>VZTN01011153.1:20265-55609 GCA_013400515.1 Erpornis zantholeuca
TCCCGAGCCCGGTTCCCGCGGGCGAGAAATGCGTCTTCGGCCCCCCCGGCCGGCCCGCTCCTCCGGGGGCACTTGTAGCCTGAGAGCTCGGTGCTCCTGCCGCCACCGCGGCAAAACCCGGCCTTCTCGAGGGCTCAGTTCTCTCATTTGTATCCCTTTTTATTTTTAAATGTACAACAGCCCAAGCCCGAGAGTCGCCCCGGTCACTCCCCCGTCACTTGGCAAAGTGCTCACTGCAGGGCAGTCAGCAACTCCTCCAGTGAGCCCAGCACCTCGGTCCCGCTCTTCGGCGCAAGAAGCACCGTCCCTTTTCACTCCATGGAAGGCGTTGAGGGTTTCCTGAGGTGTGCACCACATGGAGGGAGCCTTGCCTCGGGGCGAGTGAAAGCAGCACACAAGAAACCTCACTCTTGGGCCGATCCTTGTCACATTAGGAGGACTGGGAAATATCTCCACTAGCAAAGACTCCAATCACAACCATTGAATCTTAAAGGTCAACATGCTGACGAGCAACCAGCGCAGCTTCCAGCATCATGCTCCACAGAGAGCAGTAGGATGGATCCCTGTAGTAGGTCTACGAACAGAACCTGCCGTGATGTGTGGATACACTTCAGAAGTCAAAGAAGAAGACCATGATCCCAGCTGCTGAGTTGCAGCAACTGAGGTTGCAGAATATCTGTGAAAGAATCCTGCAGCTCATGTGAGGAGGCAGGGATTTGGCTCAGTTGCCCGCAGAATCCAAGAAATGTAGCCCTGTCAAACGTATAGGTAGAGAAACTTCACAAATCTTAACATGAAAAAACCCTCCCACCACGGCAAAAAAAAAAAAAAAAAAAGCATAGGAAATCATTAACTTTGCCCATCACAATTTGAAATTCCAGTAGAAAAAGGTGTTGATGTTTCAGAACTTATAAGACTTCAAAAGGCTTAATCTGTCACTACAGCAGAAAATGCCAATGCAAGCACTGCTCCGTTTCCTTTTGCCATGGAAACTCCTTCCAACTTGGCTGGCCTTGGCCTTGCAGGGTAGCAGGAGCCAAGGAGCCTTCCCCTTTCTCACAAGGTCCAGGAGACCAAGCCAAGCTAGGAGGGAGAGGGCTTTTTTGTCTTCCTAAGACATTTGGTTTTCAGTTTTGCAAAACCTCAAGAATTC
Organism: Erpornis zantholeuca; assembly: GCA_013400515.1. Taxonomy (NCBI): domain Eukaryota; kingdom Metazoa; phylum Chordata; class Aves; order Passeriformes; family Timaliidae; genus Erpornis; species Erpornis zantholeuca. The sequence goes on from VZTN01011153.1 coordinate 21,419, forward strand.
TGAAAAAATGGCTAATGATGTTCACAAAACCTCAAATTCTACCCGGTTTACTCATTCCCCCTGCTATATTAAGACTGAGTCTTTATATCTATATATGTAGCTGTATGGTGTGTTTTCCACAAGACTTTGAACTGCACTGGGATAACTCTCATCAGGAAGCTCCTGTAGGATTACAGTTGGAGAAGAGAATGCAGCAAAGTGTTTGAGAGACCAAGAAGGTATCTTTGAGATAGTTTCATGAATTATTTGTACATTTATATGGAAAGCCTTTTTACCAGAGAAATCTTTAAGTCAATATAAGGACAATAAAGAGGCAAATTTTATTATGACAGCTTTTAACCAGCTGCCTCATAACAAGTCTTTGCTTTCCATCTCTGTGAGTGTTATAGGAATGAAGGATCCATAGCATATGTTTTTGAGCTGAGTGGTTTATATATAAGATGACCTTTGAGAAGACAGTTTTGATTGTATTCTTTCCACAACTGTGAAAATGCTCACTGCTCACATTCCCCTGGCCACCTTGGAAGAAGGATCTTCTTTCCAAGATTCCTGATAGAAAGGGTCAAAGAAACAAATACGCACTCTTCTTTCTGCAGCAAGCCAATGTTCACATGCAAACATTGGAATTATGTTCACGTGTCTTAATTTACCTGCTTTTTCAGTGCCGAGGGAAAATGAACAATGGTAATTAGAGAGATTATAAAGTCAGATTTGCTAACATTTAGGAACACAACTGAGGTAACACTAGATCTTATACTAATGGTTTTCTGTAGTGTTTTACCTTTCACTGCATTTTGCTTCAGATCTGCACAACAGACTTGAGCACAGGTCCTCAACTTTTTATTTCTTTATGCACCTCTCTTTGCCTTCTTCAGCCTACTGTTTTCCTTCTGTAACAGCCCTAGGGACCTTCCAATCTGGATCATGTATACATCATGCAAGGTAACATACATTACTGAAAATCACTGGGGAATGTCAGGATTCTGGTACGGCACTATTCAGAAAGAACTGTGCTTTGATGGGCCTCCACCAAATATTCCATGGTTTTGCCTAGGAGTTTATCACTGACATTCTGACTTAACTTGACTTTGAGGAAGACTTGAACTCTCCTACATTAAAAGAAATCCCAATAAAGTGGAATATGCTATACATGCTATATTTTTTTTTTCTTCTACTATTTTTCTGATAAAACTGAAACTTCATGCTTTTGGCATGACCCAAAAGACAAATTCTGTGACTTTTACTGAAATTCTGATCATTTTTTTTCCCCTTCCGACAAAAGAATCCCTACTAGTCGAAATAGATCTAGTTGCATGAGCATGATAATGTCCGTAACATTGCGCGGTCCGGTGGTATGGGAGGACGCTACCTTCCAAAAGCAACTCCAGCTAGGGAGGGTGTTCTGGCCAGAGGCAGGCACACCTCACACACTCACACACACGGCAGGCACACCTCACACACACACACACAGTCAATGAGCTCCAGACAGCAGGCAGGCAGATGGAGATGTGACAGGAGCTTTGGTATAGCAGTCCAGTGCCAGCTTACTCAACTCAACACCATGCAAACCAGGCATGCCAAGACCAACGATCTGGGTTTAAATAGAGGGAAGAAAAGGGGCAGAGAGCACCAGATTCCAATGGACTGTGGGCACAGGGGTGGAGCAAAAGCAGGATTAAAGTGGAGCTCCCAACGAGGAGCCAGTGGGTATGTAGGGGTGGAGGAGTGAGGGCATGGGGAGAAGAACTTTCTAGGCATGAGCCATAGAAGAGAAAAAGGGGTAGGGAAAGCCAACAGGCTAACTGGGATAATAGAACTGAGGAACATTACATACTGTGGAAAAGCAGCATGGGGGCAGGCTTTTTTATATGCTTAGTATTCTGTTTCAGGGGCTTCCTTCCAGGACATTACAGTAGTGGGTTCCTGGATCTCCACAAATGTCCCTCAGGTTTTATCCTGCAGTCCTGGGTTTCATGTTATGCTGATAAACATTCTTACTGAAATGCTGTCAAAGAGTCATGAAGAATTTTTCTTATTTTTCTTCCTGTGATGGAGTTTGATTTTCATAATTCACTGCACTGAAGTTCCAAAACTGAAACAGATGAGTTCAGATGAGCATGTGATGCAGTCATGGAGTTTTTTGAATGAGCTTGTAGGGACAGGGAGAGACCTGGGTGCTTCCTCTGACAACCTGTTGTAAGTACTCCAGCTAAATGCAAATTTTGAGTCCTGGAATAGAATACAGAAGGGAGAGTGAATTCATCTATGATGAGGGAGAAAGTTACTTTTGACAAAGCTTTATGTATGCTTTAATTTAAGTCCTGGTGCCAGATATAAATGGGCATCGTAATCAGGTAGTTAGTCCTCTGCTCTTTATTTCAGAGGAAGAAGTGTTTTGGGCTTGTTTTAAACCTTCCTTAAGTAATTTCCGGGTATAAAACATATCCAGATACAAATGCTAATGAATTCTGTCAGAACCAACGACCGTAGACCACACAAGCACCAGTTGGTATGCTTTTATAATAAACTTGTCAAAGAGGGAAATACTGCTACCACCCATTTTCAGACTTCATCTTTACTCAAAAAAAGGCTTTGCACAAAAAGTTGTGCAGTGGTTTCAGCAGGACAATTTTGAGTTTAAAGCTAAGTCCATGTTTAAGTGTTTTGCTACATTGGTTCCTACATGATTTAACTGATGTCACACAGTAAGTTATGGAAAGAGCCATACATAAGTGGAACCCAAGTCTCCTAACTCATGGTTGGAAACTTGAATGTGGAAACTCTTTTTTTTTTCCGGTTCTTGCAGTATATATGACAAAACAAATATCCATCTACAGCTAACTGTGTCCTTAACAATTTTACAGAATTTTTGTATTCTCTCCCCACATGTGAGCTCCTGAACATATTAAGACTGCCAAGACTTTTCAGCCTCCAAAAAGGAACATTCCCCTACCAAGTGCAGTGCAAATGAGCACTGAAAATGCTCTGTAAATCCCATGTTGCTGCTCTGGGTTAAAAAAACCCAAAACCTTTTACCAGATTCAGAACAGATTTATTGCCCAAAGACCTGCTTTTATTCAAGTTTGTTACATAGCTTCACAGTCTATCACAGAAGTATTGATGTTTTCACTTATAACAGGAAAAGAATAGGTCACTACCACACTGACTTTTAAACAACTAGGACTATCATTATTATCCAGGCAGTAATATTATAATTTTTATTTTATTTGCAATACTGTTCTTTCTGTATGTCAAATGGAAGTTGGTCTGTTGTATCTGCATATGTTCAAAAACAACCCTATCTCAAAACTTTTAGATGATTTGGATTAAATCCTTATTTAGAAGTAAAGCATACTGAAGTTGACAGTAGCCTTAGCTGAGAGGTAATTGAAGACAACTAAAATTATATCTTCAGTGGTCCAGCTGGATTCTTAAAGTTGTTTGGGGGAACAGATGCCATTCATTTCAGGAGGAGGTAGAACCAAACTACTTTTAAAGGCTTGGGCCTTCAAAACAAAATAAATTTCTTTTCATTTAGTTAGGTGAAACAAAATACCAAATTCTTACTGAGAGCTTAATAAGTTATAACAAATGTTTGAATGATCTTAGTCTAAAAAGAACTTTTTCTTGCAATGAGACCCACACTTTTGTTTCATCAGAACTATGATGGGTCCTTGCCTTACCTGCATGACTGCCCTGTGAAATGTGGGTTATTCCCACTGCTGCATGTGTTGGCTGCTGAGGGTGCCCATCCTGAGGGGACTTTAGGTGCAAACACAGGACAGGACCCCTTTTCTGGGCAAGGGTGCATCCTCTGGTATGCTTTCTCCCTCCTTCCAGCAAGGGCCTGGGCATCTGAACCCTTATCCTTGGCCCAAATTTTTCTGCAGGTCCAGGTTGGCTGGCTGAGAGCAAAATATGGCCTCACCAGGTACAGTGTGTTCCTGAAACATGGGATTCACAGAATCTGGAGAGATTGGGATGCACAGCTGGGTAGAGAAACTCAATGGAAAAAAGCTCCAGCAGGCCAAGAAAAAAATGTACTCAAAAGAGTTGAAATTGATTGCAAAAAATTTGAAAGGCCACAGAGAACAGTCTGGGGGTTTGATATCTCTCCATATGTTCAAAACTCCCACAGATGGAGTCACGAGTCCCACAGGATGAAGTGAAGAGATGAAAGAAGGCAATTCATGAAACTACTACTGCTGGCTCTGTCTCTGACTGGGAGAAAGAGCGTCATTAAGCTGTGGCCTGATAATGATTATGAAGATTAAAGCTGAACAAATAATTCCCATATTTTTTTTTTTTTAGTCTAATACGTGTTTTGTCTCTTTTTCCCCTCATAAGAATATCCACACTCAGACCACATTTTCCCCTAGCACATTAATTATTTGGGTGTGCTCATATAGCCGCTACTTGCATTGTTAATACATATTTAAAATCCAAATCATCTTGCTTAGCTGTAAATGGTTAGAGGAGTCAGATTGTAGGATTTGCACTGCAAATTGGGAAGTTAGCACACCATCCCTTCCCAAACAAATACTTGGCCATACTTATTAGAAGCGGGACCTTTCACGATATTCATGCTTACAAATATCCATTTTGCTCTGAAAGAGCTCTGAAAGACAGTATCCACATAGAATTAAATAATTTCAACCTCAGTCTGAAGGGGTTAAAAGGTGAAGAAAGTCAGTTTTGCTGTTATGCTTTGTGTTCCACTGTGGTTGTCTCTGGTACTCTTGGAAAGTGAACAGGTAGAAATTTGCCCTGATGATAATCATAGACTACTCAATTTGGTTTAGTCATATAATGGAATGCTGGAAAAAATTAGAGCATACAGCAGGAACAAAGCCATGGGTCTTCACTCACATTTATTTCACAGACATGCCACTTCTTGCAAGTTACTTGCCTTTAATTTATTTGTTTATTTGTAATTAGTTTTGTGTTTTGCTCTATTCAAGAGCTAATTGGCTTCACATCAGTGATAGACTACAAGAAAACTGCAATTTGTCCCCCTTCCTATGAAACATTCTCTTCCTATTTGTACACTTCTTCTCTGACAGTAAAAAATGGTAAACTAAACAACAGTGATGTAATTCAACCTATTCATGGTTTACTGATATTAATATTTTTCCTTGTTTACTTACCTTACAGCAATTAACTGTCTTTTTTCCCAAGTTATACTGCTTTCTTAAGCAGTATTGCTTGTATTGCTTTCTTAAGAAGTATTGCTTTCTTAAGAAGTATTGCTTCACTTTCCATGAATTCTTAAAACGAGGTGTTGGAAATGTGGGCACAGGAATGGAATGATACTTGGTCAGAGGAAGAGGGACATTAGTATTTATTATCGTCTTGCATTTGTTTGGTTAGTTATTTTTTGTTTCTTAATGTTCACTTCTATGAAGCCACAAGAAAAAAACTGTTTCTACTTCAAGAAAAGCTCTGCTGAGCATTAAGCTTCTACCTTTTCTCTCAGCTATCCACATAATGCATCTTAAATTTGCATGGCAATTTGCGTGGTTCAAAACAATAAAAAGAAAAAAGAGAAAAAGTATGGTTGATGATTGTGGCACTTTTGCAACTGGGTGAATGTCCCAACTTTGGACTGGGTTGGAATGCTCTTGGGTGAATGGTTGGGACGATCCTGTGTGCATGTCGCTGGTGGTAGAATCCTACATGTCTGTGAGGTTTGCATGATGTTCTGTTAATGCATTTGTGTGAGCACAAGTGTGTGACTGTTCAAAGATGTGTCCTTCATTGCATTAACCCGGTAAGCTCCCCATGTTACACTATGTTGAAGATGCTGAAGTTCAGACTCAGCTTGGGTACAAATATATACCTTTACTTCTTTTTGTTTTGGTTAAATATATATTGCATGTTAATCTTGTCATCAGGCACCCCTTGTTCAAATACAGCAGAATGCCTTTCATTTGCTTTTAATCTGAATTTAATACATTTTTATTAAAAATAAGATAGCAAACAAGCAATTATTCACTTAATTTTAATTGTTCTTACTGTTATTTCTCATTTTTTTCTGTGCCCACTTACAGGTCTAAGTGTAAGTTAGACCTTTTGCGTATTTATAAAACTATCCAAAAACCATCTAGAAACCAGTAACTACCTTCAGAAGAAGTTGTGCCTCAGGCAGTTTCCTAACGACTTACCTGCCAGCCTGGATGACTCCTCATTCAAAAGTCCAGCTCTTGTAGCAGTCTTCATTTCCTGCACTTTAACTGATAATTCTCCATTTGCCACCGGGCCTTAATGTTTTGCTAAAAACTGCATAGATATTTTGCATTTTCCTTCTCTACAAGGTCTATCTTAGCATAAAAGCTACCGTGAGCTTCTTTTGGTAAATATACCTTGCTTTTATCCAGTTTTTCTCCCTATCTGCATTTACTCCTTGTTTCGGTATTTTTAAATTCATTGTGCTTTACTGATTTGCCCTCTCTTTATTGATTATCTGATTTGCCCTCTCTTCTCCTTTATGAAATATATACTATTTTACCCTTTCCCCGTGAGACTTTCCTAGATAAGACAGATTCAAATTACTTATTTCTGGGTTTGGAACCTCCAGTGCCAGTTTCTTCAAAGTCCTGGTGCAGAAATTATTTGATGATGTAAATTTTGGTCATGTCTGACTCTGGGAGCCTGGCTTTTTCTTACTCCTCAGATGTTATATTTCTCTTCAATACTCTTTATTAATTTATTTTGTTTCCTTTTTTTTCTTTTCTTTCCCCCCTTGTATTCAAAATCAATGGATATTTTTGAAATACAAAGACCAGTGAAACATGTGATAAAAGTATTTTCTCTGTTCTACTTGGTATTTGCCTATGTATGTGTATCCAAGATGTAAGGACTTTTTCATAATACTGTTGTAGTAATTGATGAATTGTTCAATTAATTATTGCATTATAGCCCTTTACAAATCTTGATTGGAGTCACTGCTTCCTGTGTTCTTATATTTCATTGAATTAAATTGTGTGTTCTTAAGGGACACCACCTTAAATATTTATGTAATCTGAAGACCTCAGCGGTTTTGATATTTTGTTTCAGGTACATACAACTATTGAACATGGCTGCAATGAGAACAGCCCCTTATAGGACGTCTCTGCACTACTCTCTTCAGCCACCCAGAGAAGATCTTTCACTTTTTACTATTATTGCAATTGAAATAGTTACTATACTCTATTTATAACTGCTTTTATCTATGACAGCTCTATAATGAAAAGATTCTTGAGAAAATAACTGAACAAACTCTTAATATAGATGTCAGCAGAAGAATTTAAATTTTGCTCAGAAAAGCCTTTAATTATTTTTTTGATCCTGCTCTCAAGGAAAACTAAATTTCTGCCTTTAAGAACATTTTTGTACTAGCTTTCCTACTAAATTTCTTAATAAGTGCCCTCTTAAAGCTGAGATAGAAAAAGCCAACCAAATTTTTCTTCCAAAGTAAATAATGTAACTTTGATCAATTATCTTGTTAAATTATGCAAATGCTCTTTCTTTCCTTTGGGCCCCAGAATTACTGTGGCACTTTGATGTACTTGAGGGTGGCAGAGGGAGGTACCCAACTACCACCCTCTGCATTGTAGAAGTATTGAGGTGTTTTTTACATAAAGTTGGTTATATATCTTTATTTATTGTTCCAGACATGCAAAATCATACTAAAATGCCTTTGGCTCCCATATTCAAAAGCAACTCTGTGTTTTAAGCAACTCAGTACACCTTCAGAGGACTAGTTCCTATGGTGTAAGTCTATGGAGATGTAATTCTATAATTCATTAGAAACAGGCTTTTATGAGGGGTTGTTTTTCAATTTGTTTATAAAACTTAGGAGGGAAAGGGATACTCCTGCTACTGAATTTTGGATCCTAAGTAAAAAACAACATGGCTCTTTGGAGTAGCTCTTCTTAAAGACTTTTGGACCTTGCTTAAGAATTCAGTTTTCTGTATGGCTTGCAACATGTATGGCTTCTGTGTTAAGAAAACATTATTAGATAGTCTATAGTCTTGTTCAGGTTTGATCTTGAAGAAACATTCCTGGACAACTGTTACACATTTCTCTTCAGACATAAAGTGTGCACTGAGGAATATTTCCTGCATCAACCTCTCTCTAAGAACTGTAGCTACAACCTTTAATAACTTACACCTGTGTGAGTCCCCTTGAGACCACATCCTTATATGTAATGAGGAGCGATTTTCAATATAATAAAGTTTGTGTTTTCGAATTCAGTGAGTTTATGATATTTAAAAGTTGGTTATTTGTCACACCATCAAAGGTAGTTAACTAAGTCCTATTTTGTGTCCTTTATTAATTTCTTGGTGCTGTCTTGCTATGATTTTCTCAGATTCATTTCCAGTATAAATTAGTGGAATATTAGTTGTGTCTATATTGTTTGTGCTAAAATTAGATTAAGGTTCTTTGTTTGTTGGAAATCAAGTTGCTAGTAATTAATAAAAATCTACCTGTCTGACCTTTGTTTAGAATTACTATTTTAGCCTCTTGGGTTGAAAAGTAAAACTAGACACCACCTCTAAAAGAATGCATTTCACTCTGTAAGTGGAAGTGGTGCAATCTCTTTAGCCAGCCTGGGATTCCTTGTATGCAGTAGGATATGTTCAGCCAAATACTGCTTCCAGTTTATTAAACCACCTTTTGAGGGGAGCTGATGGATGACACATAACCAGAGGATGAGGTTATTTGCACCACATGTCCTAAGTGGCTTTCACAGGGTTGCTTTTTTATGCTGAAGTGCAAACTTGTCTTTCTACCCTGCTTTCTCCTGAGAGGTGTGCATCACTCCAGTGTAAATAGAATGTAAATTTGAGTTTTGTCTCTGTCTCTAGTGTTATGTGTTGCTGAAAAGACTGCCATGGGATGATCAGTACATTGACAGCTTCAACACATCACAGAGAAACAGTAACAATTAAACTTAGAGGGTTGTAGTTCAAAAAAGCCTGAAAGAAATCAGGCTGAGGATGTGAGTAGTGTAGCCATAGTTGTACGAGTTGCTCCTTGACCATTGCTACTATCTCAGCTAAGAGGGTGTCTATTATCTTTTAAACATACAATAGTGATTTCTGCTCCTGGTAGGATACAGTCTGACTTTATCTTATACATCTGCAATGATTAGTTTTAACAGCAAAATCAGTAGCTTCCAACTGCCATATATATATGGTCTCCAAAAGTTAAATCTATGGAAGAATGCAAAAGAAAATTATCTCAAATTATTGTTGGAAAAAAGACAATGAAATCTGTTTTCTGAGGCTTGGCTGGTTAGAATGCTGATTTTCTTAGAAATTCCGTCCCAGATATAATTAAAACGTCATCAGACTTCTGCATCACTGAGGTCTGCGCTAGGTTGAACACACGGCCAAAAGGAAATGTGTTTTAGAACTTTCGTAACAGAAGGCCAGCCTGAGATCTCCTTTGATCTTTACTGGATTGCTTTATAGGCAACCTATTTCACAACTGCATTTAGTCATCTGTCTTCATGATAAAAAGCACATTTGGTGTACGTCTGTGCATTGTAAAAGTGGTAAGCAGGTCATGGCACAGCACTGTGGAAGGAGAATTCTAAAACTAATGAGACTATGCTTGCTGAGAAAGAAAAAAGGTCAAATAGGAAACTGAGACTTTGGAAAATTCCAATTGTGATGGATTGAGAACTGCCCTAACTATAAAAATACATATTTTTCTCACTTAACTCAGAAGCTGGTTATGCAACTCTTAGCTATACCACTCTTAGTCTTTCAGTGGTCAAAAAAGAGACACAGGCATTTCCAGATGACTCCCTTCTGCCTCTTAAAAGCAAGTCTGAAATGAAGATCCAAATTCTTACCAAAGACCAAAATTAACAAAACATGACTTTAAAGGTTTCAGTGACAGTAAGTGACTGAGTTGTTAGAGTTCACACATTGTTCTGATAAGACCGAACACAATTTTTTCCTTAGTCTTGGCATATATCCAAACTTTTGCAGACCCTTTGAGTCTTTCCTGCATAATTTCTATGAGTTAATAATTTATTCTTTGACTAGCAAGTTGCCCTCACAATTCAACATGTGGCCAAAAAAACAAATGTGAAAAATGCAGATACTGAAAACTAACAGTGAAGAACCAAGAATGAATGCCTAAAATCCCAGAGTGAATGAATGAGGACACCGAGCCCATCACACAGAAGCAGACAATGTGCTAAATTCAGATACAGATTTGGATGTTTAAGTCAACACTGGACTCAGATTCTGAAGGGGAGTTAATTTCCCATTGACATTCTAAGCTCTGTAAGAGCAAGATAAACACAGACAGTCAGGCTGGTAGGGTAAAAAGTGCAAATTACTCCACCTCTTGTAACACACCTCATTATCTAGAGGTTCTAAAAGTGATACAAGACCCAATGAAAACATCCAGGAATTCCTTCATGTCAAACATTTGCCCACAAGTTGGATCATCATTACAGAGTTCTGCCAAAAATTGCAGATACTAAAGAGTGGGAAAAGCAGTAGCCAAGTAATGAGCCAAGCTTTGAACAAGGATGGTCTTACCCTTTCCTGCAGGTTTCACACATATCTCTTGGGAGCCAGGAGCTCAGACTCCTAAAAGTTCAATTCTGCATTGAGGGTGCTAAAACTATCTATAAAAATTCTCTATCAAGTCGCTGTCTCTCTTGGATGTCATTTCTTGTTCTCTTGCTACTGTACTTCAGTATCTTGCTCTTAAAGAAGTGCCATTATCTGTCCCCCATGTGTGACACCAATCACATGATGTCCTTCCTGCCTTCATCTCTCTTGTCTAGTACCCAAATGTCCTTCTATCTACTGACCAGCACTACTTTCCCCCACTCCTGACTCCCCTGATCTGACCTGATCTTCAAAGTAACTCCCAAACTACTTTCTCAGCATTTCCAAGTAAACCTACTTTCTCTTTTAATTGAATTTTGATATTTTATTCCAAAAATGGGGATGCAAAGCTGCTTCTAAATGATGGGTTTTGTAGGAGTTGAGGATATCACATGTATTACATGCTCATTCCAACTTTAGAAACAACCTTCGCAAGTATTTCTTTCCTGAGCGTTTCTAAAAAAGTATCTCTGGGACAGACTCAAAACCAGAAAATTTTAATTGAGAGTGTTAGCATAGGAAAAACTTAAAAGTTAATAAAAAGAGAATCAAAAAGCCTTAATGCTGAAATGTTGATATCTATGCTGCCTGTGACATTTCTCTCACATATATAGCAGTTGTTACTGGATCCCTTGGGATAATCCAGAAGTATCAGATTATCTACACTACCAAATATTAAGCAAACAGAAGAGATTTATGTCAGTAGGAAATAGAAGTTGACCCTCACTGTGTAGGAATGTTCCTAGGAAGGGAGGATCAAGGAATTTTTCCTAGTCAGACCATGGTCTGTTGAGTGATTATTCTAATAAGAAATTTATCTCTAAATCTCTGCCTAGTCCAAAAGTTTGAAGTACAGTCGGGGGAAAAAAACCCTAACAAAACCAACCCTAAAACTGACAAAAACATCCTTGGATCCTGTACTGATTATAAAAATAAATTTGGACTTATTTTATGGAGAGGCACAAACTGAACTGGCATCAATACAGTTTCCTAAAGCTTAAAGCATGAAAGAAAATCCTCAGTAAATACACACAGTTCATTTTTTAAGCAGGCAACATGAAAATAAAAAGTGATCCTCATTGTATAAACCTCCAGAAGTAGAAGGAGCCTTGCGAGAAAACTTCGATATACCAGAAAAGTGCTATGCACTTCTCACAAAGTCATAAAAAACTGCTCACAAAGTGTAGCTGATCCTTTATATTTTTCAGGAAAATCTTGCGTGCCTGACATTTTTTTCTTGTCAGTTCTGTGTATTCAGTCTGCATAAAAATGCTAAGCTAAAAGTAAAATCTACAGGTGAAATGTCTGATGCTTCTTGCACCACAAACACATAAGATTGTGTTCTGTTGATTCTTTCACCCATGAGACTTGAGAAATCTCAAAAAGTTACTGCTAAATTGTATCCTAGAGGCTGACGGGAAAAGAACTTCTCAACTTAAATGGACGGCCATACGTAACTCCTCATTACAGCTGCATTTGGCAGGGAGTGGGAAGAGGTCACTAAACTATACATCAAACTGGGAAGTCGTGCCAGGAAAACATGCATTACTGTAGTGAACACAGCAGTGTGCAGTGTCTCAGCATTATGGTGTATGGAACAAATTCTGATGTCCCTACTCAGTTTTTAATCATTCTTTAGTCGAAAATGTCACAGAATTAAACAGGAACAGTGCCAGAATAAAGACTGAGTTATAGTTGGGATTGACAGTGGTTTACTGTTTCAAAGATGACTATTCCAAGTACTCCAAAACTCACATTTTGTTTGGAAAATTTTTGGACTCCTGAGGCTGAAGGTAGGGTTTGTGTCCCAGGCCCAAGGTTATTTAAGCAATTGATTCCAAAGTGCCCCCCTCCCATACCCATGGAACAGCACACGAAGCCACCTGATCCTTCATTCTCTATGTACAACTAAGCCTCAACCTTGGCTCAACCTTTCTCAAAAATGAACCAAGACCTTTAGAATACGTCTCAAGCACATAATAACCATGGCCTTTTAGGCAAAGAGGTAGCGGGAAGGGGTTCACATAAAAACTTTCTCAAGGTTTAAGTCAGAAGCTCAAAGCCAGCCAGGAAAATGAGCCGAAAGAAGCAACATGTTAATGTTGAGGCTTTGTGTGTGTTGAGTAGCAGAGGAGCTCTACACATGGGCTGATTCAGTGTCTGCTCAAAGAGACAGGTAACCTAAACTTCATGTTTGGTGCCTCTGGAGAGCCTGCAGTATTCCTGCCACCTGCCAATGGGTGTGTTCTGGGAAGTTTCCCTTGGTCATTTACAACTGTACAGAACGTGTTTAAATCTGTGTCCTGAGCCATGGGTTGTCCAGTCTGGGCAATGACAGAAATGTGTTATGCCTGCTTTCTGGCCTGCAGGCTGGATTTCTTTTTCAAGAAAAGTAAAAAATTAGAATACATGAGATCATAAGGAAGGGCCTAGAATTTGCATGGATCTCGTACTGATGCTGTTTGAAACATGAATTATATAAAATCATATAATATTTTGAGTTAGAAGGGACCCACTCGGATCATCAAAGTTCAGCTCCTGGCCCTGCACAAGACAGTACCAAGAATCTCTCCATATGCTTGATAGCACTGCCCAAACATTTCTTGAACTCTGTCAGGCTGGTGGTGTGACCGTGTCCCTGGAGAGCCTGTTCCAGTGCCCAAACACCCGCTGGGTGAAGAACCTTTTCCTAATATCCAAACTAACCCTCCCCTGACACAACTTCAGGCCATTCTTTTCAGTCCTTTCACTGGTCAGCAGAGAGAAGAGATCAGTGCCTGCCCCTTCTCTTCCCCTCACAAGGAAGTTGTAACTGCAATGAGATCAGTCTCCTCTTCTCCAGGCTGAACAGACCAAGTGACCCCAGCTGCTCCTCATGCAGCTTCCCCTCAAGGCCCTTCACCATTGTCATTGCCCTCCTTGGGACACTCTCTAACAGTTTAATGTCTTTCTTTCATTGTGGCACCCAAAACTGCACACAATATTCAAGGTGAGGCTGCCCCAGTGCAGAGCAGAGCAGGACAATCCCCTCCCTTGCCCGGCTGGCGATGGCCTGATGGCTTCCTGGCCTGATGCCCCCCAGGACAGGGTTGGCTCTCCTGGCTACCAGGGAACCACTGACTCATGTTCAGCTTGCCATCAGCCAGGACCCCCAGGGTCCTGCAGGTAGCCTGGAGGATTCTGCAGGGCTGCTCTCCAAACTGTCATTCCCCAGTCTGCACGTACAGCCAGGACTGCCCCGTTCCAGATGCAGAATCTATCACTTCCCCTGTTAAAATGCATATGTCTGGTAAGTGCATGCAGAGCTGAAACCTTGGAGCATACAAAGATGTCATAATGCAGCTATAACCCAATGCACAAAAGACTTTTTCAAAGTGTTTGAAGATCTATATATAGATTACAGTTTTAGAAATGCTTTTCAAGGAAATTAACCCTGATGTACTAGCTAGGATTATCCTGGCATACTTCCTGACAAACAGAACTGAATATAAACAAGGCACAAGTCACTAGTTTGTGTGGTCAAGGCATTCATCATAGAGATCCTGTAGAAAAAGTTCTTCATAACTCTTCCAGATGCTTCTCAGATGTTTTCGTGGGGTGTACAGTGCAAGAGGGTGCTCCAGAGACAGAAGAGAGTGGGTACATTACTGGCATTTTTATGTTTTCAGAAGTTGATGTTTATATTACATTGACTACTCAGCTTTTGTGTCCTAAGCCCTGTAATAACAAAGTTCAGAAAAATTTCATTTAAATATAGTTAATACCATAAAATTTTAACACTGTATCTGTTCTGAGTTTTTTTAGAAGTTTCTTGAAGAAAATTTGATATTCTAAGAAATTTCAAGGAAACGTATCATTTGTCTCTGAGTTCTAACCAGTCAGACAGCCACTGAGGAACTCCCAAGGCTCTTTCAAGTCCATGTAATTTAAAAATTACAAACCATGGAAAGTCAAAAGTCTGCAAATACTATGAGTACATCAGTCCCCTGGTTGTTATGTAATGCATGTTTTAATTGAGAAAAAAATATTATTGATATTTATCATAACTGTATGTTTATACATTGTGGTTAGCCAACTGTGAAAAATATCTCCATCAGCTATTTCCTTTCTCTGTCATGGTTTGCAAAAAGTCTTCTGGAATATTTTAGACAAGAAATATGAAACTAGTTTTTTACATATTCCATTAGGACTATTTTCTCAGTCCAAGAAAGTGGTGGAGAATAAGTTGAACAGGGAGTAGACTCATCTAGTCAAATGTTCATTGGCTTGTGTCAGAAATCTTGGACAAAATCTTGAAAACTCTGCAGAAAAAAGAAAGAGATGCATATCTGAAAAAAATTGACTGGTGAAGGAATTAAAGATGTAAAGTAGTCTCCATTGTATATAGGAGTACTTTGGCTGATGTACCAGAAAGTGCATAGTACAAGCAAGTTTTTTTCATTGACTAGCTTTTTGGATTTGGCACAAAGAAGTCTTTACTGACATGCAGTTATTGATGCTGTACATGACAACAGTAAAATTCACTTTCTCTTCTCTGTCTGCATGAGTGATGACTGTAATGACTCTCTCTATTCTTTTGTTCCCTCCTTGAATTTCTCTTTGCAGTTGCCAAGTTGCTTTGCACCTGATTTGTCAAAAGAAAACCTTCTCTTTAATACTCAAACCTAGCAAAAGAAATCATCTGAGGTTGGCTCAGTGGTTTCCAGAAGAAACCAGAGTCCTCATAGGCTGGGTGTTGTTTCCTTGCCTTCTTCTCTTACTTGTTACATTTACAGATTACTTCTGATTCCTTTTCTTCTCTCAGTTCTACATGTCATGGTGGTAGATCTAATAAAGTTTTTGAAATGAAATAAAATAATGCTTTTGGACCTGCATAGCATTTATTTCTCATTAAACACCTCTGAGAAGAGTCTGAGAATGGATTGTTTGATGCTAAGAGGAATTCCCTGCTGGGAAAATGACAATATGCAGAAATGACACTTGCAGCTTCTTAGTTCTCCACAGATGAGATCCTTCTCACAGTACCATAAGGGGCAGGATTTCCAGATGTCACTGTCTCCAAGGGAAATGAGAACTTCCATTTACATTACCCGTAAAATATGTTTCACTTCAGTGCACAATGCTATGCCAGGAGTGCAGTACAGCATCAGTTCAGTGTCCAAGAGCCTTAGGGGATGACAAAATATAGGACTACAAAGAAAATCTGTGGTGGGTGAAGTACAGTTCAGTGGTTCAATTCATGTTACATTGAATCTCAACATTTGAAATCAATTGAGGAGGGACTGATTACATTTAAACCCTGGATGCCCTTTCCAAGAAGAAAACAATAGTTCACTAGGAAAAAAAAAAAAAACAACAAAAAACCACCAAAAACTAACACCTGTGCTCTCTGAATCTAAAAATGGGCAAATGCTCCTATATATCCTTGATTCAGCCAATGCAAGATATGTGACTGCCATCTACTAGATGACCTGAAGGCTGTCAAGAAAAAGCACAACTTGTGTTCTGGATAAGCTCAGCTAAAACTTTCTACACTAACTTACATGTCGAGTGGGGCAAATGCACATTCAAGTGCTCTATTTTCCTGAAAAGAATTTATGATAAATACAAGCCAGCATTTTCTGTTCTAGTCACTGAGTTTGCAAACAGGAGAAGGAGAATTTTCCCATTTAAAACCTTCAGTACAGCTTAATTTGGCTTTTCTCTTGTGACTGTGTCAAGGCTGGGTTGGTTTACTGCAACTGGGGAATTAACCTGATGTGCATTACAGAAAAAGTAGATTTCTTTCTTACAAAGCAGTGTACAGTTTCAATTGACCCCACTGGATCTCCATATTCCGCTTAGAATGATGTATTTATTCAGCACATCCCTCTGAGCCCATTTTGAGAGGTAGCCCACAAACATGGTCTTTAGAGGGCAGATTTTCTCTGCTTCCTGCCCAGATTCAGGAGTAGTTTGGTCACTTAAGAGAAGGCTTCCTGGCTTTTGAAAATACTGGGGGTTCAGATGTGTCCAAAACTCATTTTGCTTTGGTTTTGGGTCAGACACTGAAATGAGATGGAAACCATGAGGCTGGCATGCACTTGCAGAGTGAATTTTGAGACCCTCTCAGGGACACGAACAGGAACCAACAGTTACTGATACATGAACCAGCATGCTGTAGGTGCAGGGCCCAGGGTGACTGTAGTGCTTTCTGTGATACTAGATACAGTTACCCCTGTATTTCCAGCTGTTTGTCCAAGTTTTGTGGACAGAATAATTTTGAAAGCTATACGGAGCTGTGGAAAGTACATTAAGAATGTAGCAACTACTCAAGTACCTTCCCTGCCTATGCACTAATGAAAAGACCATTGCAATACTTTCCTCCATTTTCCTTCCTTCCTTTGCTCTTAGTTCTTCTGTCTGCAGTTACCACACTGCCCTGCAGGTGACTAACACCCAAATTCTATCTTTTCTAAACATACCATAGGAAAATGTTATGGGTTGGGGCTGTTATTTGAGGAGGAATTAAAGAAGCATGCTGAGAATTGTATAGGTTTTCAGAGGCTTGCAAAGGGGGAGGAAAATGCAGGAGAGAAGGAAGGATCAAAGTTATGAGTAGACTATACATGTGAGAAAGGTACAGGTCATTCTTCACTAGCAACAGAAGTGTCCCTGTTTTTTTCCTGAAGAAGCTGTTCTGTTTACTGCAGTCCTGAGGTTTAGCTGCTTGTGACCTTGGATCCTTTGCAGCCAGGAGGAAAGGCCAACACTGGTGTTCCTCAACAGTGATGATGGTGACTGAAAGGAAAGGCAAGTTGTAAACTTCTCTTTATATAACAGTAAAATTTGCAGTACAAAAGCCGTGAGGTTATCTGTTCTGATTAAATTCAGCACAAAGAGCATGTGATGCTTCCTTAAAGAAGAAATAAAATTTAAAAATAAGCAGAAAAAGAAAGGTTGAGGAGTTGGAGAGAGAAAAAAAAGTAAGCCACTAGAAGTGGAAAAAAACCCATAAATAAAATAAGTGCTATAAAGAGATTTCTTTTGCTATGCATTACTCAAGAAATATTTCTTTGGGCTACTGGAAAAGCATTGTCATTTTTGGAAGGCAGTGATTTGACTACCTGAGTTGACCTGGTATGTACCATAACCCTGTAGTTTGAGAAATGCCATGTCAGGAAGTAAAAACTTCATTTATGTAGACATGGAAAGGAAATCATAAACCCCATTCTTTCCCATCATATTTTTGCTGAGTGGAATAAGGCTCCCTGTATCTTACCATCTCAGCCAGATAAACATTCAGCTGAAATCATGTTATTTCAGAGACCTTCAGCAGAAGCCAATCTCCTCATGGGCCATTTGCCATACTGTCTGACCATACAATCCAAATAAGCCACAAATACCAGTGATAAAATAGAGAAAAGGGTTCAGTGGAAGACAGTGAAATAAGTAACTGTATTCGATCAGCAGAGTTTCTCAGCATGGTGCTAGTGACATTATTATGCTACAAAATATACATTCTCCCAATTGAAGAACCTGCCTGGTGTTTTAATAATTACATGGTAGGAGCGTTTTCTATAAATTTCAGTGGGAAAACAGAGGAAAAACATAAATCAATCTTTCCATTTAGATCTAGAAAGGTGGACTTCACAGACGTTTTCCAGTTCTAGGTATGACAACAAACAGACATAGTCTTTTATTGTCATAATAACAAATGTGACTAAGACTAAAAACGTTTTTCAAGCAAATTAAATAGTTATTATATGCCAACTTAAATTTCCCCACAGATAAAAGTAGTTTGTTTGTTCCAGCCAAAAGAGATTCACTTTCTGAGGCTCTGGGGAAGAGGGGAGAGAGACTCTTGTTTCTTCTCCTGCTGTTCATCAGTGGTTTGTGAGGGAATAGAAAATAGCAGCATCATTGGGAAGAAGGGAGTAGTAGCTCTTTCTGAGAACATTTCTGTACTTTACATGATCAAAAAATGAAGCAACTCAATAGAATAAATCAAAATGCTTAAAAGAGATGAAGAACTCTCCCCCACAACTACTCTAGATTATACTCAGTGGCAGTTATGCAGAGGGTAAGTGCACAGCTTTGTAAAGTGCTTATTCTTTTATAAAATATTTTTCATAAAAATGTTAATGAAGTCTGAAAATGATGAGTGTGAGTGATACAGTTTTTGTGTATGTATGCATGTATATAGAATGAAAAATAAAATATATAAAAATTAATTGAAGCCTACTTGTGGAATTTGTTATTGGTTAAAAAAAAAAAAAGTAGTAAAAAAAATACTCCTTTTGCTTGAGGGAAAAAATAACTTAATGCAGCTTTTCACAGCAATAGCCACCCAGATCAAATACCCACATAGATTAGGGGCACTACATATAGTTAAAATGGTCAAGTCGGAAGTACAGTGCCTGTGGCTTCCCTCATGTGTCTACCAAGAAATAGGCAGGAACATGAATGGTGTCATAAGATGTGTAAAGTGAAGAAATAAAAATGAAGTATTTCCAGTTTTGAAAACTAAGTTTTGAAGAGAAAAAAAAAATAGATTTCTTGCACAACTTTAATATGTCTTGGGGAAAAAATCCTCTTGAAACCACAGGTTTTTTCCTCTCAGAAACCTTTTACTAAAAGTAATAGTAATAAAAAAAAGAACATTCCTAAGTCTGGAAAAAAACATTTAACCTTTCTAAACATAAATCATCATCTCCTCCCACTTTGTTTCTCTAGCACAGAGCACCTGCTTTTCTTTGTCCCGGTCTGGCTGGATATTAAATCTCCTGACTTTTCCTAGAGAAGGAATGTGTCTTCTCTGCAACTGCCCTGCAGTCAGCACTTGGTTTGCAAGAGAAACCTAATCTGTGAGACTCTTCAGAGGGCAAACCAATTTTGTAAATCACATCTGTCTAAGTAGTGGAATTGCTTTAAAGTCCAAGTTGGTTTTTGTGTTTGATTTGGTTGGGGATTTTACTTTAAGTTGCATTGAGGAACCTCCTCACTGTGAGTTTGGTTTTAAATGAGTTGCAAAATGAGAACATGCTGCCATCATCCATAACATATTTGTGCTGCCCATAAGTTTGATGAATCTTGTCATTCCTATAGCTCTGTTCTGTCTATAAAATCTGTCTGCATGCAGGTTAAAGGTACTTTTTTGTGTTACTCTTCCAGAATAGCTGTTGTGCTTGAACATCATGAATGTTCTCACCTTCCATACCCTGTAGATAAGCCTTAGACCCCACATCTTTCCAGTCCATATGTTTTCCAGTAAGGAAGATAGGGCAACAAACACAGAGCCTGGGAAGTATAATTTGTTCTTTTCTTTCTTGCTGTTTATGAAGATTTGCTCATACATTTCTCCAGTATTTTTTACTTTTTTAGTATTTAATTACAGAAGGGAGGCACACACCAGCTGTACTTGTGTGCCCTTTTGTACACACAATTTCATTATTCAAAGCAAGAGCAGACAGCACAAGTGTCTCCATCTTCCTTCAGTTTTGTAATGGACATTTTCCTTTTGGTCTTTCTACTTCCTTCAATATGACTGCAATGCTCCACCCCAGAGTTGCATTCTAGCAATACATGGAGTGCAGATGCCCCAATATGAACAGTATTTCATGATATTGGGTATGAAGTTACTATTAGTGACACAATAGACTACAGTAAACTTGAGTGATGAGTTTCTGTTAGTTTAATTATACTACATTTCCATCTTTTGCCCCTTTTTTTTCCCAAGTTTTATTTAATTTCAGATATGCACATAACCAAGAAATAAAAAATTTAATCAATTTATTGTTTTCAACAGTGTTACCCATGTGCATGAAATTGACCCTGTGACAAATGCTTAGGTAAAGCTGCCTTAATGGAAAAATCATAATTACTGTCAAAAACCCTGTGTTTCATTTAGAAGTGTATAGTTCTAACTGTGATTCTTTTACTTGAGTTTTAACTGTGATTCATTTGCTTCAGAATTAGCATTTTATAGGGAAAAGGATAAATATCTGTGTAGTTTCTAAACACTTATCATGTCTGCCCACCAACAAAAAACAGAGGTTGATTGGAGAAAATTCTGTTAAGTTGATGTTTCCGTCCCTCCAGCCCCTCGAATTGCTGCTATATAAGGTAGGTGACAGCTCAGCACATTCATCTATCAACCTCTTTCCACTGCTTTGTAGTATTAAGATACATTGTCCCATTAGATGTGCATTTGCTGAGTCAGATACAGCATCCCAGTGCCAGCTGATACTATGGTCAAGGGGAGGTCTATAAAAAATGCAGATTGATTAAAAAATACCAAGAACATATAGTGACTGATACCTCTGAGCAGGTACAGGAGCACACACTCCTGTAGGTCACCACTGTTTGCTTGAAATTAAAGTTCCAAGTCCCTTATTCTATGTGCCATTTTCTTAGTGACACTGTTCAGTGTGCTGGTGCTCAAGTTTCCTTATGTGTATAAAGAGGGGAGAAATTGGCCCAGCTAAAGTTAATAAGAGAACTCTCAAACTGCCACGCATTTTAGTACAGCTAGGAATGCAAGCAATGTTCATAATGTGAATGCAAAATAACTTCCAAAGTTGATAGTGCTCTTCTAATGTTACAAGTAAAAAGGCATAAGCCAAATCATGTGTTCTTTGCTGCTTTTAATCAGTAGTGTGAAAACAGAAATGGCTAAAACCAAAAAGAAGATTAAAGGCATCTGACTGAACTCTTTTGTCATTTGCTTTCAGTAATGTGTATGCTTTATCAAGCCTCAAGGTCAAGTGTGTTCATTTAGATCATACTGTATATTGTGTTTTATACTGCCTGAACTTTAGTTCTCAAATTCTGCAAGCAAATAGCAATGATATTATTACACTTTTTCTTGTGCTTTTATATACAGAATGCATAAAATTTCTGATATATTCCTCTATTTCAGTTGGTGACATAACAATCTCATCCCATAGTCACTTTATATACCTAGTAATTAAAATGGCAGATTAAGATTTCTCATACTGCAAGGTCTTCTCAGTCTTATTTACCATGGGCATTTTCAAGAAAAGAAAGAAAGGGAAAAGAAGCTCCTGTTTGATCTTTTCCCCAGACATATTTTTTTTCCCAAATGGACTTGAAATGTTTTATGGCTATTGTGTCAGCCCATCACTTTGTTTGTGGGTAATTAAGTCATTACAATAACATGTTCTATTACTGTACACCAGGCACAAATGCCTGCCTTCTGTCAGGAAACTGCAAAAGGCCAGATGTTTCTAAGAGTTCAAGCAGAATCACAGAGTTATCACTAATCACAGGGCTTCTTTGTGTAGGAGAACGTGAACACATGAAGTCAATGTTAAATTTCCTATACAGTTAATCCAAATCAATAAACTAAACCACAGCTTATCTTTTGAACCTGAAGTAAAAGAACTTAAAGCTAGGCAGAGATCAGAAGTATCTGTGGCTTTCAAGTCACTCACATCAGATCTGTGTACTGCTATTTCACTGAGACATATATATCCAGTGAAAAATCAATCCTGGGTACGGAATTTCAGCCCAAATATTCAGGACACAGGATATAGATTGCATGCCAGCTTTATGCTTTAAAGTCAACAGTTTGCCAGCTGTGGGAGAGAGATGATATTTGTTTTGGCATAAGGCTTGAATGATTTAGACAGGCAACAGTTGGTTCAATGTTAGACTTGGAAGGACAAAGTTAACAAACTGCAAGTTTTTTAATTCATTTGAATCAGAAAAATTAACACATACCAGGTTATTGCTTTGTATCCTCTGGTCTCAGCACTTACTAATTAGAAACCCCTGATGCAGCTTATAGCTGGCCAGAAAACTTGTGAATTCTAAAGGGAACAAGATGTGAAGCATCTGAGCTTTGGAGCAGTGGTTGCTTATCACCTAGGGTTCCAACACTTATCTAGCCTTTGTGCTCCTATTTAATTAATTTCTCTTCTAAATGGTACATTTTGATGTTGGCCAAAAAACATCAAGGATATAGTAGCATGAATTTTAAGTATTATAGGGAAATATCCTAAAAAAGACTGGTTTCTATCTTGTTGTTAACAGATATGTGTGTTTACACTAGGAAAACAATTTACTCAAGTAGTTTGGTTTAAGTTCTGCAGAACTTATAAAACAAACTAACGAAATACACGGTGATAAGCAAATATCCGCAATATACATATTTACCAGGAAAAGAGGAGAGGAGGGATGTTTTAAAAACAGCTGCTTCTCTAAAAGGTTCAAGCTCCCAAACCAGAGCTCCAAAATAGTTCTCAGAAGCCATTTCTCTTCATACGTGTTTATGTAGTTACTAACGTACAGTATTTCCATATGACTAAAACATATTTATTACTTTGTTTTATGCAGTAAATATTTTCATGTGTACCAAAATATTAAATTTCCAAACCTACAGTTGAGTCAGTCAGCTGTAATTAATTAAAGAATAATAGATGTTAAAGTTATTTTTCTCAATTATGTTTTCTGTTGATTTGAAGAAGGAAAAGATATTTTGCTTTGATTTGGATAATGTGAAAGTTACTGTGACATCTGTATCGCAGTAACTTCTCCAGTTTCAGGTAGATGAGTGTTTTTCAGTATATCAGTTGCTGGCCTTAGTTGCAAAGTAAGA
The DNA here is from genome assembly GCA_013400515.1 of Erpornis zantholeuca. Classification (NCBI taxonomy): domain Eukaryota; kingdom Metazoa; phylum Chordata; class Aves; order Passeriformes; family Timaliidae; genus Erpornis; species Erpornis zantholeuca. The sequence goes on from VZTN01011153.1 coordinate 44,640, forward strand.
TCCGATGGTAGGCAAGAGCTCTTGAATGAAGCTGCCTCTGTGTATGAATGTGGCAGGAGCTGGTAGTCAGTGCTACCCACAGTGAAAATGTCTTTTCCCTAGCAGCTGGATTGCTGTTTCTGATTTCTGACCAAATCATAGATTCCTGTAATCTAGCAGTAGGTACCCTGGGGGGAGCTCAGATTTTATCGTCTTAAGTAGTAGGGTGTTCCACTTTCACAGAAATTAGATAGGAGCAGGAGCTGTGAATTCTGAGTGCTCCTAGGGAGCTCTGAAGCATACCTTCACTTCTTTCCTTTTACGTATTATACAATGAACACAACAGCAAGGCAGTGAGTTTTGCTTTCTACACAGATGACTTCGCTGGTGACGCGTCCCTCTTGTTTCTTCATCTACCTTTTCATTTCCCCCTTAGTATCAGAAGCCCTGTCCCAATGGGTCAGTGTTTCTGCAAGGCTTTTAGCAATGGCTGGAGCAGGAAGCTAAGGACCAAGCAGGCCATGCACTGCACAGGGGCCAGAAGCTTTGAGCAGCATTTAGGAAGAAAATTGAAAGGTGCATGGGTTTGTTACCTCCAGCCTCCTCGGTCCATCAGAATGAGATGCCAGGTTTTCCTGCATGCCACACAGCCTGGCTGAAAATGGTGTCTTAGCTGGAGGAAGACAAAGTCAGCAAATCAGTAACAGATTTAGATGAGCCTGTAGCACAGGAACCTTATGTGGCCGGTGACCTTTTCCTTTCCATGCCCATTTGGTGGCTACTGTGGCAGGGTGTTACTTGTCTGGGCCGTGACAATGGAGCTTGGCTACAGACCACTGTTCCAGGAACCCTGCCCACAGCACTCAGCCATGGGAAATGGCCTGCCTTGCACATTGAATTGAAATTTGTCTCACTCTTTGCCAAGATAATGTCTGGCATACCTAAGGCATTGTAGAACCAGTATTGCTATATGTGTTCCTGTTGGTAGAGACACTGTCAGTAGCTGTTCAAGGAGTCCTTATCACGACTTGTCCTGAGCACACCCCTGCCAGCAGATGTTCTGCTGCAAAGGAAGAGCTGGAAAACAGCCCAGCTTGTCCCCCTTTCCTTGGGGCTGCCTCCGATGTGGCTCCCATCCTCATGCTGAGTTTTTCTGCAGCCATGTCTAGCTCTCGTTTCCTTTGCTGAACCCAAATCCTCACCTGCAGAGCCAAGTGCTGGCCCATCCTCAGCCAAAACCCTGACAAATCACCATCCCCTGAGAGGCACCAATGCCCCAGGCTGTCCTGCTCCTGGCTGGGGATAGGATGGGCTCTGGCTGCTAAGCCCTGCCTCAGAGGGCTCCCATGGGGAGCCCCACCTTCCCCAGGGAGGCCCTGGCTCTGACTGTCCTCTCTCACTCAGCTGCACTTCTGCCTTGGCTCCAGCTCTTGTCTAGTCCCTTACTGGCAATTTCAGACTGTTTTTCCCTGGCAACCATTATCATTCTGCCATGCAGTATCAAATAGTACATACCATTGTTCTAAAGAAAACAACAGCATTATGCATTCATCTTTATACAGATATATCTTTAAGGAAAGAAACACAAAACCAAAAATTATCACAGATCACATCGGCAGGGCCACAGATAAAGATGTATTTGACAGAGAGTACTTTTGAGATGTGATTTGCAAAACAGAGACAGCCAGCAGCAATCCGGAAAGCGAATGCCATGCTTCTCAGCAGATAAATGAGAAGTGGATCTTGACTGGGCTCAGAAAATGAAAAGTGTTTACTGCTTACAAAGCACACTTCATTCACTGTGACCGACTGCACTGGGTCGTCATTTGAATTAGGGGAGCAGGAATGCAAGCCTGGCCTAAAAGCTTTTTAGTCATGTTGGAAAAAATGCACGTAATGATGAATATTAACCACACATATCTGGAAAGTTTTTTCAGCATCCTCTAATTACTTGAATTGCAAGCTTTTGAGCAACTTGTGGTCCTTCCATGATTCTTCCAAAACATTCCAGGCAATGTTTGTGTTTATAATTTATTGTTAGATATAAAGACAGCTACAGATTCAGGTCAACTATCTCATAATCCTGTAACAGTACGGAAGAAGGACTTAAGAAAGTATAATTGATGTCCCAGGTCTCTGCAAACACCATCAGTATCATGAACCTCAATGTTGTTCAAGGAGTTTGCAAGCCTACCATGGGAAATAAATCCAAGATTGCATCCATGAAAGTTTTGGTCCCGCTGCTACATAAACTTGTGGGCAGTCAAACTATAGGAGCTGACTCTCTAAAACTCCCTAGGTATGTCACATTCTCCTGAGGAAGTGTGGAAGAGTGTCAAGGTACATCAGTGCCTAAATCACTTTGACCAGAATTAAAGTAATAGGTGTTTCTTTGTCTAAATTCTTAAGAAACTTAAGAACCATAAGGCCTCAACTCCGTTGCACGTCACAAATTCCTAGAAGCTACTTGAAATAGCCACAACAGTGGCTCTTACTTTCTTTCAAAATCGATCTCTTTTATATAATGCCGTGGGTGTTAAAAAAAAAGGCCAAATGAATGAAAAACAGTTAAAAACCCACACCCAAAAAGCCAAAGCATTGTGTGGAGAACGCATGGTTTTATTCTCTTCCAGTATATATAAGGATGGAATTCCAACAGCAAGGATTCTAACCACTGCTGTAGGACAGTAGGTGTGCAAGAGATAGAATATGCTGGCTGTGAAGGGAAGAAGAATCCTCTGCTACCAATAACCTTCCTTCTCTTTCATTCAGAACCTGTTCTCCCAAAAATCTGCATATTCATCCCAAAACCAAAGCTCACGAAAGGGATATAGTTCTGTACACCAGTGAATGTTGAACTGATCAGTGAAAAAGGACTTGTGGTCTGGTTCTCACTGCAGTAACTGTTTATTTGGCATTTGAAAAGGCAATTCTCAGATGGCATGAAAAAATAAATTACTCTAAGCAGAGCAGGACAAAGCATGTGGGGTATAAAAGGAGGCTGTGGACCTGTCATGCTGTAGGACAGTGTGTCATTTTTTCAATTAGCTTTTGGGTGAGAGTCCCTCTTAAGGCTGGTTAGACATCTACCCTTTAAGAACTACCAGAATACCAAAGTTCTATAAATGTAACAAATCCCCAGAACCTCAAACATCTTCCAGTACAGTAGTATAGGCACAGTAACAGCTGCTAATTTGTTCTTGGGATGATATTGAGTAATGAAATGCTGGGATAAAAGTGAGCCCATTTAATCCATTTTCATTGCTCAAACTATTCAAATTCCACAGAGTGAACGACTAACATTAATGGAGCAGTTATAAATGTTAAATGGAACTAAAAAGCTGGCATCCATGCTCTTAGTACAGGTTATATATTCAACATCATCAGCAATGTTTGGCACTGTTATTTCCTGTGTGAAAAAAAAAGAACAACAACAACAATAATAACAATAATAATTTGAAAATAAAATTAAATCACAGAAAGCACAGAGAAAAAAGCAAGGGAACTTTCCTTACGTCCTTTCTCACAGAGCATGCCACAAAGACAGGTGTAATGTGTCATGCAGCACCTACCAGGGAGTTGTATTTTAGAGTTCAAGAAAAAACAGGTAATGGTTTTCTTAGAATAAGATTCTTGCATAGAATGTATGTGAATAAAGAACTATAAAATTTAATCCTCATTTCACTTGATCAACTGGTCTGAAGATACTGTGGAAGTTCTTTCTAATGAAGCTTGTGGCTTCATTAGAAAGCTGAGTAATTTCCCAACATTGTTTTTTATTGCTGCTAATGAAGTATTCACAAAATAAAAGTTGAAATACATTGTATTTTCTCTGTGACTGTAACAAATTCTGAACAGGTACTGACAACCACACGGATCTTTCACTTAGGAAAAGATGAGTGTTTTAATGTCAGTTAATGTAGACTGAGAAAGTGAAATTTATCTGCTGCCTTAACTGTCTAAAAGTGAATGCTTACACTACTGATATTCAGGGGATAAAGAGTGATACCTCGAAATGGTAATTGATCTCAGTTATCTTAGGCATCAAACTCAGGACAGGATGAATCATACTTTGGAGTTATTTGTCTGCTGCACTGACAGTATGGACAGCCTATACAAGCAGCTTGGGGTAGATATTTATTTTCAAATGGCTAAAGTTATATTCAGATAATCCCATCCAGAATATCTATCAATTGTATTTGGCATCAAATTAGGATCATGCAAGTATATCTTTAAAAACAAGATTTATATAAAATTTCAATATATTTAGCACACACATTCTTTTTCTTTATCAAAACTGAAATGAGATATTTCTCAAAGTAATTTAAGCAATTCCAATCACACCTCTTTTCTTACAAGTGCTACCATGACTTGGTCAAAGAACACAAGTCAGGAGAGGTCTTTGTTTATTTCAAAACAAAAATTTCAGTCACATGTTACCTCAAGTTTTCAATGCTGTTCTGATTTTTTGCCCCCTTGTAACGCTTTTTGTCTTAACTTCTTCTACCCTCTCTGAGTACCTTCATTTCATATGTTCAGTTCTGGGCTGTCCTTTCTTGTTGAATCATATTTGAATGTTTGCCCCCTCTCCAGCATTTCCTTTCTTCAAGGATCTTAAATCCTACTTAAACTCAGTCCAGTAACTTCTAACTCAACAGTTCTGATCCTTATGTGTGTCCCATATTATATTTGCTTACTTTACTGAAAAATACATGTTTTACCACTCTGGGAAAGATTACTGAAACATTTTATAGGTCTATAAGAGCAGTGAACCAATTTTCCAGTAGCAATCCATGGAGTTTTTATAAAAGAGAGTATGAAAGGAGTTAAGATTTTTTTTTCTCTCTAGGAACTATGAAATAGAAATTAAGCCAAACACAAATAAAAAGCCATAACATAGCAATTTGAAATGCATTTTTTTCTCTTAGGATTATCACAGGAAAATGAGAAAAGCAGGGTTCTCCAATATTTTAAATATATCTTCTCTTATTCAGACATCAGTGTGAGTTTGACTGTTTTTGAGAACATACAAACCCTCCCTGAGGTCAATAAACTATTCCTGTTCCTGCATTTAAATAGATACTGTGGAGTGGATGCTTTTGTCTGTGTTTTTATTAATGTTCAGCACGAGTTTCTCTGACCTCTTCAGGGATTGCCATGTGATTAAGACAATGAATGTATCATTCAAAAATATTTTTTGGTTAAAAAGCAAAGAAATTTTGCCCCACAGTAACTGGTTGATGGATTTGATCAGCATATTTGACTTGTGGTCATTTTAGAAAACATTACAGCCATATGAAGGCTCCTGGTAGCTGCTACTAACTGGAAAGCCTTAGGCACAAGTGAGCTGGTGTCACAAAGAATAGAAAAGACATCTCAAATGGTACTAGTCACAGATAACCAAATTTGTTTCTTGTAATTTTTCAATCCACTAATCTGTGACAGATGTCAGCTACAATGCTTCATTTTGCTGTCAGCCAAGATAAATATTTTTGGGATGAGCTTCACAGAAAAGAGTAATGGAAAATTGTTTGGAAATATTATGAAACTAGAGAATAAAAGATGATTAAACAAATCTCAGGCCTTTGTAATGTGTTCAAGGATAAGATCCAAAAAAAGTATGTAAGCACACAAGTTATCATTGATGTTCTTAACTCCAAGATAAAGAAACAAACACCCTCTCTAGCTTCCTGAGGTGCCTAAAGGCCACGGATGCCTACATTTGTTTTTTCAAAGATCCTCCTTAAGTACCTCAATTAGTGCTGCTTTCCCTTTGCAAAAGGGATGCCCTCTTTGCCTGGGCTGAGCATGGAAGCAGCTCTCCCATGGCAGGGAGTATGGCACACTGGCAAAGTGACCTTACACATCCAGCACGCAAGGACCCAAAGAGATCTGGAGAGACAAATGGGACACTGGGAGGGAGGGGCTGTACCTGTGGACATTTTTGACCAAAAAACATGACTTCACTTAGTCCAGGTGATTATTTTCAAAGGGGAACAGCACAAACAAGTAAAATTAATGTAATGATAAAGTAACAACTCATGACTGCCAGTGAAAAATGGGAGGAAGCTGATAGTGTGTGGATCTACATTTAATACGTGTAGTGACGCAAAGCAAATACTTACTTGACATGTTACAAATAATGATTGCATTTTTCAGTACTGATCTGGCTTTGAAGAATTTTTCTTGAATGTATTTTGGCCTAGAAGTATCAGCTGATATATCATTTATTTTCTTTGGCTCTTTAATGATGCTTTCAATTACATCATGCTGGAACTTGGACTGTATTATGCTTATGAAGTTGAATATTAGGGCACTCAGGTGCATTGGCTTCGTATTTGATCTGCCCACATAGTTGTCTGCTCTTTGGGAAATGGTTATGGGGCATGACAGAAGTGCCAGCAGTAAATAAAAATAATGGTGATTCATCTGGCTTCATCTTTAGTGATAAGGAAATTTAAGTGATCAAGTGATCTGGTGATTCATCTTTAGTGAGAAGGAAATTTAAAAATTAAAACCATATGATTAAAGTGAGGGCATTCTCATACCTGCACAGAACTATTCTTTTGCTTTGATTATTATTTTTTTCCATTTCTCCTGCTTCCATTTTATAAGATGTGGCACTGCTTTCACTTGCAAATGGAAATCATTTAAATCATAGTTTCACAAACCTTCCTTTTCAAGTCTGAAAAGCTGATATTTCTGGTGATATCTGCTGCATTAAAATTTTCTCATGCCCTGTTCAAAGCAAAACTTCCAAGACTTGTAGAAATGATGATAATTCCTATGTGGAAAAGAGAATTTGTGTGTGTTTCAGTATTTCATTCATTTTGTTTTACAATTTTCTTGCTTATTTCTGTTTACTTTTAAAATTTTGGTCTTGATCGTAGTGAGTTAACCAGGAACAGAACAAGAAAAATGCTATGCCAAAGAAACATATGTAATATTTAATATTGCAAAGACAGATAAATTAGATATAAAAGAGCTTAAGAGAACAAAATGACATTAATCACCCTGTTGGCTGAAGAGGTGTCAGGTTTTCTTCAGGTATTAGCTCAAAGGAAAATCCCAAGGAGACACTTAAAGGAAAGCAATTATTTGACTTTGAGGGATGTCCTTCCATGGAAAAGCACTAACATGAAAAAACAGGAAGAATTAACATACTGTTGGAAATTAACCTAACAGGTGATGAGGCCAGGGCTCATTAGAAGCAGGAATAGAGCTTTCCAGCAATGAAAAAGTTTTTGAGGTCATTTTGACAGTGTCAAAAATGATGTCAAAAATGTAGATTGGCCATGAAGGGCCTGAAAAGGGAAGATGCACAAGCTACACCTGTTAGAATATAGAAACAGAAAACAGTAAAGGGATTCAAAAAGAGAGAGAACTTTCAGTGGTTTAAGAAAATGTGTATTTGCAATAGTTGTCCTGGAGCAGCATTAATAAGAAAAAATGCCACTTGTCTGGATGGCGGGAAAAAATGATATTGTATTAATTTAGGTGGGAAATACAGTTTTAATTTGAGGGCAGGAAAGCTTATAAAAGAACCATATCTTTGAGAAGCAGAAGGAAACTGCAAGGCTTAGAGGCAGTGTGAGCACAAGGAGCCAAGAAGCATTGTGAACAACAATCCACACTGTCTGCATGTCCCAGAAATCTGCAGCGTCCCCATGGTGTCCATGGGCTGGGCAAGAGCCAGAGGGAGAGGTTAGAGTGCCTGACTGGCTCCCTGCTTCTGCAACAGCTTTATTCCCATCCACTCTTCTATTTTAAGAGCTAGACAGAATTTAGATTAAAATCTGATGTTTGGGATACAGCAAGAAAGGTATAGCTTTTATAAGAGTTGTTTCAGTTAAATGGTTTTACTTCTGTTTTCTGAAAACCCAAAGGTATATGTTTAATGAAAGTTAGAAAATATATTGTCCTGGAAATACTTTTATACTAAAACAATAAATGGCAAGGAGATAAAGGAGTTATTTTATGGCAATATTCATCAAAATAAAATGTTACATAATTTTGGTTTTATTGTCTGATCATTCCAAACCCATTAATCTCCTGTTCTGCTGCTAAATACAATTACTGTCTGACTAGGAGTAATTTGAACAAAATGTTCTGATAGATGTCTACTAATCATGTCCAGAAATCCCACAACATTCCAAAGAGTTGTTTTCATAATGTAGGTGAAAATGTCGTGTTCTTCAGTGTTCTTATCATGTCTCACACAGTTACTTCCTCCAGATGTGGCCTGCAGGAGAATTCTTTTGTGCCTGATCTCACCTGCTTTCCTGTACAGGTGCTTTATAACCTAGTAACCCCATTGCCAACGTTTGGATCATGAATATAAAATGCTATATTTAAACCTTAAACTTTGTCTTGTGATACAGGACATTTCAGAACACGTGTTAAGCCTAATTATAAACCCAAATCTCCAAACTCCTGCAAAGCCTTTGAGATTAATTCCAGTGTTCTACCTCACTTTCTAAATCAGTGTGAGAAAAATATCACAGAGTTTTGATTTCCTCTTTCAGTAGCATCTTTGCAATAGTTTACTGAGATACAACATAATAGTCTGATTTATTTTGCCAGTGAAAATTATTTTCTCCAAAGCTGCTTTGGAGTGTCAGATAGCTGCAACCTTGAAGTTACATCCTAGCCCCAAATACTACCCATGAAGAGGAAAAATTGGCCTCCTGAATTAACCTGAGCCTGAAGCAAATTTATGCCAGGACAATCAACATAACATCCTTTACAATGCTCAGACTCACTGCTTTATATATCACCCGAGACGTTTCTATCAGTATATTAAAAAAAAAAAAAAGGCAAAAATGACACATCAGGGAAACCCTCTAATTCAGGCATGGAATCTTCAAAGGCATCCCCGTGTCTTTTATGTCCAGGCAACCTGCAACTGTAGATAAGTGTGAGGAATGCCCCTGGATAACTTAAAACTTAAGAAATCCACAGTTGCTTCCTTATACTGAATTGTGAATTTATTTGTGAGCAAACTATTCTGAGACTGATATTACTTTGGAAGGAATCTAGCAAAAATTTTTGTGATTTCTATTTTTTAAGAGTGATACTGAGTGACAGATTCTAAAGCTATGGACACCCATATTTTCCAGTTCCCTCTAATTCTTTCCAGGGTCAGATCATTGGCTTCTTTAACCAAATGTAATTTTGCATATTCAGGAACTGTTAGTGGATATATCTCCCGAATATGCATTCTGTGTCTCCCTGAGCTAAGTTTTTGATAATCACTGTGTGATTTAGCAGAGTTCCTCTGGTCTATTGTCTGCTTCATGAAGAAAACCTGTATCCTGCTGTTCATTTTAGATTGGCAGCATGCACGTAGTTTCAGATTTACCCCTTTTGAGTGGAAAAGGGAAAGAGTTGTCCATCCATCCACCCTCTGTAAAGCTATTCATGATTTTTGAAATGACAGTCTCTCCCAAATTTGCCAAAGTTGAAGAGACTAAACTTACCTTTTTTGTCCTCATACAGATGCTATTACCTTTCATCATAGAAAAATTCAAGTTACATATGACTTTTAGATGTCTTTGGGTCCAAAATCCTGCTCAAGAGAGTCACCTTCAGTGTTAGGCTCAAGTTGTCATTTTAGTACCTCCAGCAGGGGAGTTTCCACAGCTTGTCTGTGCAACCTTGTGACCCTGTAACAACATTCCCCACTCTGTCATACCCTCCTTGGTGAGTACACTGAAACCTCCCACCAAGTTCAGGACGCAAAGGAGCTGTAAACTTAGCATGATGACATTCTTAACTTGTTCTCTTTTCCACTGCTGAGTACTCAAAACTGCTGATGCACTTCTCTCTTTGTTTCTGCTCCTCCAGAGTACTGTTTTGACATTTCCATAAGACCATATTCTTGAGAAGGAAGTTCAGGTCTGTCAGAGCCTACTGGTGGCTGCTGCAAGGGGCAAGTTCTGACCTGATTCCTAATATGTAGGATTGATCTAAACAGCTGTGTCTGCCCAAAGTTGTGATGCCTTGTCAGAGGCAGTTCTCAAGCAGTACCCTATAGTCAGGGGAGAGATTAAAGCCTCAGGATGTGATTTATCCTGCCTACATCCTCGAGAGATCTCTTGTCGCACATGTTGAATTGCCTCCCTGTTGATTTCTTAGGGGAATCTAGTCACACCATTTTTTAAAAGAAAAAAGCAGGTGAAGAAAAAAACAAACCAAACCAAACCAAAAAGAATTCCTCAACTATTTGGTTGTAGATAAATCAGAGGCAGTGTACAACTACCGAAAAATCCACAGCAATCTCTTACCCAGAAACTTTATTTCCACCATGTTAAGAGTGGACCCACTGACACAGATGTACGTCCACTGTGAAAGGAAGCTGTGAAAAAAAAAACATGTAATGATGTGGTATGTCTAGCATGAGGGAGGGAAAAATATGGCATAGGAAAATTATAGGAGCCAGGGTCTCCTAGCATCTGGCCAGTTTGCTATTCTGCATTTTCTAAGAATGAGCTGAGTATTTTCCGTTTTTTAAATGTTAAGTCTACAAGTTAATTGAGTAAGTTACTTTCAAGTACTATAAAACAAAATTAATAATTCCACCTTCATGTTCCAAATCCCGGTAGAGATCAGGCTGTTAAATACCCATGTAAGATGTAAGTGTCATTCAGCTACTAAAAGTTTCAACCAACTTGCTTCCATTTACTTCACAAAAAATTTGAAGTTAATTATAACATGTTATGTAGATTTATGATGTGATAATTCATCCAGGTCTCAACTCCTAAATAATTAGCAGCTATCTTGAACTGTGCGCAAAGGAAAATTCCCCATACAAGTATTTTTAATGCAATTTCACAGACTTAATAATCTATTTTACAACAACAGTTCTCTATAGCTAATCTGCTCTACAATCGTCTTCTCCTAATTATTCTGTTGTTCAAAATGCTGAATCTTGTACAATTGCATATTCACTCAAATGTGGATGCCTAGTAGGAAAATGGTGAGTAGTTCTG
>VZTN01011153.1:57650-119535 GCA_013400515.1 Erpornis zantholeuca
TTAAAGAGGCTTTTAATGATACTTAGCTAAGCTTTGTGGGCAAAGAAAAAAAAACAACATAGAATCAGAGTTTCCACAGTAGGCTTTAAAATTAATTTAAAAGTACTCATGAATTTCTAACAAATTTGAGATCAATAAAAGTTACAAGTTAAATATATCCTCTGGATCTTGAAGACATATTGTCTCTGACAGGGCAAATAATCATTTTTTCTTTATATTATTAGTACAGTGATGTAGAATTTGTTGTTTCATTTGCATACATAGCAGAGAAAACCATTAACAAAGTGACAAAGCAGCTACAGAGAATCCCTTCCTGGCTCCCCATATGAAGTTAAGAAAGTTTTCTTATTGCATTTTGATGTATTCAAATTTATGTGAAGTAAGTAAACTATTCTAGTAATTTTTCTAACATCAATAAATTTATCTCCAAATAGAATGTGAATTTGGGGGCATTTTTAGGTGAGCTAGAGTTTCAGAGTCCTAAAAAAGATGGAAGTCAAGGCACACAGTGTACTGTACTCCTTCAAGGAATTTCTTACTTGAAAAGACATTTTATTATTAACAAAATGTGTTTGATGTGTGGAGCTTGAACAGATGCACACTTTTCAAAACTTAATAAATCATATAGACTCTGGTTTTTCAAAAATGCTCTTCCACCCACTGATTTGTTCAGAGAGGACTGCAACAAATGATATACCTTTCCTTTAAGGTTCCCTCATTCATGGTCTGTCAAAACAAAGGCTAAAAAAATTCCACAGATGAGGATCTTTTTTTTGAGACTTCTCAAGTCCCTCTGATTTTCCTTAAGAAGACTCAAAAGTAGTAATGCAGGAAGAAAGAGGTGCACACTCAGGAAGGAGTGGGTTCTTTAGGCCAACATCAACTACTTGAATTGGATGCAGAAATGAAGGAAATGGCATGCAGCTAGCAAAGCACTTGACTAAAAATTAACCAAAAGTTTAATGGAAGATCTTATTCTTAAGAAAAGCTGAAGCCATTGAACATTTTCCTAATTAAATGAAAAGATTATGCCTTTTCTTTAGCAAATATGCTATCTGTAGACATGAAACTATGAGTGTGTATAGGAAATATGACAGAGGCATAAAAGATTTTCTAGGACCAGTTATATAGGTATCCTGTACCGTAGGCAACTCGTGTAATTATTTTTAACAAAATACTAATTAAAGACCAGTTGATATATGACTATGATTGACAGGTGCTGTCTTAGCTGGGTTAAAAACTGGCTGGATGGCCAGGTCCAGAGCATGGTTGGGAATGGTGCCTCATGCAGCTCGTGGCCAGTCTCTAGCAGGGCTTGCCAGGACTCAGTAATGGGCTGGTCCCATTCAGTATATTTATTGATGATCTGGATGAAGATGATGCCTTAGGTTTTAACTTTTATATTTTTCAAATCCTGTACTGCTAGTGTAACTCTGAAGTTTCCTGTAGCTTGTTAAGTGCTGTTCTCTTATGCTAAGATAGACATAACAAAGCCTCTCCAGCTTGCTATCCAAGGAAACTCAGAACGAGAACTGTAAACCATCATCTTGAGAAGAGGAGGGCAAGCTTAGGGGAAATCACATCATTGGCTGGGTTCTGGTTGGTGAATTTATGCTGATATAAAAGTGTGAAGAACTTGTCACCTGTGGTCCATTTTGGGATCCACTGAGGCAGGACCCTCTGGAGCCCAAAAGTGTACATCTGAAAGCCTTTCAAATAAATACCTCCTTTATTCCTTTATTCCTGTCTAGTCTCTGTTTCTAGGTAGCTATTTAAGGCATCAAGGACATCAAGTTCACCACCAGTAAGTTTGCAGACAACACTAAATTAAGTGGGAGTGTTGATCTGCAGGAGAGTAGGAAGGCTCTGCAGAGGGATCTGAACAGGCTGAATTGATGGACTGAGTTGCATGAGGTTCAACAAGGCCCAGTGTCAAGTCCTACACTTTTCCCACAATAACCCCAGGCAGTGATACAGGCTTGGGACAGAATGGCTAAAAAGCTGCCTGGTGGAAAATGACCTAGGGGTGCTAGTTGGGAGCAGCTGAGCATGAGTCAGCTTGTGCCCAGATGATCAAGGTGGCCAATGGTATCCTAGCTTCTATCAAAAATAGGGTGTCCAGCAGGACCAGGGCAGTGACTGCCCCCCTGTACTCAGCACTGGTGAGGCCACAGCTTGAGTATTCTGCCTCCAGTTCTGCAGGAAAGACATTGAGGTGCTGGGGTGTGTCCAGAGAAGGACAATGGAGCTCATGAAGGATTTAGAGAATGAGTCATATGAGGAGCAGCTGAGGGAACTGGGGTTGTTTACAGCCTGAAGAAAAGGAGGCTCAGAGGAGACCTTGTCCCTCTCTGCCACTGAAAGGTAGTGGGGGGTTGCCCTTTTCTTCCAGGCAACTGATGATGGGACAAGAAGACACAGCCTCAAGTTGCGCCAGGGGAGGTTCAAGCTAAGAAGAAATTCAGAAAGAGTTTCTTCATGGAAAGGGTGAAGTTCATTCCAGGCATTGGAATGGGCTGCCCAGTGAGATGGTGGAGTCACCAGTCCCAGAAGTGTTCAAGAAAAAACTGGACATGGCACTAGGTGCTGTGGTTTAGTTTAGTTGGCAAGGTGGTGATTGGTCAAAGGATGGACTCAGTGGTCTTGGAGGTCTTTTCCAACTTAAATGATCCTATGACTCTGTGGAGTACCGTACATAAGAAATAAATGTTTCACCACAGTTTTGAGCATCTTAGACTGAAGAAGACTGAATGATTAGAGAAGGGTTCCCCTGAGGACTAAAGCAGCCTGTTAAAAGCCTTCAAAGCCAATAGCTTCAGTTTATGATTCATCTGTATCAATTGGTGGGGAAAATATGCTGCTGCCTGTCCTGAGCATCACTCCCAGCTACATCCTGCCCTGACTCATTTTTGGGTCTTTGCTCCAGCCTTTCTAGATGCATTAGAAGACAATAGTATTGCTGCTGGGTATGAACGCTGAATTCTCCAGGACCTCTGCTTCACAATCATTTAAGAATGCTAACTGGCAAGCAAAGAAAAAAAATCAGTGCTAAAGGTCAAAAAAGCGTTTGGAAAAGTATGGTATGTAGTGTTCTAAAATTATTAACATTAGCTTTCTCATTTTTGCTATGAAATGTTTGTACTAATATTGTCACTAACAACATCAGCAACATCTTAGCCTTTAAAATCTGTTCTTCTTTAAAACTGTTCTTTAATTCGTGGAACAGGATCTGCCTCAGCCCTAGTGAATCATCCTGATATGTGGAGCAATTATGTCATTTTGGATTGATATTAATTTAAATCACACCAGAATGTGGCACATAATATAAAAACTTAACCCATTCCAAACCAAGACACCTTTAAACAGTCACAGAATCACAGAATAAACTAGGTTGGAAAAGACCTTTGAGATCATCAAGTCCAGCCTTTGACCTAGTATTGCCTTATCAGCTGAACCATAGCACTGAGGGCCTCATCAAGTCTTTTTATAAACACCTCCAGGGATGGTGACTCAACCACCTCTCTGGGCAGCCCAACTAAGAGTAGTGCCAAACTACTCTTTCTGTGGAGAATTTTTTCTAATATCTGGCCTAAACTTCCCCTGGTGCAGCTTGAGGCTGTGTCATCTTCTCCTGTCACTGGTTGCCTGGGAGAGGAGGAGCCCAGCTGGCTACAACCACCTCTCAGGTGGTCACAGAGAGTGATAAGGTCCCCCCAAGCCTCCTTTTCTCCAGGCTAAACAGCCTCAGCTCCCTCAGCCACTCTTAGTAGGGCTTTCCTTTAAACACCAAAAAAAAGGTTTTGGGGAAAAAATGGTTCATAACTCACTTCAAGTGTCATTCCTTGCAGAAAATATTACTGGGAGAGGGCAAGGCCAGGACATCTGTGCACAGGGCTGTCCTAATATAAGCACAGAGAGCCCTCTGGGTCACACTCCATGCACTATCCCCAAAAGGAAGTGTCTTTTGAACAGTCAGTCACCCAGCCGTGTCATGAAGCGATACTTAAATGTGTTTAAAACATAAGGGCCTAGCAAAGCAGATGATGACTGAGAGACTAGAGCAGGAACAGGTAAGGGCTGTTGTCACAGGGAATGAGTCTCTTGGAAGTGATGAGCCAGCAAGAAGTATTCTGCTTGAATCCAAATTTCAATAGAGGACATGGTTCAAGGACCAAAGGTTCTCAGTATGCAGAACTTGTTGTTACTAGGATCAGGGTCTCTGTGTTATTCCAATTTGGCTGCCTCAACACTGCCTTTGATTTTGTCTCAGAAAAGCAATTTTCCTCCAGACATTTTTTTCTCCAGCTGCAAACTAAGGCTGCTGATTTATTTTTTCCAGAGGTGGCATATATTCTTAGTCAATCAGATGAACTACTATTTCAACAGACATTTTGGGGAACAAAATGAACCCTGTACTGCCTTTCTGTGGGGAAAACATCAAAATATCATGGAAAGATTAAAATCTTAGAGCTTATAAAATCAAAGTCCAAAGACTTATACAGGGAAAGGGGGTGGAGGGGGGAAGAGAAGGAGAAGACAAGGGAGTAGGGGAGTGAATTCACAGGATTTTTGTCTCTTCTCATCTACAAAAACAGAAAACATGAAAAGGAGCTTTCCCATGCTGCACAAAATGGACAGTTCTTAAAGCAGTGTAAGATGAGAACAAAGGTAGCAGCAGCAGCCTCATGGCCCAACACTTTAGACAGAAGGGCAATGAAGTTTGGCAGGAAACTGAGGCACTTTGCATTTAATGCTTAACAGAAGTGATCTCTGACTACTTCCAGAAAGCCTTCTGAGGGTCTCTCAGTAGCTTCGTGAAATGCATCAACAGCTTTCAGTGCTGGACTGCGTTGCAAGTCCAATTTATTTTTAGCTAGTAGTTACTTTCTTTGCCTTACATTCCTTTTATAAAGAAAGTTATATGGAGATACACTCCTTGACACCCTTTTGAGCACTAGACTTACTAAGAAAAACAGGTTATATATTTCTAATCATGTGACTGCTTTACATTAAATGGATGTGTACTTGGCATTTTTAATACCAGACTTCCATAACATCTTAAAAAAACCTAAATTTTAAAGTAACTAAAAAAAGAAGAGACCAGGATAAAAAATTTCCTTGAATTAATGCTTTATTTTTAACCTTGAAAGTAATCTTTCTAATGAAAGTAGAAAAAATCTAAATTGCACAACGTGAAGAAATGATCTAGATGTATAAATGCACAGGCAGGTGCAGACACAACTGTGAAATTCTTGTCTATAAACTTCTCCTTTGTGAACATGTGCAATTGCTAATGTGCATAAAAGCAAGTGACTGCATATTTCTCCATCTGTTTCTCAGTAAAATGAGTTTCTTCTAATAGTACATGCTGTGCTAGCTTTGCAACCTCTATACAGCTTTAATTTCCCTCACTTACACACAGTAAAAACGATTACTGTCAACACATGTGGATTTGCCAGTATATATTACGCATCTACCTTCAAATTCTCAGAAGAAAAATTTTCCTACAAATGTCTTGAATCTAAAAGCAAAAAAGAATAAAAGCTAGATACAAAAATAATTTTTAAAAAATAAGTTGTTGCTGTTAAATAAGCAAAATGAACCGTTAAACTTTTAAAATATAAGAACAATCCTGTGATACCAAAATAGCATATGCTTAATCTGTTAGCCTCTGATGGAGACTGCTGACATGATACTTAGAGTATGTCTATGGACATATTCTTTTTCCTTTCCTGTAGACCATGCAATTATTGATATTAAATTTCAAAAATGTTTGCTGCCATGAGAATATCGCTCTCCCACTGTTCCTTTGGCAAACGAGAATTGGCAGAAAGAAAATAGCTTGCTGGCAGTATAAGTGCAATCTTCATTTATAGAAGAATAATTCTGAACACTTGTCACATGTAAAAGGAAACACTTAAAGGCAAATCAATGATGAGCTGAATTATGTTCTTAATTGAATTGAGGTAAACCTGCAGAATTTCTGTTTGCTGTAATTCTGTTTTTCTGTAATGAAATTACTCTGTCTTCACACGGGTATAGTAGATTGCTGCAGTGGATATTTAGGGTGCAAAGCATAGCTAAAGTAGCAGTCAGTACACTCTGTGTCAGCCCAATATTTCTCTTTGGGATAGGGCACATGGAAAGCTGGCTAGTTTTGATTATAAGACTTCATCTACCAAGTCATGATGGAGGATTAGAACATGGCAGTGCTGCCTGGCAGCAGAGAAAAAAAATTTTAATCATGTCAAAGAAAAGAGTAGTTAGTCACAACTTTTTTGTTTCTAATGCGAGGCTCAGCTTCTGCAAGTATCTCTTAAGTAGCCCTCTCTATTGTCAGAAAACCTGAATAAGCAACTGAGAGCAGCAGATTTTATCAGTTTCTACCATTTTAATAAGGATATGTTAAAAACCCAAATATAATTAAAATGCTTCCAGAGGATATATTCACCCAAATGTTAATCTCAACCGGTTATAGTCAAGAAACTGATGAAATCTAGACAAATAATGAAAGGACAGATAATTCCAGTACAGTAACTGTTCTGATTCAAGAATAATTTTCCCTGTGTTTTCTTTAGCCAGAAAAGTCTCAATTTGAAAATTTATAACTCTTCTTCTCCCCTCCTTTCATGCCATTCACTGCATGTGGCCGATCTCTTATTCCTCAGAAAACCCAGCAGAACTGCAAGAATGCTAACATTGGGCCAGAACTTACAGAGAGGCAAAAAAAAGATCAGCTAGTGTCATAACAATCTTAGACACAAAAAAGGAAGAATCTTGTAAAACACCATGAAAAGGACCTCAGGTGATCTATTCCCCTGCCTTGAGGCAAGATGAACAATTTAGCAACAAGGTTACTTAGCACAGTACCAACCTTCATGCACAAGGCTTAATACATCAGAAGGGTGTGCAGAGGTCTGGGGTTTTGCTGATATTTTTCAAGTTAAGGCTAGGAAACCAAGTGAGCAGTTTTGAAAAGCTGTTTGATGGCAGTACAATCCCAAAAGACACAAAGGACAGGAATTGAATCAATACTGTGGTCAGAACTGAAAAGAGGCAGTACAGGTAAAAGTCACAGGAAAGGGTTAAGGGATAAAAAAACCTGCTTGTGACAGAAAAGAACCCTTCAATAAATTTGTCTTGCAGGAGGAAACTTAACAGATGTCTGGTTTGCAGCAGGTATAGAGCAGGTATAGAGTATGAGGAAAACGTATGAAGCAGAAGAATATAATATAGGGGAGAAGGCAATGACAGAAAAACAAAATCTGATGACTGAGGTCAGCCAAGTGCAACTGAGAAAGAAGCTGTAGCTGCTCTGGTTTTAGCAAGTGGAACAAAGCACCAAGGAATTCTCAACTCTTCATGCTTCCAGCTTCAAACTTTCCATCTTTATAAAAGCTGCTTTCACCAAATATTAGACTCAGCTCAAGGCCAGCAGAAATTGATACAGTGAAATTTGATATCTTGTGCTTAAGACCTAACTGCTCAGTTTCCCTTAAATTCTGTAGCTCTCAAACATGTAAGGAATGGATAGTGTTTAGATTGAGTGCCTGCAGAGGAAACTAGATGCCATAGACAATACTGCTGGTAATCCTTTCTGGTGCTAAAACAACTCCTACTGCACATCCTGCTCTCCTGGGATGTGCTATCCCTAAGACTGGAATTTTATAAAATAGAACTTTGATCTATGTTGTATTTGACATTATTCCAATTATCTTGCCAAATTCCAAGTGTGAGTAAACACAGTCTTGACCTTTACCCTCACAGCTTCTGCTGGAATCGATTTCTTCACTTCTTGTCATATGAAGCATTCTATGAGGAAATGCATATGTAAAAGAGTAGAAATGATAAGTTTTATGTAGCATATATTTATCCATAGCAGGAGAGATATAATTCTGACTGTAAACTATTTTTTAAATACAAATATATCTTCTAAATAGATAGTCAGATGTCAAATTAAATGCAGTGGAAAGATTTCCACTAACTTTCCTGAGCACAGGATCAAACTTAAATACTGGATATGTAGCAAATAACATGTTGAACATGCTATGTACTCACTATTTTAGGTTTAATTAGATTTTAGTTTTCTATTCAACTATTATCTGGACATTTCCTCCACAACTGAGTCATACTGATAAAAAGCTGTCTACTGGATTTAAGGGCAGTCATCCATTGCTGTTTATGCACACTGCTTTAACTTTATGTGGATGTTTTACAGAGTACAGAAACACAAATAACGCTTGATTAAACAAATTCAAATAATATGGAGGGTCGATGGATAGACAGAGTTGAAATCATATACAACCTCAGGTGAGTAAGGATGAGAGTGAGAATCAGAAACACTTACTAAAATGTGTAATGTAAGGATCAACTTTGAGACCACTTGGAAATAGGCTTGTTCTCCACATCACACCAGTGAAATATTCCCCAGGGGGATGGAGTGGGGGAGGAGTAGAGGGAGAAGCTAATATGTCATTATTTCTGCTCACTCAGTTTCAAGCACTACTATTGCTGCCACCCCCTATGCTGCAGTCCAAAATCAGACTGATTGTTGCTACTCTGTACTGGCAAACTACTGAGAGAAATAGGAACCCAGGGAGCGCTGTGAAATTTATCACAACTCCCAGGTCTCATGCAGTAGTGTCTTAATAGCATTCTTGATTGTTACTAACCCCCTTTACAAACGTTCAGCTCCCTCATCCTACTCTACTCCCACTGTCAGTATGAACACATTGAGGAAGGGGTGGGTTGGGTAAGGCCTTGAGCAACCTGCTCTAATGGGAGGGGTCCCTGCCATCGCAGGAGGGGTTGGGACTAGATGATCTTTGGTCCAGTCCATCCCCTTAGCGTTCTACAATTCTAAAAAAAGCTGTGGTGATTCCCTGCTCACCTACAGTTGTCGTACATGAGAAACATTTTTCTCCACAAAGACACTAAGAGTTGTGCTGGCCATGAGGCTCCAGAGGTAGGAGCAACTCTGATCCTTGATGTAGTTACAGCCAGGTGCCACAGATGTGCCCCCAGCAAGATGCTTACTGGGTTTGAATTTTTGGGATTCTTTTTTGTTAATATATATATATACAGTCTCCTACCCTGAGCCTCATCCCAGAGAGGAAATAATTGACATTCTCTTGCCAATGGCAGCTGATTTTCAAAAGCATGAGTGAGGGAGAAAGAGTGTTTTGAAGCTGTCTTCAATTGTGGTGCTTGATCCAGTTGCTTCTGTTCAAAGAACTATAAAAAGCATAATATAAGATGTTCCAGAATTTTTCCGGGCTACACATTGCAATAAAAGGCAATTTCACAGGTAATAGAAATACCAACCAGGGGATTTCAGAGCTGTAGTACCCATATTTCCCTTCCCTTTCTGCTTAGCTGCATGGAATAAACCTTTTTTCTCTTGAAACTCAGGGATAAACTATGAAAATGTTCATAACCACTGGTAACAATGGTTTACAGAGCTGCTTACATTAAAAAAAAAAAAAAAAGAAAAGAGAAAAAAGGAGCAAATTATTCATCAAACCCTTTGGAACAGCCTTGAATATTGCTTTCTTCAGATTTCAGGGCTGGTTGAACTTAAGAGCCATTCTTTTCTTCAAAGAAAGTGCTAGTGCTAGTGAAACTCTTTGCCTAAGGGTGGGGAAAATGTTTTCACTTATTTTTACAATAGGGATTTAGAGGTGTTCCTGATGTGATGAAACTGCCAATTTTAGACAGAAGCACCTTTAATCTGGCAAGAATTGTGCAAAATTTCTCTTCATGTAGCAGAAACCTAACACCTCTCTCCTGACCTCTTCAAAACCCCTCTGAACCTGCTCCCGAGGCGTTCCCGAGGAGACAGCCAGCCGTGATGTATTATGTGCCTTTGCAAAGGACCAGATTGATGTGACCACCAAAGGAATGTTTCCTCTGCTGGAAGAACTGTCTTTCACAAGAGATTTTCTGTTCTTTTTCGAGTCATTTTTCAGGCATTTTTATCATCATTAGCATTTAATGAATGTTCTACGTGTTCAAGTATGCGCCATATTTATTACTTTCTGTCTGAGGTTATTTTGAATTCTTTGAATTTCCTCTACTGTTCCATCTATTCATTATAAAAAAGGCACATGCAGGTTTCTTATGTCTAGTATGTACAGGAAAATCCTAAAGTTATTTCCCCAGAGCAAGAGATTCTTCATTCACAGGATAAAACACAGGTAGAAAAGTATAAGTGTTTGTACAGTTTGTCAAAAATTTGTAAAATATACTCACTATTCTTACATTAAGATATAAGCCATTGCCATTACTCTAGAGAAACCAAGTCATGAGACTCGTTCAGTTCCATTCCTCCACAAAAACATCTAGAAATTTAAGTAATTAAAAATTTTTCAAATTAGTCTTTAAACAAAAGTTTTTAGGGTTTCTTTGTACAAAACAGAGTACCAAAAAAAGAGAGCACAAACTCAATTTTCATCTGTGTGTGTACATTAAGGATTAGCACACAGCATACTCCACCCTTGTCTGGCTCACACACAAGTTCTTTGATTCTCAGTTTACATTAGATATAGCTAAAATTGAAGGAAGGGCTGCAAATCTGGCCCCAGCAGCATATATATCTTTCTTCTTGTTCTGCTTTTCCAACTTTGAAACTTGAGCAACTGTATGTATTTTTCCTTTAATTTTAAATATATTCTATTTTGTGCTTAAAGGAACAAAAGAAGTTTGTGCAATTACGGTGTGTTTGAGGGGAACTTGATAATTGTCATCAGTACCCAAGATGAATATCATAAATATCATGGCAAAGATGGCAGCCCTCAGACAGTTTGTAAGTCATGGCAGCTGGTTTGATTTAGAGTCCTCCAAAGGAAGACTCCAAAGACTCTTACAAGGAAAATCTGTCTCCATGTAAGAGAGGATGTGTACAAAGTGAAGGAACTGGAATACACTGACCTCCACAAAAATCCATTTCTATTGCAGAACAACAAAAAAGGAAATTATGACAACCATTCTCTGAAGCTACCAGCTGAGCATTAAAAAGAATTAATTCTTGACTTTATTTTTCGACTAAGAATCTGTAAATCCCAAAGAGGAAGGGAAACACATAACTAAGAAGAAAAAGGTGTCAGCAGAGTAACCTTTCCATAATTGCCCTGTTGCTGGAGGAAAAAAAAACGCAAACTTAGAAGTTAAGCTAGGAAAAAAAAAATTAACAATAAAAGAAATTCTGAAGTGAATACTTGGAACCTGAATTTTTATCCACTTATTTGTAATATTTTTTAAATTCTCTGTGTCTACAGTGTGGTCTGCCAGGTGGAACATATGCATGTTAGCATTTTATTTTCATGCACTCCATAAGATTTCTGGGTGCCATATAGACAAAGAACAGGCACAAATCCTTTCACTTTCCTGTGTTGTAGCTTTTTCCCCAACTCAACCAGATAAGTGACTAGAACCATAAGAAGAAATGGTCATAAATAGAAAGTCATGGCATATGAATATTTCACAGAAAACTGATTGGAAAAGGACATTTTCCTTCGAACAATACTCATTACCTCTGGGTAATTTGGAACAACACTTTTTTTTGGCATACCACATTAGACATTTTGTTTTTTATTATATTTTTCACTGAAACTAGAAACAGCTGCTGTCTGATGTCAGCTGGTATATGTGGTAGTAGTGTGGGTGGAGAAAAAGATTTCCCTCACAAAGAAAGACATAGCTATGGAAAGTATGAGGTTACGGAAAAGTGTTAGCAGGTGATATAAAACATTTACACAGAGAATATAGATCCAAATTGCCTCTGAATGATTGCAGTTGTCGCATCTCTAAAGTACAAGGGTTAGATAACCACAACAGTGATTAGCAGAGCAAAAGAATCTATTTTCTTTGAAATTATGATCCCCAGGGAAGGATGCTTGGCAAACATTCTTTTGGGCTGTGACAACCAACACTTGTCCATCTGATATATTCCAAAGCCACTGTGTGGAATAGGAGAATAAAAGCAGCAAGGGCCTAGCTGTCCATCACTCCCTTGTAATTATACCTCTGACTTTTTCATTTCTCTTCTCAAACCAGGAGTATTTTTGGAAGTGCCACTTAGTTATTTTGAAGAATTTTTGTGCACCGCACCACAGCACAAGATTTCCTTGAGTTAGTTAATCCTGTGTAATGTTTCTCCAGAAGGTTCCTGAAATTCGTAAATGGAAGTTTACCAATCTAAGCAGAAGCAGGCAATGATGCCTTCCAAACACCTCCTCCTCGGTAGTTCCACACTCCCAAGTACACAGCCTCAGTGATTTAGGCAGAGGCTTTACAGTACGTGCAGCTGCTCCCCAGGCAGCTGGAGGGACACGTGCCACAGCGGTCAGTGAACTCCACACCACGGCATGGAGTGCTGAGCAGGGAGCTACTGCTCACCCTTGCTCCCTCTACAAGGACCTCTTAGTGATAGTCCAGTAAGACCAAAGAAAGGGTTGTGTTTTCTCACACAGTGTTTAATTATGCTGTAGAACTGTTGCAAAGGTTACATGAGTTCGAAGTTGACCAAGATAATGAAAGAAAAAGCTGTCAATGATCATCAGATACAAAGGCTCCATCTACAAGGAGGTTTGTAAGCCACAAGATGTTAGGGCCTTTGAGAGGGATGAATATGCCTCACAACATGTGTCACAAATGAGGTGAAAAAAATTCCTATAAGAAACTGTGTTGCCCTGGCAGCCTGTCAGGGCAGAGAGCACTTCCATGGTTGGACTGTGAGCAGCTCCCCCCGCCCCTGCCAAAGATGAGCCCACGAAGCCAGGCTGGGGAAGGAGTTTGGAGGCAAATGAAACACAGGTAGCTGCAACACCATGAGGTATTTTGCTTTGGGTCACTTGGAGGGTCAGCTNTTGGGAGGGTCACCTCCGCCCCTTCCCCTCCCCCCTTCATTGTGGTCCTGCCTTCCTGCCTGAGCCTGCTTTGCCTTGCTTCACCATTCCTGCCATAGTTTATCACCATGAGGCTCATTGCCGCCGCCACTGCTTGTACCCAGCCGTGATTGCTGCCACTGCGTGTGTCCTGCACTGCCATAGCCACACCAATCTGCCATAGCCACACCAATCTGCCATAGTGCTAGCCCACAGCAGCTAGCCTGTTGCTGCCACTTGTACCCAGCCGTGATCGCTGCTGCTGCCGTTTTGCCTGCAGCAACAAGCCCATGGCACTCGGCCTCCAGCCACCACTGTCCGCAGCCGCACCCCAGCTCTGAAAGCCTGGAACCTCCAGGAGCACTCCTGTAAGCACAGCAGCCTGTTCTCTGCCCCCAGAAGGGACACACCTGCTGCTGTCCCAGCTCTGAAAGCCTGGAACCTCCAGGAGCACTCCTGTAAGCACAGCAGCCTGTTCTCTGCCCCCAGAAGGGACACACAGCCTGCTGCCATTTGAACATCGCGCCCAGCCTGCCACGGGAGCTACGCAGCTCGTACGCTCCTTCTGCTGAGCTGGCACTGACAGAGCACTCAGAATTCCTTGTGGTAATGCTGTCCCTGCCTTCTGTTTCTTTCTTTCCCTCTCTCCCTCTTCCCCTCTCTGCTTTTTTTCTATCCCCCTTTTATTTTAAAAACAGTTCTCAGAAATAATATTTCCGTGTTTGTGTTTGATTTTTCATCAGAAAAATCTATCAAAAGGATCCTTCCCAGCTCCTCCTTTTATAGTGGAACAGGACAGCCTATAAGAAGGATTTAGGGAAAATACAGGAAAAGTATGACTACATTTATTTTTTATACTCTTTACTGCACATTCATCCTTATGGTCTTATGTTATTTAACATAGACACAGGTTGTGAGAAGGTCTGTGTAGACCAGCACAGGAATGGGCGAATGGGACAGCTGTTCTAACATGGTCTAAGAACCCAAATTTTGAAACATTCTATTTAAAGAAGGGTGTTTGGGAAGGTGTTGGATACTGTCTCTCTCTTTCTTTCTTTGCCTTTGGAAGGATAGGCTGCCCTGTCACTTCTCCATGTACCTTCACAGGCAGACCTCAGTCTTATTTTGCAAGGCAGCTTTGCAGGACAGATGAGTCTGTGGCCTTTTTTATGCTAATTGGAATCAAATGTTACAAGGATGGAGACACAGGAAATTTAGAGGTCTTCTATGAAAGTGTCAGCATAGGTTTTCTTGATGTTGCCTGTCTTTTGCTGAGTCTGCCCAAGAGCTGAGGCAGACTAACTAACTCCCAGTCTCAGAGCACCTGGTTTCAGAGCACTGTAAGTTGGCCAAAAGAGGTTTCCTTCCATGACTCTTGGATACTTTACAAAACACAAGAGTGCTGCTCTCTGGGTTGGATATGAGGACCATTCTTTTCATGAGAATGTAAAGAAAAGTTGCTATTTCTCTGTTTTGAACAACAGTAAGAGTCAAACTCCTGCTGGTACTGGAGTCAGGCATTGCAGGCTGTTATACATCCCTATATGATCAATAATTCCTCTAAAGGACTTGGCTCTAGGTAGTTACACTCTGGTCCCTCTCCACAGATACCCACAAGAGCCTTGAAATGAAATGGTGTTATGCCCTGTGGGAGTAGCTGAGTTCAACCAGGATCACCCCAGGCTTATGCCCTCTCTGAGAGAGGAGCCTGTTGTTTCAGTGCCAGGAGATAATGTAAGGAGACAAGGGACACAGTGATCCATCCCAGCCTCCAGACAGGCGTGCACCACCAGGTGGGCTGTGAAATACATATTGTAGCCCAGACTGACCTTGGGGAAACAGCATGAAGGACTGCAGAAACCCAGCCCCTGAGCAGCTTTTCCTCCTGCATTTTGCCAAGGGCTGTGGAAATCATAAAGCAGGATATATATTCACTTTGTCTAGAGCCCTCCAGTGTGGCTATGAGGTCTCTGGGAAGCTAGCAAATGGCCTCTTCATGAGCCATTTAGAAAATCTAGGCAAATGTACGGCCTCAGTTCAACAGCTGTAGATCTCAAAAATATTTGTATATTTATTCTAGTTAGGTTTCCGTTAAGGAAAAGCAATCTTCCTTTAATCTGTAGCCTATAATTTCTCTTGTTGAGTTCTCCTGAAGTGAACATACAACTGTATGCCAGTGACTAAAGACTAAGTAGAAACTAATTTCAGGGTTTGGCTCATGATGATTTTAAGAAGTCACACCTGGAGTGGGACTTTGTGTGCCAGAATTTTATCCTGGAGAAAATTTTTACAGCCAAGTATGAAACCCTGAAAATGAGAAGAGAGGGGAATGTTATAATGGAAATGCTGGCTTAACTTCAACTACTGTGGAGCAGCCCAAGAAGCTGATGAGGCCGAGAGTTAAAAGCAAACCTGCCAATTTTTGCTCTCCTCAAATAAGGTAAGTCATGCTAAAACGTTTGAGTGCTTCAAAAAAAAAGGTGCATTCACCTCTTCAGAACACTACCAGTTATAAAAAAAGTCAAAAACTATGCAAATACACTTTCAATCAAACTCTGCTTTGTTTTCTCTGCATCACGTGATTTTTCTTCTTGGTAAAATGGGATGTGGGAAACTACCTTAAAAATGAATTTCACTAATCCTGCCTTGAAATTCAGGATCTACCTATCCAGAAAAAGGCAGTATAGTCTGGACCCTTCCCCAACAATAGAGTGGCGACAGGCTAAATATAACCCCACTTAGAGCCCCAGAACTGGCATCTAACACCAGGGGCTTACAATAACACTGAAGCTGCTGCTGCTCCAGCAACAGCCAAGGCAAGGGGAGGGAAAGCTCTGTTTGTTTTTCAGCCGGGACTTCATTCTTCACTCAGCTGTTTGCTATTAGGACTGGAGCAGTAGCAGTGAGAAATTCATTGCTGCTTGCTCTCTGAATCCTGACAAAGTATCAGCACAGATCCAACTAGCCAAATCCACAAAGGATCAAGGGCAGGGGGAAAAGAGAGCAACAAACTATTGTGTGCTTGTTGTCTCACTTTTACAGCACCTTTTATCCCAAAGGAACCTATTTACTGAGGGCCAGACTCTGCCCCATTCCTGCAGAGATGCGTATTAGTGAGTGCTGGAAGAAGGACAAGGAATTTCCTCTCACCCTTCTCCTCCACCCTGCTAGTGGAACCGGTGTGACAGAGAGGTATTCCCACCAGCATGAGGGCTGCGTTGTCCTTGTGGCTGTCACCTGTGCTGTCCCTCTTGCCAGATCCTCTCCCCTGCCTGGCTGGAGTTAAATGGTGGGGAAACAAGGTTGTTGCCCCTCTCTGCTCCTTAGAAGGGCACAAAATCGAGCACTAACTTGATTAAACTTATCCTGATGCTCTGAGCACTATCAGACAAAATTCTGCTTGTACCGAGAGAGGTGTAAATTGAGGCAAATATCACTGTAGATATTTTGTTATCTTGTTTTGGAGGAATAAAAGAAGATTTGGATTCATCTTACCAGCACATCTCCATTTAGATCAGTGTAACGATTAACACTGCCCAGTGCTATATGTGAAGACTCTGATCTGCTGGTATTTAGAGAACAGAGACTCCAAAAGGGTGACACAGGCTGGATGAAAAATGGAACCTGCTTTCCAGCACAATTGCTCCAGGGAATTTTCTTCTTGGGAAAGCTGCAACTGCTGTCTGGGACTCTGCTTTGGTGCAGTAGGTAAGTGCTACCAAAGTGAATAGCTGTATTTCAGAGCTGGCTTTCCGGCAGCTGTGGAGAGCAGAGCTCTCGGCTTTCCACAGAGAGTTCTGGGGGAGGAGCTCTGACTTGGGGTCCCTGGGTACAAAGGGTGATTTCTGCTAGTCCTGCTCTAAAGCGCTGCAGCTGAATGACAGCTGCTGGATGCAGACAGCACGGGTGAGAGTTTGTGTGTAGAAGCTGGTCACAGCAGTGGAGCTGATTGCTTGCATTCTTCTGCAGCCTATTTATGTTTGAAAATAAAAATGGTATGTAAGGATACGGACTCTTTTCTGCCAGTATAGCTGCTTCCCCTTCTGGGAACTCCACAAGGTCTGGCTTGTGAGCAAAGTGATAAGATTCCCAGGACTGGGAATTTTGTTTTGCATTTCATTACCTCCTTGTCCTGTTGACGCAATGATCTCATATGAAACAACAAATCACTCCCTGACCTCAGCATAACAAATTGAATGCGGGACTTGACACATGGGTTCTGAGACTGTCTGCCTGCTTTCTCCTGCTGCCCTGAAGTAAAAAAGTCTGTTTCCTGTGCAGCCTGCAAACTCCAGTATCTATTGCCAATTGTCACCAGTGAGCCTATCCCTCCCTGCTCTGCTTTCTGATTACACTGTGTGAGTCAAGCATGTCCCCACAGACTGACAAACTAGACATGAAAGAATTCTTGAGTACCTTAAAAAAAGAAATCACAAAAACCCAAACAGGTTTGCCTGTTTGCCTCTATAATGATTGCCTCTATAAAGAGAAAATCTGTACTGCTAACTAAGAAACAAAGTCATCACTAGATCTGTGTTGGTGTACACAACCAGGTGTACAGGTGTAAAACGGGTGTAAAGAGCACATGTGAAGTGTAAGCAGTATGAACACAAACATCTTGGTATTCAACACACTTGGGAGAGAACTCCATGTGCTCTGATCCACCACCTTACAATTAAATCTGAACTCCCTGAGAAGTCAAACTGTGCATGCTACATGTTGGCTTGAATCCTAGCCCAGATCTGGATGGATCTAGCTGGCTTAGCTGGTGAGGAAAATCAGGTGGGGACTATCTTCAGCTTCATCCTTTCCCTAAGAGGCAGGAGGGATCCTTCATTGATACAAAAGAGGCACAGAAAAAAAGGATTCACAGCTGTGAAAAGATGAGACAGGCACCTCTCAGGAGGTTTCTTCTTCTTCTTCTTCTTCTTCTTCTTCTTCTTCTTCTTCTTCTTCTTCTTCTACTACTACTACTACTACTACTACTACTACTACTACTACTACTACTACTACTACCAGCTAAACATTTAGCTGTTCAGGGCTGGCTGTTCTTAGAAGCACACCCAGAACATACAGGAAAACTACAAGACCCCAGTAGACTAATTGAAAGCATTTGCAAGGAGTATCTGGAAAGTAATTAAGAAATGCTCTTCACGGGCTGACACTACATTGCATTGGCAGGCAGGGACTCTACTTGCACCAGAAAACTTCAGTAGCACATCTGCTGAAGAGCCAGGGCTGAGCCCCTGACCTGTAGACAAACAAGCCATGAGCTGTGTCTGACCCCTGAAGCTCCTTGGTGGAAAGGACTAGGGTCAGCCTGGGTTGTGACACCCTTGTTTACTGCAAATAAAGAAACAGCCTGAGCAGTGAGGAAGAGGAATAGAAGAGAGGCCACACCCAGTGCCAAACTCAATATATAGCATTGCTACAATAATATAGTGAACAAGAGCCCTAAGTAATTGGTTTTTCCATCACTTTGAGAAGCTTGTTCTGCTAACAAGCCCACTGTGCATCTGCCAGTTACATGGAGTTCAGATCATCTGACAGTCTTTTAATGCTAGCACCCACCCCAAGATCTGTGTGAATTTTTGGCAAGAAACCACGAAAACTCACAACAGCAGATGATGGTCAGCTGACCCAGAACTTTCTTCATGTGGAGTTACTTCTATTTTGCCCTGAACACCTGAATTTCTCAATACTGAATTAGCCTTTCAATACACTTTTATTCTCTTTTATTCCAAAAATATCCGTTTCACCCCTGAGAAATAACTGGAGGTTACTGTGCTAAGAAGGCACATCTGGTATGAACTTCATTAATCTTGAGGAAGTGTGATATATGCCTAGCACAATTTTGGCACTGTGAAAGAAGGAAATAAAATTGCTTCTTCAGAAGCTGTGAACACCTGGTGTTCTCTACAGGTTGCTATAGAAAGCCCAGCCCACTTAGCAGTTACAGACAGAGTGTCATATAAGTCCTCTTGACTTTTTTTTCAGGGAATAAAAAGAAAATATTTATCCATCTGCCGGCTGATATATCTTCCCTGGTCCTCAGCTGGTTCTGTCGGCCACCGAAAAGTGCACTGTCTTCCATGAAGGCTCTGCCTAGGTTGAAAATTACTTATCCCATGAAATCAGCTGCAAACACTGAAGACAGAGCTATGCTTTGGCAGTCATGTAGTTGTGTCCTAGCTCAACACCCCAGGCTAGGGAGGTTTATCTTCTTACTGTTCCACTGTGCCTCTTCAAGAGCAGGAGCACACAACGCAAATAATGCTACCTATAGCAGTTAAAATGCTGCTAGACTGGTTTAGCCCTCAAGGGGAAATCAAGTAGCATGCACCCCAGAGCACGCTATTATGTTGTATGGACAACATTACCTCAAAAAATGTTTGAAAATTTAAGACCCATGGGGAAATAAAAAGTAAAGCTGATAAATTAATGTATATTTTTTACTAAGGTAATGAATTGCAACAACACAAAAAGGAACAACTCCAGAGTGGCCTTATCTGCATTACTTTGAGACTCTTTCAGCTGTTCCACACCTCAAGCACATGCTCTCTGGCCACACTACAAAGGGTCAGAAATGTTTTGCCTCCCACAAGAAACCAGCATAGAATGATGTCTTAGAATTGGACAGTCTGGTGGGTATGCTTAGTCTGATCTTGCTGGGTACCAGGATCCTTGCTCCTGAATGAAAACAGCCACATGCTATCCTTGCTGTGACAAGCAGACAGCTCTACCAGATCTTAGCCTTTTATTCTGAGTCAAGGAAGTTTTCTTTCATGTCATAAATGTTGGTGCTTATTTCAAGCCTTAGAGACAGAGGGTGTGAATTTATTTTTCCCACAAAGTTTCTCACCCTAATAGCTGTAGAGAAATGCTGAAGAATTTGATGTAGTTAAAACTTAAATTCCAAAAGGCAAACCGCAATAAAGCAAACCCACGGGGGTTTATTTGAAGTTCAAGGTTTTTAGGTCATGTTTTTAGTGATGTCATTTTGGGGAAGCTGAACGTGAACCAGGGAAAGGCAGGACTTGTGCGTGTCTGGGATTGGAGGTCATGAAGCAACAATTTACAGCAGAGCATCACACAAAAGGTACTGCTCCCTCCTTTCTGGTGCTCCCATGGCAGCTCACTAACTACACACAGCCCAGGCAGGGCTCTTCAGGGCCAACAAACAGCCCAAGAGCAGCCCAAACTCCCCTCTGCTCCCAGATGCTAGACCAGAGACAGAGGCACAAGATGGAATCACTTCCCGCGGCCACCTTCCCCTGAAGGAGGTGGCGGCAATGCCTGCAGAGATGGGAACCAGGTTTGGGGAAGCAGTGCTCACTCCCCAAGACAGGCATGCTGCCCAGTAATGCTGCACCTGGGAGAGTCTTTACTGGCACAATGTGTTCGTTCACAGCATTATTAAGACTGAAGGCCAGACCAAGTCTCTAATTCCGGGTGCTTTAGCACGACTACATTTGAAGGGAAAAAAAATCTGTCCTTTCCTTTCTGAAAAGAAGCTGATTTTAGCTTTACTGTAGCCCTAGGAGAAATTAATTCACCGTGTTCTTCCCTCCAGGGCACTGTCTGCGAGAGAGGGCACCTGAGAGGGTCCCTAAGCAAAGCTGCTATGTGAGAATCGCAACCAGCAGAAAAAAACCAAGAGTGCTTTATTCCAGAGCAACACCCACCTAGTTCCTGCTGCTGGTGAAGCCACCTCTTCTGCCCGAAACCAGCCGAGCTCACAGGCTGTGTTCACGCAGGTCACTTGTTTTTAGGCCATGATATCAGCTCCCCCACATTGCTGCTAAATATGGTTCACTTTAGGTAGTGCTCTGTGTGTCAGGACTGAGAATGGCAGTGGATTCACAGACATGGAGCCTAAATATGACCCTGACCGTGAGAGAAGAAGAAATGCAGTTTTTTGTAGCAGCTTTGCAGCACACTGGTGTATGCACGAGATGATCAGACCACCAAGGAGGAAGCTGATGCTCATTCCTGGGTATCCAACAAAGGACCAATGAGAGAAAAAAAAAGACCTCTCTCAATTTTCTCCCTTGTTCCTCTATCTGTATCCTGTGGAGCCTCACAGGTTTTCTCACCTGCTAGGGACTCAAACAGATGCTTCAAACCCAGCACCTTTAGTTGTATGTTTGGCAGAAGAAGTACTTTGTCCTCCCTTTTAGTCCCTAGGGACAGATATTTCCTATTTGATGGCTCCATTTCAGTCTACACATTTCAGTCTCCAGCTCTCTCCCTTATAAGTTGGTATCATTCTCAGTTCCACAAAAAAAATCTGGAAGAAGTCCTTGGCACACTGACCACTCACCAGGAGAACTTAGAATTATAAGACATGTGACAAGGGCTTGTAAGAGCCCATAATGCAGTATTTCCTGTAGCCAGAATGCAGAGATTATTGTCAGGGTTCTCAGCACCTTTATTTCTGAGGCCACAAACACTCTCAGATGCTTCAGTTTTTCCTCTTTTAGGGTTGTCAGATCTCAGAGTTGGAAAACGTTTTGGAAATTTCTCTTTAAAATTTCAGTTTGGTACAATGGAACCCCACTCCTTGGTCCCAGGCACACCTCCATCCATGCAGAGAAAATGTTTAAGCTTCTCAGACTCCACCCAGGCCCTTTTGCGGACTCAACTGGATGCTGCCCCACCACAGGCAAAGCCTCCCTGGATTTTTCTCTCTATCAAAGCCCCCGGGAGCTGCTGCCAGGCTGTTCTGCAGTGCCATCTAGTGAGGCAGGCACAGTTCCACAGAGCTCCTCACTGAGCCCAGGCACATCCATCACTCCTACACTTTTTAGTTCTTCACTAAGGATTCTCTTTAGGCCATGATATAAGCTGAGGTTGCAAAGAAGATGGATCTGAGGAGCAAGAGGACTGGAGGTGTGGGAGAAAAGGGCATGGAAACACAGCTAAGAAAGGTGTGAGGATCCTGTTATGGGTGTGTGCTCTGGGAGGGAGAATGAAGAGAGAGGAATTAAATTAGCAGATAGTGACAGATGATACAGTGAGGCAATGGGAGACTAAAGCAGTGGAAACACTTATATCTGCTATGGCTATCCTGGGAAGTTATGACAGGAAAATGGGAATGACCAGGCCTGAACAGCAACACTGAGAAGCTGGGAGAAGCTAGCCTCAGTCTGGGACAGGTGTTCGTGGAGACTTACTGAGCCTGTGGCAATTGACAAATATAAGTGGCAAGTGATGACTCTGCACATGTGTCTGTGTTCTGGTTTTCAATTTGATTATTTAAAGATTTAAGAAACTGAATGTATACACACAAAGTGCATGCATGGACAAACTGTACATTATTTTATTAATATATAATCTAAAACCTATTTTATACTGGCGGTCCAGTTCCGAGCTCTCCATAATTAGGAACTCTTGGATAGGGTTATCTATGCCTCCTAATTCACCACATGCCTTTAAATGAACTGATATTCTCCTTTGAGAGAAGTCAGGAGGGTGCAGTAGGAGCATTGTCTGTAGGGGACTGTGCCTTCCTTTTTCTGTAGTCAGGGGATGTCAGGAGGCAGTGGGCTCATGGCTAAGGCAGGTGAATGGTGCCACAGAGCCAGACTCTATCTCTTCCTTTCCCCAGTGTGCCCGGGGGACACATCTAGACTTTTAAGCCAGACTTTTCTCAGGTGGTGGTCTGTGTGTGATCTCCGCTTTGGGGTTCCAGACTGGAGATCCATGGATGTGGTTTTCAGAAAGGCAGAGATGTAGATCTATAAATAATTCATTAAGAATTCCCACACTGAATCACTGCTGAAGACTATATCATAAAACCATCCTGTCTGGAGGGCACGTATATGCCAAGAAAACCATCAGCTTGCACAATGGCAGTTTCTGGCTTTCTTATGTGTTGCCAAAAAATTTCCACATGCCCAAGCACAGCTCTACTTTTTCAGAAGGTCAATGTGCCTGTGGTCTGACAGCCATGATTTTTCATGTAGTTTTATGGGCCTAGGAGTCAAAGTACTAATAAATGTAGCAGCATGTAAACTGATCTTTTAATAAAACTGCAGTCATTGGGAGGGAAAAATCTTTTTCAGATTTCAGAATAGTCTGTGTTGCATTTTCCATTTTGCTTGGACAGAAATGTGAAGAGGTGGCTTCACTGAGGAAGAAGAAAACAGCCCCTTACAACCCTTAACTATATCTCCAAGCACCTGAAAGAATACCACAGCCACTCTCTGTTTTCAGTTCAGTAAGGAAAGGAACTTCATGTACTTCTAAGTAGCAAAAGGAAAAACAAATATGAAAGAGAGAAAA
This sequence comes from Erpornis zantholeuca, assembly GCA_013400515.1. Classification (NCBI taxonomy): domain Eukaryota; kingdom Metazoa; phylum Chordata; class Aves; order Passeriformes; family Timaliidae; genus Erpornis; species Erpornis zantholeuca. The sequence continues at coordinate 80,822 of VZTN01011153.1, forward strand.
GCCATAATAAACTCAAGGGGTACTTTCCATCCAGTGGGGCTGGCTTTTCAGTATTTACATTACATAATATACAGCTACTAGAATTACTGTGTCCTAATCCAGAGAAGCTTCCGGAAACCAAATTATTTAGTGGCTAGGCATGCATTCTAACCCCATCATTTGAAACACAAGCTAATAATATAAGAGTTTATTCTACCCACGGGTATGTGTACTTGAGATTTATTCTTCTTTATGATAGATTCATCTTGATGGCCATGTTTAGAGAGGCTTTCTTCCTAGGATAATTGGACAATTTTGGTTTGGGGGAATAGAGACATTTGAAAAGTATCCTAACACAGTGTAAAAACTCTCCAGAGATCTGGCTACAAAGTGTTGAGGACTGAGGAAATGAGCAAAACTCAGAAAGGAGAGATGAAATCATCAGTCTGCAGCAGGCAAGAGGCCAGCTTGCTTAGGCTGTGGTTGTCACTGAGAGAGCCATGGTCGACATAGTTGCCCCTTGCTGCCTACAACATACAAGGCTCAAGACCACTGGTCATTTGCAATGCTCGAGCTCACCATGCTTCCCTCTGGTTTTCCCATGAAACTCTTCCCATAGAGCAGTAAAGACTCGCCAGTGAGGCCTCTAGGTCTTGCAGTGTCTTTAGAGCTGGCGTGGCATCCAGCACACGGAAGCACAGCGTGAGCCCTGTGCCCGTAGACTTTGCTATTGCAGTCTAACATTTAACTCCTCAGCTTCAGCACATCACTCTCCACCCACGTCTGAGGCCAGGAGGGACAGCGAGGGCAGCTAGGGCAGCTAGGCTTACACAACAGTGAGGATTCCCTGCTGCCTGCACATTCCTCTCTGCTGACTGCCTGTACTGACGGTCCAAGGCGATATATTTATCAGTTCCCAAATATCCCACCAATTTGTCCACAATTTATAGCTATGAAAAGACTCTTTCATTTACCCTATTTGGCCATGCAAATATACTTTTCTTTGTCCGAAATATCTTGAGGTCTTCTACTCACAAACTGCCAGTAAACTGTTATATTCTACTGGCAAAAACCAGAGGCATTATGTGGACAAATTTTACCAGAAATTCAGGGGTCAGGTTGGACTTTGTCACCAAGCTGCTTCTTTGTTGTAAAAAACATGTTTTAAAGTGTCCATTTTCAGAAGAGGAGGGGAGCCCCAGATGGCAAGAGTTTCCTTTTATGCTATGTGTGGTTCAGACTGACTCTTCATGACAGCACAGGGAGTGTCAGAGTGCCTATTTACATACATCTCCTGCCTCATCCGTAGAGGATCAGGTCCCCAGATCTCAGGGATCAGAACCAAATCACAAGGAAAAAAGCATCATTACCATGGGAGAAGACAAGGAGAAAGCAAGGAAAGAAAATGGGCAGTTCAAGGTGGACTGTAAGGAGAGTCAGCTCCTCCTTGTTTTGTAAAAACAATGCAGGAAGGAAGCTGGAGAGGGATATTAGAGTTCATTCTGTGCTGAAGTGACCAGCCTCCTTACCCTGGCATAAGGTTCTGCAATAACAGTGCTTCCCAGCTATTGGTGTGTTATGGCTTTGGGGATCCGAAACCAAAAAACAACTTTTTCTTGGTGTAAAAACTTTCAGTGGCTCTCTGCTTTCTCTTGAAAAGTTCAAATTAAAATTAATGTCTGCAAGATTTAAAATAGACAGTCTTTACCCAGACATCTGTTTCCACTTAGGAAAAAATGACATCAGGGGAAAGGATACTTTCTTTGCATATTCTTTAAATCTTACCCCCATTCCTCCTACCCCAAAGTCCACATGGGCTGGTTTCATCCTTGCAAAGAGATTTCGTCACTCTCTCAGGAGCAGGCAGCTACTACAGAGAGACTGGCAAAGTGTGTAACCAGTCAGGGTCAAGTTTGGGAATTTCATGTTCATGGTGCCAGCAGCCCAAAACATCACTGAATCTAGGTCACCTAGTCTCGACATATCCAGGTAATGTCTTTCTTGAGGGCTTTTTCTGTTTATCAGGAAGAAATGTGACTTGGCCACTGATTTGTCTTTCAAGAGCATCAAAGTTAGGTTCTGAGGCCAGCAGTATTGCAAGAGGGTGACATTCAAACCTTTATCCACCACAAACTGCCCACAAACAAAGTTAGAAACCATCAAGTGTCAAAACATACAGCTGAAGAGTAAGTTAGTTGTCTTAGTTGTGTAACATATTTGCTTCAAAGTTCCCAGAACCTGTTTGGCATTAAGAATAAAATTAGCATTTTTGAAACGAAGAATCAGATCACAAAGTGTGATTTTATCAAGTGAGTTTCATATCAGTTAAAAGATTTTTGCTGGGATCACCTGTCACATGAGGAGTCAAATGCCTCAAAGTCTGAGAAGACAGCATTAGCTGACAAAAGCAGTATCAGTGCTAGAATTTCATCAACTACCTTGAAAAGAAAATTCCAGACAGTAGTTTTATTACATGGTGAGCTGTATCTTAGGATCACGTTACTATCTTTTGGATGATTTATGCTGTCCTAGGAAAACTCTGGTGTGCAAAATGTTCAATCAAAAGACATCAGAGTCAATTCTCTGAACCTGGAATAAACAAAGGTGTTCTATGCCAAACAGACATAACCAGGCAAGATCTTTGACATTCCTACTGCAACGAGTAATTATTATTCCAGCTTTAGATATGACAATAGCTGTCTTGTCTCATTACACAAGAAAGAGCCATCATTTGCTTTGTTAGGTATGGAAGGGAGCACTTTGTCCTTCAGGCAAGAACAAATTATTAGAACTTGTTTCAGCACACATGCCTCAGAGTTTTGTCAGCACAACAGTATATTCATGTTTAACCCCATGATGAGAATGCCTCCTCAATGCAATGAACTTGTTTTAGAGCAAAATTTTCAACCTACTGAAGCCACACATTGGGTTTTGTTGCATCTAATAACTTTTCTGTTGGGAAAAAACCCACATGCTAAAAGTGACCCCAGCCCATGTGAGATATCCAAATGAACAAGGCAATGGAGAGCAGTAGAAAACATTCAGACTCATAAGACAGCAACAGCAGCCTGGAACAATAGTATTGCATGTCCAGAATCATTTGAGAGGTTACATATATGCTGTTGTGTCACTGGAGCAGAGCCTGCTAATGGCCTATTTCAATGCATGGAGAATGAATCCTCAACCAAACAGCTTTTATTTCACAGATGCTTGCAGCCTTTCTTCTTAGAGGCACCAGCAATTGCACTGCCCAGACCAGCTCATTGAAACAGAGCAGGTTTGCCTTTAACGTGATTTGGGGAGGACTTTTCACATCCAAGAGAAGGAAAGAAATATTAAGATAGAAGGGATTTTTTAATTCCTTGAAGCTATTGGTTCTCTCAAGCTGGACTGCTGGAACAAGGCTGCAGAAGGATTAGCAGGCTTGGTGCTGAAGAGGTAACCAGAGACTTGCAGCCTGACCTGCTCTTGGATCATTTTTTAGAATATCCTTTCTTGGGGAAGTAAGATTGACACATTTCTCCCATTAGAAATAACATTTTTTAGACTGTTTGATCTGTGAGCAACCAGAATTTCCTGTAGTAGATAATCCTACTCTCAGGGAATTAAGGGGGAATCCCCCCTAACATTCTTGAAGCAGGAAAGATATATTCCTGTCCAAGAACCACTATATATTTTCTGGTGACAGAAAAATTTACCACAGTTCATATTTTCCTGATCTGCAATCAGAGGTTCAGATGAGTTAGGAGAATTAATTAAAATTACTACCACAAATAACAGGTAAAAGTTAAAACATAAGTGGTTTAGGTCTTAGCCAGCTTCTAAGTGCTGGCTGAGACACCTGAATTCCCCAAAGGTATTTATGCCCTCTCTGAAGCATTTGGTGCTGGCCATGGGCTGAAAATGTATGGAGGGTGACATGGATATGGGATGTAATTAAATTATGTGACTTTCACATTTCATTAGAAATGTCACTAGTTCCTTCAGCAGGTATTTTTTAATCAAAGAAGGGAGATTTCCCTCTGAAAGAAATACTGCAATCTCCATTTTCTTACACCCATTTTTAATATTGCCCAGTTTAGAAAGCAGAGCATCATAACACCGGTGCTATTAAAACAAGAAACATCAAGTCACCAAGTTATCTAATAATCAGAGGCACCGAGAATTGTTCTTTGCTGAAACACTGTATATCTGAGTAACTGGTGCTCTGATTCCAGCTTCAAAAGACATCCACTGACAACAGCAGATGCTTAATCCATCCCATCTTTATGCAATGAAGGATTTTGACCCTCAGCAAAGTAAAAAAAGCTAGTCTACCAAAAAAGTCTCTCTTGCAGTTATGAGAAATAGATAACAATTCTTGCGAATAAAACGTTTCCTTTCAACAGATCTGGGCAAAACTGTCCAAGCATGTTTTTACCAAAAATATAGTTTGCCTCAGACCAATGGCATGGTAGTCTGCAATTTGCCAAACAAAAGACTTTTCATCACAGAGAAACCATCTTCACCCTCCACATGCTAGGTATTCCACATATCTTGCAAACTCACTCTTCTCTTTCTTTTCTCCTTTCAGGAAAAAAGGAAAAAGCAGCAACAGAATCCCAGGCCCAACAAGAAAATATGGCTAAAAGCAGCAGCCATGTGTACAGTGAAGAAGATGACCCTATTCCAAGGGGGGCATGCTTTGACAGCTCACCCGCAGGGCTCATCAGTGCTCCTCTTCCTCCCAGCTGCCAGTGCATGGCCTGGACCCAGAACCTCTCCCAAAAAGAGCTGAGGAGAAGTGCAGAAGGGGAGGAGGCTGTTTCTTTGTTGAGGGCAGAGGGGTTTGTCTGCCAGCACTGGAGCCCAGCAGGCTCAGTGGACCTGCAGGAAGCTCCCACAAGTAGCCCACGGTCTTGTATGCCCAGGGAGGTACAGGAAAGCCTGCGCCCTCCTGCCATGCAGGGAAGAAACCATTCTTAGCTTTTGAATGCCACCACTGCCACTGTTGCCTTTCCCTGGTGTTAAAATTAAAACCAAAACGTGGTTTATGAGGTTTTTATCTCAGTATTTATTTCAGGGTCCTTGGGTACAGAACTTAGTCCAGGTGGAATTCCCTGAAAATGCATGCACTACTGTCACACTGAATACACACAATTATAGGCCTTCCAAAAGTAGCATATTTATCAAAGATTCCCCAATGAGAGGCTCAAGTGAACCCCCTGTTCTGAGGAACCTTCCCCCTGGATGGGCCTATCTTAATTTACAGCAATATGTTTTGGAGAGGACCTTGGTGTCTGGGGCTTCCAGACTGTTTGGTCTCCTGGTTTAACAGCACAGTGGGTCTCAGCTCAGTTATCAGACTTGGAAAGTTACAAATATGTAGGCTGAAAGCATTAAGAATACATAAAGCTATTAAAGAGTATGTAAGAGGGGTATAAAAGAGAAAGCAAAAAATCATTTTGGCATCACTATGAAGACAGGGTTTGCTTCTGAAGTGCAGATTTATTCCTGTCTGTAAAGTTGCACGGCATGATTACATTTTCTATACTAGTAGAGTATTTCAATATTTTCCTATTACCATTACTCTGGAGGATCTTCTTCACATATCCTCACATGGTCACTTGTCACAAATGTGAATGTGTTGAGCATATAGAAGAAATTCAAAGCCGGAACACTTTGCATTCATACTCATCTTCCTCTAACAAAACGCAAACCCTAGTGAATACACAGCTCCAAGTCCCTCATTCTTAGTCCTGCACTGTTACACTCCAAAAAATCACACTTTTCTCTGCAAATGTCAGCTGTGAAGGGAACACCACGAATCAGCCAGCAGAATTATGAAGGCTTTTTCTTACTTATCTCCTACAACTCACTATTCTGTGATTTAGACACAGGCAGCTGCTCTGCATTTCCCTGGTATGGACCAAGTTTGATCTCACCTGTGCAGACCTGTGGTGCACAAAGGAGTCACTGCCTGGTTGCCTGGTATTGATTTTTCATGAGATCAGCAACGCAGCCTTTGTGTGTGTGTTTATTTCTGTTTGAATCCTTTCAACTGGTGTTTCTTATATTGCCCCCATGGGATGACAGAGAGCATTCTTCTCACATGACTGGTGCCTTGTTCTTTCTGCAGCTCTCTGGTGCAATATTTTTTTTTAGGACTTTAGCCCTTCCCCATCCTTTTCCATCCTGTTACAAAGGAGAGCAAAGGTTCACTGGCTGGATTTCCAAGAGGGCGGACAAATTTATTACCGCTAATAATATTTTCAGCTACAAAATTAAATCGGCTGAGCAGCCAAAGCTTCTGACTGAGGTAGGAGGATCCCACATTTGGGACTATGCTTTTGCTCTGTGTAACACATCAGCAGTCCCCAGTCAGAACTCAGTCTCCTCTGGCCAAGAACTTGAGAGAGGAACTGTGAAGATGGCTCTGCAGGCTGGCTTCTTGCAGGCATTTAGGGCTCCCCTGAGAGCTGAGAGCCTTGAAGGGACAAGGAGGGAAAGGCAAGGGGGAAAGAACAGTGTGGGAGAAACAAATCTCAGTTCTCTCGATGCCATGTGTAGCAAGGAAGGGGGAAAGTTGGACCATCTGAAAGGACAGCCAGCTGTGTTGGCTCAGGGTGCACACAGGCTGACACTTGTGGCAGGAATGGTTTCCAGAGTGACACGTGGCTGTGGTGTCACAGCATGCTGTTGCCCTGGTTTGTTCATCATGTCTTTCTCTGCTTCCCCTGCAATGCTGAGTACTGGCAACTGCTAACAGATGAGGAAGGTTTCCTGCAGTGGCAAAAATGTAAAAATGTCTTATGTGCCTCTTCCACTCTCCCTCATCCATCACACCCACTTGTCCTCAGGGTGCAGCTCAACAGCACTCAAGTTTCCCTGATCTCCATCTGCTCCCAAAACAGTTTCTTTTTGTTTGGAAGCATCTTAGTGATCACAAGCAGAAGGACATCCCACAGACAGCTCCAAGTTGTGGCACAGGAGGGATGGGGTAGTGCCAAGGGATCATCTTATGTTGTGTCTATAGCAGAGGAAAATTTAACACAACAACACCTGAGAGGAGAATTTCTGACAAAGCATGCCTTGTCTTGCCACACCACAGGCTCTGGCAGAATTTTAACCTTATGGAAAATGTTTTCAAAAATGTCATTCACCGGATTTTTAAAAAATATATTTAAATATTTTCAAAATTACGCTTATTCTATGGGTACACAATAGTTTTAAATAAAACTTTTGTGATATTAGGCAGCACCTGACTGATCCATTAGAGAATGTGGGGTGTTGTTACTCTCTGCTAATGAAATGTACCTAGCAATGGTTCATCACTTAGGTGAAAAAGATGATTTAAGCCAAAGAACATTCACTGTGAGATTCAGAGTTCTTTTCATTTATTTCTTGCCAGAGTGTGAAAGTATTTAAAACCAGCTATAGATCAAGTTTTTTAATGGTAACATTATAGTTTTTTATGCTTCTGGAAGAAGATAGGAGTCATGCTAAATCCATAGTATCTATAGCAATTTTGGATTAATTCCAACTTCTGCACATCTTGAGAGTCTATCTATTAGAGATGGGTAACATTCATAGCTTAATTGTAGACATTTGTTATTAATATTAGTCTGTTTCTGCTTATGACTCAGGGTACTTTGCTGCCAGAACACACAAAAACCCCAAAAGGCAGTGACAATGTGTGCATTTATTACATTGTGAAGGCAAGGAAGGGGAGGGAAATGGTAAACTCATTTTACGAAGTTATGGATGTTTATTATGAGTCATTTTATTGTTTGTCTCACTGCATTACCTTGCTGGAATCCCTGCTGAGCTTCGTGCTGAGAGATAGCCCATGACCTTGGGAGCCTTCCCACCCCAGACAGGAGAGAGTGCCTCTGGGAGAGACATGCAAACCCTGGGAGGGGCTGCTCCTCTGGGGCTCAGGCAGGAGACACAGTTCACTCCAAGAGCTTTCAGACAGTGCTCACATGTCCCACAGGCTGCCTCCAAGGGGAAAGTGCCCCAGGGAGAGGAGTAGGAACTGCACTCACCTAGTACCTGGTACCTCTCAGAACCAAAAGAAGGGAAAAAGAATGGAGCCCTCTTCTTGTGCTATAAGCCTAATCACCCTCCTTAGACTCCTTAGAAGTCTATTCCCTCTTTTACTTGTTAGGGACAATTCCAGATCTGTCTGCAGTAAGCATGAATGAAAAATTAAAATAAAACTGTTGGACATTAACAAGTAACGTCTCCTTCTTTTCTGGCCACACCTTATTTGAAGGAGCAGATCCCTCTAGCAAGGTGCACAACATTACAGACATCAGGAGAAGCAAAGGAAACTGATTTCTACCTTTTAGCATCAGTGTGGATTGCCTGAGAATCTGTTTCCCATTCTTCTGAGGCAGGATTTGTTTCATTCACCAAAAGGGCAAGGGCACAGCATGGCCACATGCAGCAAGAGAGCTGTTGGATGTTGAGCTCGAGCAGGATTTCTATAGCATCTACAATGTGTTTTTCCCATCACAAACAGTGATTTTTTTCCTGCATGTCCTGAAATAAAAAATCTGTCCCTGAACCTATACAATTAAAGCTGCCTTCTATGCCTTCTTTCTCATTTGCTTTCCACACTGGCCTTTATAGACTTAGAACCTTGATGTCTCCTTCGAGTGTTGTGGAATGCCAGGTAGTACCTCACAGGAATTTCCTCAGCTCAAGCAAATCTAATCTTAAAATATATATACATGTAAGAAAGAAAAACAAAGAGGTCCAAACAAATGCCAAAATACAGCACTGATTCATTCAGATATTACTGAAATATAAGCAAGCAAAGCAAGTAAACATGTCCAGTTGACTGGAATGGCTTGTTGGTTACACAACCTCCAAAGGACTGGGCTGAGGATTTCAACGTGTTTGCTTCACTGAGTCATGAGTGTATCAGGCTCTCTGGGAAAGGCCAGCCAAAGGAGATCGCTGTCTGTCTTCCCTTCTTCTTCATTCCATTGATCATAAACAATTCCCGGCTCAAATGGTAAAAAACAACAGGAATTGGATTGGGTTCACAGGGAGAGCATCGGAATCCCATAATTCTCACTCCTGTCCCTCCTGTCAAGTTCATTATCTCACCATGGCTGTTCTGCTGTCTTCTCTTTCTATTTATATGACTTCTTTTTTTCACTCCTTTGCGTTGATTCAGAGATTTGGTAAGCATAAATGAGAGGCCTCAGACACAGAAATAAACACTATATATATATATGTTGGGTGGTTTTTTTGGTTTTTTTTGGTTTTTTTGGGATAATATTAAAAAAAAAAGTCCTCTTCAAGAGAGCATGAAATTTTCAAATACACCCTGTCCCCACCCTGACTGATTAAGGTTCTCAGAGTGTAGCTGCTGGGACAGAGGGCACCTCATAACCAAACTGTGGCTCATGCATCAACATGCCTTCGCCAAAAACTTGCTGAAAAGTTTTGATCACAAAGATCACCCAAACCTCTCTTCACTTCCATCTTCTAGAGCTCACTGAGAGAAACTAGAAATAGTATTAAATGCTTACATTATATTATTTACCTATAATAACTGTACTTTAATTAACAAAGCTTTAATTAAAAATTGACTAAAACCATCCACATTGAAATCTGCCTGCAGTTCAAACTTTAGGCCTGCCAGTGTGTGCTGGAATCATGTGAGCATGGGAGCATAGTATTTGTGTGCATTTAGGGGCAAAGAACTAAATACCAATGGACAAACAGAGAGAGAAGCGGTTGAGGACATCCTCTGCACATGTTTTTAAATAGATCTGGCACTGGTTTGTAGGCTGTAAATTACTTTATGCTACAAAATGCACATGTACATGAGTTATTTGCTTAATGATCAGCATTGTTTTTAATTGGAAATTTACAGGTATGAAGTTGGAGTCACTAGAAAGATCTCATAGCAATTTTTGTGAAGGAGTCAGTCTTTCCTGATTAAAAACATTTCCTACTGAAACTTCATTAACTGGTCTCAGCCACTGACCCAACTTGGTCTTAATTCTCTGTCTGATGTGTCTTAAACTTTGAAAGAGGCAAAAAGAAGTCAATATAGCTGCTTTTTCCATTTCTACTCTGAAAGAAAATGAATAGGATGTAAGGTGCTTGCACTGTATGATGCCAACAACGTGCTGCACTTGTTAGGGCCTCTCAGAAGAGCAGAGCCAGCATCGTTTGGTGCCATTCCTGCAAACTCCAGTAGTTTGGATGGTTCAGCAGCAGCAGCACAGCGTGTCTGGCTGTGCCCGTGCCTCCCAGAGGGCTCACGGCAAAGCTTGCTTGTTGTTTCCACCCTCTCACGTGCTGGAACTCTCACCTGGACAGTGGTTTTCCTGCAGAAAATGAAATAAATGTTTCCCAAATATTCCTTTGCAAAGCCAACCAGGACATGATTGAGCACTCAGTCCAGCCTTGGGAATGCAACTCCTTTTGTTTTCAGCTCCAGTGCCAAGGTAAGGTAGGAGGTGACATCTAAAATAGATGACACCTCCCACTTTTAGGATGTGAGGCTGGAATTTTGAGGGCAGTTGCATCTGTTGCCCACCATCCTTGCAGGCATTGCATGGCTGAGGTGTCTGTGCCTCTTGAGTGGGAGAATTTCTTAGGCCACTGCTGGGAATGGACATTGTTCACTGTATCTCTATACAGCAAGCAATGTAGGCTGTCCAAGGTAACAGCACTGCTCAGTGTCCTAAAGATTTCTCTACACTAATTTGTTTGTTTCAACTCTCCTTGAGCTGCAGCAGCTGCATCTGCCTCATTACAACATAGTTTTTCACTTCCTGTGGTGAACCTTGAAATCTGCAGGGGCAGGATACACACCATAAAGACACACACATCCGTCTGCCGAGTATAAGTAATTCCCAATTCAGATGCACCTCCTGACTGTAGAGGTCTTTGTTCTGAGTTCGACTCTATTTCCACTTCCACAGAGCATTTCCTGGTGGAGGAAAGTTATCACCCCAGATGCACTGGATTTATTTTTATTACAGCTTATACAGAGCCACAGATCTGTCAGGCATCCCTCTGCTGAGGAGAGAATAGAGATGGCACAAGTCCACAGTTCTTACAGCAGCAGACCCTAAGCCCACAAAATCTGGACTAGAAATAACTCTTGCTTTCTAGCAAGAGTCCTGCAGACAGACATGCAAGCTGCATGATCAGTTTCCACTTCTCTTGCTATCTCCACAGCAAAAAGAAAAGTAGAAATCTTCATTGCACGCAAGTATGCAATGAGAGCAGAGATCAGCTCTGGCACTTGATGTGGTTTCAGAACTGCAGAAGCAGTCCCTCAAGACCTCTTCTACTTGGCAGGCAATATCTTTTTCCTGCATGAAATAAAACCAGATACAAACACAGGATTTGTATTTGCAGCAAAGAAGAAACCATGTACCACACAGTTCATTACTGGGGTTGATCAAGATCCACTCACCCAGGGTTCTGACTAACCTTCAAATGGGTTTTCCCCATCTTGACTGGAAAAATGAAACACCATAAATCACTCCTGAAATGTCTTCTCACAAGATTTCTGACTCATTCCTGCAAATTCCAGTAGTTTGGGTGGTTCAAATAAAAGTAAGCTGAGCATTCAAATTTGTACCTTCAAACCATGGAATTTTGCCCCTCCACACTATCATCCAACACTGACCATTGTAGGGTCACATTAAATTAACTACACTATGGTGGTGGTATTTGCAAGTTGAGCAGTAAAAATCAGGAAACAACAGGAAATTTCCCTCCAAGCAATATGCACATAAAGCCCGAGCATTTTGCACAAATTCCCTTGGATGTTTTACACGTGCTTTTCCACTTTTTATTTTAGGAAATATTTCTGCTACTCATCAAAAAAAAATATTTTTAATTAATTTATCAATAAACTCTGGATTCAAAGATATTATTAGAATGGAATTAGGCAGTACAAAAAGAATCTGTACTGTGCTCTTTTCAGAAATGCGGAATGATGAGGAGTAAAATAAGGGCAATATTTTTTAACATGGAGCATTTGGACAATTAGCAAAAAGGAACCACTGTACTACTGCATTTGACAGAAGACACTAAACTTTTGTGCAACTTCTGGGTCTCCAAATGCTTTCTTTAGTTGCAGAACAGCCTCCAAATATTGATAAAAAATGTTCATCCCAAATTAACTGAGAAGGAAAATATGAACAATATATTCCTCATGAGACTGCCCCAACCTATTCAGCAATTTGTAGCACAGGAAGAACCTCGTGGAGGTCTCCAAGCCTTTGTATGTTCCCTGGAAGCTGTCTTCTACCAGCTATTCCCACATTGTCCAAGGTAGAAGAGATTCAAGGGGAAAAACTCCCAGTTTTGCTACTTTTATTTGTACTTTTACAAAGATGAACAAACAAAAGAAGTTGCATCCTACATTGAACTAAAAACATGGTTTCTTCCTGAATTTCTTTAGCTGTGTCTCATTTGTGTCCTATAATATTGTGAAGTCTTTTTGATTTTAGATGTCCAGGTTGCCTTTCATCCCATAACCTTTGGTTGTGTGCTCTGAAAGATCAGCCAACAGCAACATCCATAATGTCTCACTCTTCAAGGAACAGCACAAGCATATCCACATGCCCTCCCCCTGAATTCTCCTTGCAGAACTTGCAGCTGGACATTCCTGGTGCATATGATTTGTCAGGGACACTGAGGTATCTAGAGAAATAAACCAAAGCTTGGATATTTCACAAGTCTTTAAAAAAAATCTCTTTTGACATTATTTTGACAGGTTTTATCATGTTTGGCAAATGGAAGGTTTGAGGATGGGGGAAACTTAAAATTTATCTTTTGTTCTTCCAGCTCTTACAAAACCAAATCAAACAAACGTAGGAAGGGCACTGTGACTCAGGAAGGGTTAAGATGTAAACATCCACAGGTTCTGAACTGTGAAATATATTCTAGCTTGTTCATGGCCTGGAAAATAAACACATTTGACCACAGTAGTGCTCAGCAGCTGGTTGTTGGATTAGAGATGCACAGCTGAAAGCCTACAGTCAAAAAAGTGTTATCTATAACACAATGGTAAACAGAAGCATTTGCTATAAATGTTTGAGTAGCTGAAAGGTTAAGAAGGAAATAAAGGAACAATGGCAGACAATAAAAATATTAACTTGGTTACTTACTTTGTTAAGTCAGATAGAAAAGTTTGAACTAGACATCTGGGTTCCTTCTTGCTATAAGTCACATCCAAATTGAATGAAGGAGTTCTCAGCTTTAGATTCACAAAGTGTGTGAGAAAAATGCTTTCTTAGATGTTGAGAAGCAGCAGAACTTTTCTATAGAGAGTTCCTCCTGAGGAATCCTCTGGAACTGGTGACCATGTCCAGAGCATTTGTGTCTGCTTAGGAGTGGGTTCAGCCCACATAACACTGAACCTCCAAATCAGAGACACCCAAGCTAAGTTATTTAGTTATCTATACAACTCCCACAGGCAATGGAGACTGCTGTACATCTTCCCAGAATAATTCATCTCACTGATCTTAGCATCTATCTCTGTCCAAAAAACTCACAAGATGATTTGGAGAGGCATCAGTATAATTACGTGCTCAACATCTATTTTAGGGCATGGGACTGTTAAATATTCTCTAGACCCTGCCTGGATGCCCAGCACACTCCCTTTGAGCAGGGTGGAGGAAAATAACAGAAGGCTTGGTGCAGAGTGAGCATGAACTCTAAGAAAACTAATATGACAGACTAATCCGAGTGTTTGAAGAGGTTTTTCTGTAAACTTAAATAACATTTCTTATACTATTCTTGCAGCAATCTACACAAACTGATCACATTGTTTGTGTTGTCCCAATAAGAGAGGCAATGCTAACTGCCTCTCTCTAACAATACAAAACCAGAAAAAGCATAGATTTTTTTTTTTAATTATTATCTGATTTTGTGATTTGTTTGACTTTTTCAAATTAAAAGATCATGAAAATGCACTGCAAGAAAACGATACAAGAACTAACACATCAGCATAATGGAAACATATAAAGCGAATGCACACTGTAGTACCTGCAGACTTTTAAAGACTCTCTGTATTTGTAAAGCTCACTCAGAAGTATTTCAGTAGGTAAAGTGTAGAGGCATCCAGTACACTATATTCAGCTTTATTCACTTATGGAAAAATCCTTTGGAATGAAATGAGTGAAGTCCAAAGAGCGCAATAGAAATTTTATCCAACATCTCTCCTATACAATTATACAAATTGACTTTTGAATTCTGTAGGAAGACTATCACTCTATTAAAATCTATCATATTTTTTTCCATAGGGGCTATGTGCCAAAGTCCTTATAGCTATTCCTGCCTTCTCCTGCACCAAAAAAAACCTCGTCTCCAGCAAAATCTGTGACCTTCTATAGATCCATTTTCTAATAATTGATTGATACTAGAAAAGAGGGAACTTTCCTTTTCTTTGGACTTAGGGGTATTTGGAAAGAGACCCCCTGCAATCCATCCAAGAGGGCTCAGTGATGTGAGAAAGGAGACCACTAACACAGGAGTGCTCTGTAATTTTGGAAGAGAGACCCCCTTTTGCACTGAATTAACGCCTGGAAAATCTGCTCCCCTTATGCTTTTTCCATGTGATTTTCTGAAGCTCATTCTTTCTCCATTGCTGTGAAGGCCAGGACATATCCCCTGGCAGTTTTTAAAACTTTTATAAACTGGAAAGTATTTTGCTGGCTTGAACTTAGTTCGCCTAGAATCTGTGAAAGATGCTGCTGTTATTGTTGGGGTGTTAGTTGAATTTAGTCATGTTATACATTCCTGTTAAATGGGCTGGTTTGGTTTCCTTTAAAGCTTTGCTGTTTACCTCAATATGTTAATTAATTCATTTCCCAATTGCTTACTTTTAATTCATGCCTGTGCTTCATTCCTGTATGTGCAGAAACTTACTGTAGGGAAAAGGGAAGAAAATTATTGTTCCATCTTGGTTTCCAATTTGTTATTTTAGTTGAGGTGAGAAGGCAAATCTGTAGTGATTCAAATACCTGCAAGGTGAGAGGGAGATGGGTATTCTGGTGCCAAGAGAGCAAGACTTTTTACTGAGCAGAGTCTAGTGTGTCTTAACAACAGTTGCATTTTCAGCTTCCTGGAAACCTGAGGAAGCCATGAATGGGGATCCTCAATGTTTCAGGCAAAAAAAACCCCTGTGGGTCTGTGATTAGAATTTGCATGTATTAAATATTAATCCATGGGCACATCACAGTGTTTTTCCCTAAGATGAAAAGCTGTGCCTCCTTGAAGTTTCATTAGCTGAAACATTGACTGGAAACCCTGGAAATGAATGTGTGTGTGCATGTATGTGTATGTGTGAAGAGAATATAGGTGAAGATGAGACATTCTAAACAATCCTTCCAGTTTGCATAAAAATCATGTAAATATTGAAAAATGGGAATAAAGTTGAGATCATTAACCATTCAGTGCATCAAAAATTTGCTAGCAATTCATTCACTCACTTACTTGTCTCATTGCCTACAAAATTCACTGTGGAATGACTTAAACAAAGAATTTCATGGAAATGAGGAAATTTTCACAGAAATTTCAAGTCAAAACTATATTCCTGTGCTGCTGAGGAAATATATCTTGAGTAAAGTGAACATAATATTTAGTATGCCTGCAATGGAGTTTAAAGCTATAGTTTTAAACTGGTGATTTGTGGACCTGGAACTATATACTGGAAAAAATACCAACTGCTGGTTTGGGTAAGGTTAAATCCTGGGATGGCTTTTTTCTCAATGGTTCATTCTCATAATAAAGGGAAAATTATCAAATCTGAAGGCAATCACAGTGGAAAACCATTTGGGCATCATAAGTAAGTCTCCTTGAACCAAACCCTGAGTTTACTCAAAGCCATAAAGGATTAGGAAAGCATCTGTTTGGGTATTCGTATATCTGCCTGCTTATATTGGTATCATAAATGCACCACTTTGCTGCAGATCCACAGAGTGTGTTATGAAATACCATGGCTAGTTCCTACCATCAGCATTAATGAAGACTTGATTATAGGAAAAACCCAAACAAACATGTAACACGCATTTATCAGTGCTGATAATTAACTTTAAATCTGCTAAGGAAGGGTCCCTGGGACTTCATAAGTTCATTACACAGCAGAGCAAACAGAGGGGTGCAGTCCTGATCCCAGGGCACCCTTGGTCCCTGTCGGAGTGGAAATACCAATCTGCTCATGAGCAGCTCCAATCTGATTGTCAACTACCCCATGGTCTTCTGCTGGCACTTCAAAGCAAGCAGAGCTGCTCCCAAGGGTCCATACTGACCAAGTGCTCTCCCACTGTCCTCCATCACCTGTTTTCCAGGGAAGGGTGCAATATGTGCATGGTGTCAGGGACATATAGGGAATGACACACACAAGAAGAAGCTTTGGAAAGGTCATTTTAGTCTGTGTCAAAATAGAGGGTTTGAAAGAGCCACGGCTTAGACAAAAAGAGATTTCAAGTGTACTCTTCAAATGTGGCATTTCAAAGAGTCCTGGGCCCGAGTTCCACAATACTGATCTCTGGTCTCATAAAAACATAGAAAAGGTAGAGTGAATCATGGTGAAATATTTTCAGGCCTGGCCTGAGAGAGCCCATGTGATTGCCAGTGTAACTGGAATGTGTCTCAACAGGGTTTTTTTGCTCCTCAGAATAAGCATATGTGCTCAGCTCTGCATACAGCACATGGATGGCAAACACACAGGGCATGGTCAGATAGGCAAGAATACTGGGATGTCTGTGAGGAGAGAAGGGACTCATTGAATTCCCTGTATTTCTGGAGATGTAAACAGACCCTGCTAAGCAACATAAAGTAACTAATGAGCCATAGTTGGGTGAGAATCAATGGCAAAATGGCATTACCTCTGGCTTCATTTTTTGTTATGAAATTATAGAAAGCAAATGAATTTGTATATTTCAATTTCAGTACCTTTGGTCTGGGCAGAAATTAACTCTTCCTCTGCTATATGGACTTTGGTCCCCCCTATACTGCAATGCTCACTCATTTTTCATCCTGTCTAAAACTGGTGTTACCTAACACTGTGCTCCTTGACAGCTTTCTCACCACACTGAAACCAGAAATTCAGGTGGAAATGGAGAACAGAGTTCAGTATTATCCCCAAAACCTGTTCCAGAGTTGTTTACTGTTGGTTTTTGTCACAGAGTGCAGAATAGAAGCTTAGTCTTGAACTGTTCCTTTCATCAGGAATGACCCTGTGAAATGCAGGTACAGCACACTGCCTTAAAATGGTGTGTGCATCTTATTGGCAGTAAAATAATCTGTGCTTCACAATAAGTCTATTTATTGATTTATTGCATGGAAAACTGCACAATGTGCAGCATTCCCTGAAGCTCTGGCAGACCACCCCTGTGCTCTCTGTGCTGTGTCATCCATAGGACAGAAGTGAAGACCTGCTGAGATCTGAGGTTATTGATATACATCTCAGAGATCATTTGTCAGAGAGTGAATACTTTCTCAGCCAGAAAAAGGGTGAATCATGTCTTTGCTGGCATAATTCTGAGTAAAAGAGCAAATTCCTCAAGGACAAACTTCATTTTTCACAGAAACATCTAAAACCAGCAGCAAGTACCTAGTATTTAACAGTTTCTGAAATAACCCTGCCATTAGGAGGTGGCAAATACAGGCTGGTTCTCAGGGTTTATTCCCAGGTCTGACCTGTAGGCAGGCTGCACAGAGACTAAAACCCATGAAGAGCCTGTAAATTGTTACAACTGGAGAAAAAGTGCCAGTTAACCCTAAAAAAATTTTTTTTAAATAACAGCACTTCATGAAAATGTATTTTAAGTGGCTTTAAAAACTCTGACCCTTTTCTGTTGTCAAAAAAGCTGTAAAAGTGAAATTTATTTTCATGTACCCAACATAAGCAAAGGATAAAGCAGATGGCATTAGCGACTCACCCATACTAGAAAAAAAAGGAGCAGACCCCATGAGCCAAGGTCTGGTACCCCACTACAACCCAATTAAATCCCAGTATGAGGATTATTCAAAAACTTTCCATCCTCCTATGATGGGCTCTGCTCAAAAGAGGACCCCAAATTAGATATGATATCACCACATAATGTTCCCACGACATCATGGATTGCTATACCAAATTTAAGTTTGCATTTCCTCAACACCAGAGGGATATGTTGCACAGCAACTCCAAAACACACACTTGAATATTCAAAGGTTCTTTGCACTGAGACAAAACTAACCCAGGCCCAGGGTTTCACAGCAGGTCTGCAGCCTCCCAGGCTCTCAGCAAGCTCACCTTCGTGCACAACCTCCTCTGAAGGGCTTGAAATATTGGCCATCCCAAAGGTTTCAAAACACTTTTTCCATCCTCCCCTGAGGTTCTGAATCCCTTTCTTCCGAATTCACCCTTCCACATAACCACAACCTATAGTGATGAGAATGGACACCTATTTGCCTTCATCTCCCAAATCCAATTAACATTCCTTGTCCAGGTGAAAACCCCAGACCTACAGCTACCCCATAAGTCTAAATTGGCTGTCAGGCACAGTCTTGGCAACTGGTTCTCTATTTAAGAGAAACTAATAACACTTATTCAGCAATTACCCAACACTCAATAAATACTCTACTGCTTGATTTACTTTTAAGAATAAATTGAGGTGACTTATGAGGCAATTGACTGCCAACTGCAAAATACCCATCCCAAGGGCACCCCCTGAGTTTGAAACACTAGCTAGCACTCAATTCAAGCAAACTTTCTAATGTTTCTGAGCCTCTAACTGATTACCACAACTCTGTCACTTTAAGAAATTATCATCTCTGCACCTAAATCAACATTTTTAGACACACCAGACAAGATGGGAATGTTGAATGGGAGCAAGGAAGGACCATCTGGAGCTTTTTCTGGTCCCATGCAGAGTTGCAGAAGATGCCAGTGGCCTCGTAACTTCTCCCAGATGACAAAAAGTTTAAAGTAGATGCAGGTGGCTCACAACTCCATTGCCTATCTTATCCAGCATGCTGGATTATTCTGCAGCCATGGAGCTAAATGTTGGTGATGAATGTCACCAACACCCAGATCTTTGTCTTCTTAAATATAACTGCATTCTGTTAATAAGAACCAGCAGCTGGAGAGCCAAGGATGTGGCAGCAGACATAAGGTTTCTTGCCTGAAACTTTGTTACTGATCTACTGCTTTTACTGTAATTTACAGAAAACTGAAGAACAACTTTGAGAACCTTGTTTAAGGTTTTTCCAGAGCTCACTAATTGTCTCCTAGAAAGGATCTGAGTGCAGCAATATGGCCAAGCACCTTTTCTGTCAACACTGGGTTATGTTGGATTTAAAGGCATTCAGTTCCCATGGCTGTGCTGTGGAGGAGCTCCTTTTCCCCCAGTTTTGTCACTTCATTCATTCTCAGTACTGTCAAAGGCACCTTTCTTCAGTGACTGCATGAGATGAAGAACTCACCACTTCCCTTGATCATTTTCCTTGAGCACTGCTAAAAACATGGCTACAGATTTTTGTTATCTTTTCTTGTCTGGATTTAATAAAAATGTAATATTTGCTTTGCCCCAGGTATGAAAGTGTTCAAATAAAGCAACCAAGACCCATCTTTTTTGATAATCTAAACAGTTGAGGCAGCTTAAATACTGCCATATAAATAACTTATCCATCTCTTCAATTGTTTCTGGTATTCTTTTTTACATGCACTCTCTAATTTTTTTCACTTTTTTCTGGTTGATGGCAGCATCAAATCTTCAGTGTCTGATGAGTTCAAAGCAAAATCACTCTGCTACTCTTCTAGGTCTCCTCAGATGTGTCTGTTTCATGTTGCAAGTTAATCATTAGCTGTAAGCCTTCTGTGACTCCTTCTCCAACTGCTGTGTTCTCATTTTTGCATAGGACCACCAGTTTTAATACACTGGTAAATTTTATCTATTTTATATTTTCTCCTCCATGTTATGGATACATTGAAGATTGCCAGCCAAACAATGGCTCATGGGAGAGTGTCCTGTTAATTCATTTTATAATAATTCTTCAGTGATGTTATATGAGATTCATCTCACCCACTATCCTGAATTTATATAAAATGTGTCTCTACAGCTCAGTGCTAACTTCAAATACACATTGAGGAAATTGCTTTACAAAATCTAAAAACACTCCATTATGCAGATCTTTTGCATTGGTCATTAGAAACTGCATCAAAGATGTATATAACTTCTGTTTAACAATAACTTTTCATACATTATGCTATCAGAATTTAAAGTTTTGTTTTTTAAACATCATTTGCTATCTGTATCAATTTGACTATTATTTTACCCAAGACCTGATTCAGACCAAGTATTTTGTTTGTCTGAACACTGCATAGTACATTTCTTGAATATTGGCAGAACATTAGCACACTTCAGTTTTCTGAAATGTTCTCAGTTTTCAAAGATTTATTTAAAACTGTTATCAGAAAGCCAAAGATATTCTCAGCTTCAGAATTTCAGGACAGAAGTTAGCTGTGTCTGGTGGTACAAGAATGCAATAAAAATATCTTGACTTCTTTCTATTTCCTCCTCTTACAATTTCTGTTGCTCATATTTTTCCTCTTTAATTGGTTCTGTGAGTTTGCTACCATGGGTTTAAGCCAGAGACATCCTTTCTTTTCTGACAGGGCAAGTAAGTCATGTAGTCAACACAAATCTCTTCAGGGACTGCATTTCATTTCTAAAAGTACCTTCCTGCTCACCAACACTTGGTTCATTCCCTAGGAGATCTGTGTACAGGACTTAACAACTTCATAAAGAATGTTCCATCATTTCCATGAGGTTAAGGGTATATTTACCTGTTCAAAGTTAAGGGCTTCAGGTTGGAAAAGTTGCATTTTTACTTTTTTCTCTGTTAACATTGAAGCTTTTTGTACATAAGTGTTAGTGCAAGTCTTCATCATGACCCAGATGATATATATGTTTAATATGAGTTGTTCACCCACTGCAGCTCTTGTATTTGCCTAGTTGACCTATTTTTGTAAAGGACTTTATAGAAAGGACAATCAGTTCTTTCCAGCTCTGAAATTCTTAGGTTAATATTGATAGGAAAGAATGGCTCCGAGGATCAGAGTCACAGTCTGCTTATTTTATTTATGTTTTCCTTTATTATTTTTAAATGCAACATAAGATTTTAAGCCACATCAGTCTGGCTTTCAAGCCTAACTTGCTGTAGGTTTGTATATGGCTTATCCAAGAGCATCCATTAAATAGAACCTCATTCATAATTCAGACCTCTAAAAATCATAATTTTTATCAGTATTATTTTGTTAACTTAGGAGATGCTGCTGTGTACAGGACTTACCTTGTGAGATCTGCATATGCCTTCAGCTACCAAGGGAAAACAACAAAACCAAACCTCCTCCTGAAAACAAACATGCATTTTCAGCTGGCTGTCAACATAGGGAGACAGAGATCTCAGAATGGAAATAAAATTTCCAAAGGGGAGGGAATCCTCCCAAATGTCTGTCATAGAGGAATCCACTAACCAGCACCAACTGTGTCCCTTTAAGGAAACAGCTAGCTGCTCCAAGGGAATACAACAGCATGTGTTCTGAGGGTGCTGGGCAACAAGCTTGTCTGGAAGCACTTAAAAATTGCAGGAAGGAAACCAACAAAGACAAAATAATAATCATGATGAAAAAGTGATAAAAGATGGGGGAAATTATTCACACTGTAAACTGCTGTAATTCAGAACATCATTTCCAAAGCAGAATTGTGAGGATGGTGATTACCACAGTAGAGGATATATGTCATTCTAAGGGGGTCCCTGATGCCCTTTCCCTTGAGTGTCTCCATTTGACCCTGGAATGGTCCCACTCAGCTGTGAAGGAAACTGATGTCATCTTCTTATAGCCCCAAAACAAGTTGTCCTTAATGCAAATGTATCTCTCTGCAGGTAACTTGGGTGCGACCCATGACCTGCAAAATCCAAACTCTGTATTAAGTAGCCAGTAAGTGCAGGTCTGCTTAATTTAATATAGTGTCCAAACAAAGCCCAAAATGTGCCTTCACAGCTCTTATTTAGCTCTCTTGGAAGTCACACGGCCTCACAAGCCCCCATGGCTGCCTGTTCTATGCTTTGAAAAGAGCAACATTACTCGTCTCCCTTGGAACTTTTGCCTCTCTTTGGGTCCCCTTGCCCTTGGAGTGTCCTGTTCTTGCCCGTCCCAAGCAGAACTGGGGCTTTCTTCTAAGAAAGCAGCACCTGGAGGCCAGTGTGGATGACACCTTCACCCCTTCCATCACCTCTGGCACCACAACATGTCAGTAGCCCCTTCCTTTCTCTTAGGCTTGCCCTGGTTCTGAGCCTGTGCCAGGAGCGTGGCTCTGGGAAGGACCTGGTAGGCATAGAAAGCAGCTTCACAGGGCAAAGTCAGTCACCTCTAGATTTTGGCTGGAGATGTTCTGCATGAGCAAAGACAGTGTTTCTTTGTTTCAGGAGCTAAGGACTTGGCAGACAAGATAAAACTTCTCAGATAAAGAATTTATGTCAGTCTCCATTTGGCTGTTTATGATACTTCTGGATGTTTTGGCAAACATAAACCCTCTCCTCAGGACCTGGAAAACAGCTCCTTTACTTTGTAGTACAACCTGCTTTGTTTCCACAGGTTGCCAGTGACCTAATCATGGTGCAGGCTAGTATAAATCTCTGACCTGGCCAGCACATCACTGCAGCCTGCCAGATAGATGTCTGCACTTCATACACAGATTTCTGTCTTAGCAGTAGAACGTTTTACACTGAAATGAGATTTTACCCAGTGAGCTGGAAAGTTCTGGGCAAATCAATCTGCTGCCTCACCTGCAGTCTTGCTTTTACTACCAGTGCCAAAATTCTGAGCTGGGTTTGTGTCTATCTGATAGCTCTTAATTCAGATGATAGCCCAGAAGACATATCGCAATGCTCTTGTGGGTCAGCATGACTGATTTCAACTGAGAGCAAAGCATACCTTTCAGTACATTTTAGACAATCAAATGTTTACTTTTACTCATTTTGATAAACAGCTGCAGCCATGCTCAGCCAAGCTCAGCTTAGAAAAATTACACAATGTGTCCTGTTTACAGTTTTAGCTGAACAGAGGCAGGAAAGATAAAAGATTTTCATTAAACTACTGATATGTTGCCCAAATCTGGGTCAAGAAGCAAAATATCAACAGCTGTGGAGCATGGGGTTTGTAGTTCCTGGACAAACCATCAGGGCTGTTTTCCCAGTGACATGGCCAACTCACAGCCCTGCAGCTGAGATAGCACTGAAGTGAGGCAGCTCGTGAGTCAGCTGGAGGGAGAATAATGAATCCAAGATTCTCCCCCAGCCTCTGCTGCAGGCTTGTTGTGTAAATGAAATAGCTCTGCACCTCCACTAACACCTCTGTGGAGGAAGTTAACTGCTATGGTGAGGGAAAGTAAAGGACTTAAATAATTCTCCAGAACATTCTGAAGGCCCATAACTGAAAGCATCACATTAGACAGATTAACAGGGATATACTTAGAGCATAAGAACAAGACTTGAAAAAAAAAAATAATGCCTTAGTCAGAAACCTGAGCATTAAAATAGTATTTTCGTAAACTTTGGGATTTTTATTTTATAACACCTATGTTTCTTCCTGTACAGTTAACAACAGACTAGCATGGAAACAGGTCTTCATTTAGTACTTATTTATTCCTGCTAAAATCCATTTGTAAATCAGACAGGAAGACCTCTAAGACAGAACAGGTATTTACTGCTTGTGCTGAAAGAATTAAATTTACTGAAATTTAATATTTTATCCAATCTAAGGATTGAAATAGCTGCAGGTGGTGATGCCTTAAATGACTACCTAGAAACAGAGACTAGACAGGAATAAAGGAATAAAGGAGGTATTTATTTGAAAGGCCTTCAGAGGTACACTTTGGGCTCCAGAGGGTCCTGCCTCAGTGGATCCCAAAATGGACAATGACAGTTCACAAGTGCTTCACACTTTTATATCAACATAAATTCACCAACCAGAAGCCAGCCAATGATGGAATTTCTCCAAGCTTGCTTCCTTTTTCCCCAGATGATGGTTTATAGTTCTTGGGCTTAGGATGGTCTGGGTGTCCTTGGAGAGCAAGCTGGAGAGGCTTTGTTATGTCTATCTTAGCATGAGAGAACAGCACTTAACAAGCTACAGGAAACTTCAGAGTTACACTAGCAGTACAGGATTTGACAAATATAAAAGTTAAAACCTAAGGCATCAGTGGCTCAGTGTATAAGTTATCTGCACTATTCACATATTCAAACATACTGTTTATTTACACACACAAGTAGTGCAAAAAAGAAAAAACCTATTACAATGCATATATTTAGATAAAAACACTTCAGAATGAACAGTTAACAAAACAGAGACAAGACTCGTGTACAAATTATTGTGCAAATCCTGATAATCCAACTTTAATTTGAAAAAATGCCGCAGTGTCTTCACGCTGTGCTGCAGGAGATAAATATGCTTGGAGAGATGGCAATCTGCTGTGGGAAGGAGAGAGGTGATTCCCGGTCCTGAGTGCAGTGCTCTGCAGCCAGGACTCTGGTATAGTCATCCTGTGGCAGTGACTCCTGCCTCCAAGGAGGAGCTTGGCACACTCCCTCTTGGTAGGAGATTTCAGTACCTTTGTGCACTTACTAGTAGAGTGTTTGTCGGACCCTGGCTGCCATCGCTCCCATTCTGGAGAGAGACTTCTCCTTCTCTGCCCCAAGGACCTCAGAGGACCTGCCTGTACTCCTGTATCAATCATATCCCTCCTACCTCTGTGCACCTCCACTCTGGTGGAAAACAGCAGAGCCCACACATCTGCACCAGGGTCCAGACCCCTAAAGAGATGCAAAAGGAAGAGGAAGCTTGTAAAGAGAACTGTGGGGACCATCAGCATCCTTCCACAGTTCAGCAAATAAAAGGTTTCCTAGTTGCCAAGGAGGTCTAACAGGAATTACAAAAAAGACATGCATGACATAAAACAAAGGTAGCAAGAAGAGAGAAGAGTCCAAGAAAAGTGAAATAAAAAGTCCTTGAGAAGAAGCCAAAACAGTAAGAGGATGCAGGTTCGAAAAGTCTGTGTCTAACACCAATAGTATTTTTGAGGATCTGTACAAACCAAGCCAAGCTATTCAAGCTATTCTAACATCCTTTATTTATTATCTTATAAGGGAGTTAAATATCAGAAGAAAAGCATCAAGAAAAACAGGATGAAAAAATTTCATTTTCAACATTGGTGCAATATGTCATTATTCCATCCTTCTCTCTGGCTTCTTAGATCATGAATGGAACCTGGAGTTCAAAGTTACCAATATGTGTAATTTTGCTAATAAAGACACAAAACACAGCTGGCAGTAATGCTTTAAGCTGAAGGGGGAAAAAAATCCCATTAGAGTCCTCATATTTATGTGTCTCTCTGTTCTTGAAGGGATGTTGCCAGAGAGCACAACCAGGGCATCGTGAGTCAATAATCTTTTATATTCACATAATGTCCTTTGAGACTGTGTACATTCTAGCACAAAGCCATATGTTATGTGATCATGGAGAATAAGCATTTAATCACTAGTATTATATATGGCCATGATTTTGTTTTCATGGATCAACTGAGCATTGTTTGCATAGCAAGCACCATGGAGTCTACATTTCAAGCCAAGTGGCTAAACAGAGCAGCACTGTTTCCCATATGTTACGTGAACTTCATTATCACTCTTCGCATTTGGAACTGGAAGTTGCATTCTTTTTTTCTTCATGCATTGCTTTTTTGGCATTTTGAATTTAAATCTTCACACAGAACGTCATGGCAAAAAAATTTAGGAGGGTCTCTTCTCATCAGTCTTTGAGAACACAGTCTTGAGAAACAAGATATTCTCCTGAGCAGAGGGAGCAGAGCCCCAGTGTTCCAGCTAGGAACAACACAAGAATTTCCAGGGAGCCACACCGATCCATCGTGCTTTGCCTGTACTTTGGGGCAAATCTCATGTTGTAGGAAATCAGAGAGTAGAAACCTCCACAGAATCTAGTGAGTGTAACCTGAGACCCTGGGTGGAGCTTGGATTGATGAAAGAAGTATATACAGACAATAAGTAAAGAGTTATAGATTTGTAGTTTTTTTAAGTTAAAGGTATAAGGTGTTTTAAGTAAGTAAAATTGTATTATGTAAGATAGTAAGGAGTTTAAAAAACAGAAATAGAATTGTTATTCTGTAGAATAAGTTGAAAGTTAGTAAAAAATATGTAAGTTAAAGACACTGGATAAAAAGTACTGCATTGCAGTAGAACAAGGTTAAGATGATAGGTCAATAAGTTAAAACAATACATGTGTCAGTTTTCTATTAGACCAGAAAGTTACATCTGTGGTGGAAGAAAGGTATCTGGTGATTTTCTTTTTTCTGTAATGGATGCTCCATTGTTAACAAAGTTTCACAACCTAATGAGACTGATGTGCTTATCTGAATAATAAAACAGACAGAGAGAGAAGAAAATTTCATCTCTCGTCTACTAAATGCAACACCCCTGCAGAGAAAAACCAACATTTTGGTGCCTCTGTGTGAGGATGACCCTGACAAATCCAACATCACATGATGTATCTGGACTTGGGACATGGAAGAGACATCCCACAAATCTGTCACAGCCTTATCTGAAGTCAGGGCCTCTAATGGGGGTTGAGATCAGAGCAACAGACAATTTGAACTAATTTGGTTTATTATGGGTTTATTATATCAAAATGTCTGGTTATATAGAGGTCAGATAGTTTATAGTTACAAGGTATTTGTTAATTGGTGTACAGAGTAAAAAGGAATGCAAAACAATTTCAGGTTAAGACAGTTATTGTAATTATGGTGTAACTATTCTATCTAAAATCAAAAC
Organism: Erpornis zantholeuca; assembly: GCA_013400515.1. NCBI lineage: Eukaryota > Metazoa > Chordata > Aves > Passeriformes > Timaliidae > Erpornis > Erpornis zantholeuca. Next base: position 107,663 of record VZTN01011153.1, read on the forward strand.
ACACTTTAAAAACAATTTTTTGCTGCGCCACAGGCTGTATCACTTTGACACAGGCCCAAAATTCTGAAGCTTACCTGGATAGTTCAAAGTTCTTCTATCAGACAATCATGTCTATGCTCTTTAAGAAATTCTGCTACACTTATCACCACTAACATTGCAGGTGGAGACCCTGCAGGCCCCCAGGGCAATGTGTCAGTGCTCTGGCTGACTTTTCCCAGAGACTTTGGCTCTCTGGTGCACGGAGCATGGCAATGGGCTGGGCAAACCCTGTCAATCCCCTGTGGTCTGCGATCTCCGGGGAGAAACCAGGGAGAGGATTCTGGAACAGCATAAGAGACAGGTTTTGAATTGCAAGCTGTTGACTTTAAAACTGCAGTTGGGCCCAAGGAAAGCTGCTCCCAGTTCCCACTTTGTTCAGCAAAATCAAGTCAATACAGTTTGAAGCTGTGGTTCTGCTGTTGAATTTAGGCCACTTGAATATAAAATGGTCTGCCAGGTCTAGCAGCTGTCCAGGGGGTGTCACTGAGAAATTATACTTCTCATAGCCTGGAGATCACGTGCAGTTGCTGTGCATTAGGATGCATCCTGAATTTACTACCTTCAATGGGATTTTGCCAGTCAGTCTAGTCATAACCTCATCTTCTAATTGAAGTCTTCATTAAAATGATAAATGGTTTAACAGAAAATTATTTGTGGGACAAAAATATGAAAACCACAATCTTTTGCTCTTCTGCGAATACACATTGGAAGTGAGAATGAGTTGAGTGTAGTTAATTCCCAGCCTGGAAATTCAGACCATCTGAGAGAACACTGGTAGAAAGAAAAGCAATAAACTTTTTTTTTTTTTTTTTTAACTCCATTAGGCCCCGCCAATTTTTTANTGCTTATTTGTCACTTCAGCCCAGCTATACTTTGGATTCCTGGTTTCTCTGTACATGTCCTGGCAAAGGACCTGTTTGAGGTCTTCACCTCTCTCTTTTTGCTCAGGCTCTCCAAGTAGTTGCCAGAGACCTGGAGGCCTTTGGTTTCTGCAGGTGTCAGAGGCTACGCCAGGGTGACTTAGCAGCCTCACCAGTTCTCCAAGTCCTCCCTGACCCTAAGGACCAGTCCCAGGGCTAAGCAGTGGACCCCATGGTGAGCTCCCTGCCCATCCAGGAATTTTGATTTTCAGGATTCCAGGCTCTGCTGCTCCTTGCACTGCTTGGGAACAAGAGTAGCTATTCAATGTCTCCTAATCTTCAGCTGGAACTTCAGGAATCCCCTTCCCAGGAACCTATATTGTCAGCTAACCATCTTCCTATGGTCCCCCCTCTTTTGAACAGCAAGAACATGGAGGCAGGGAGCCTGTCTGCCTACAAACCAGACAGGAAGAGCAAGGAGAGCAGAACTTCATTTTTTTCTTTAATTAAGTAGAATTTCCTGGAAATCCCCTCATGTTAGGAAATAAACCCCAAAGTCTGCCCTTTGATATTTTGCCCTCACTTAGAACAAAGCCCTTTTAACAATAAAACAATTACTTGGGAAGTAATTCCCAATTACTTGGGAAGAGTGTCATTTTGTCAGCACCTCAAATGGGGCTATTTGTTAACTCAATTTCAGATGGGAGCCAGAGACACATTCCCTCTCCCTCTGAAGCATGTACACAAAGGAAGGGCAAGGGAAACAGGAGCAAAATGTGACTGAAGCTTTGAATTTCTGCAGAGCTCTATTCCTTAAGGAAAAAAAATTCCAAGGATAAGTTCTGGAGCCTAGGGCATTTCATTTGAGTCTTTTTTCATTCAAAATAAAGGACTCTAGAAGAGTCCTTTTTGCCGTGAATGGCAAATTGCAAAAGCAAAGGCAGACAAGCATCTAGCTTGTCGAGGGGTCAAGAGACCAAGGAAAGCTCAGAATGTCTTTTTTGGATGTTACATTTGAATCCAGACTTTTATGTTAGGAAATTTTTTCCCATTGAATATCAGTGAAGGAGTTAGGATAGGGAAGAAGTGGCTGTAACAACTAATTTAATTTTGTTTTTCCTTTTTATAGAAATATTTCTTTTTTATCACACCGAAGGCCAGTTTTATGGGGACAGCTCTTCAGTGGGTATGTCAGGGACCCAGGAGCCTGGAGTCACTATTACCAGCAAAAAATCCTTCCTGCTTTGGCTATAGCTTTTGCTATCACATTTGGCCTCGGTCAAATGTATTTTGACACCATGGGTCAAAATACATAAAATTAGTCACTTTACCAGGTTTATTTTCTGAGTATCATTTCTTCTGCTTCATTTAAAGAAAATACAGGGAGTTTATGTTCCTAGACAATCTTAGAGAAGGTTGGGAATTGAAGCTCTTGTGTCTTTCAATTTGGCAACCTTCTGGAAAGGAATTTGGAAAAAGCACTACAGGAGGAAACCTCACCCTTCTTACAGGTTTTCCTTTGGGAGTAAGTTATTTCCCTTCCTAATTTTATTTTATAGGTGTCTTCTTAAATAATGTATTAACTACACAATAAATATGAAATTCATAGGGATATTGCTAGGTGTTACTTACCGTTGTCATTCATTAAGTTTAAAATGTTTTTCCAGTCTGTCTGCCAAAAGACTGTGAAGGATGATGATGATGTGTGTATATTATGACATATATAATGGGCGTGCAACTTCATTATCCTTAGAGGATGTCCGCACTTGGAAGAAAGATGTCTTAAATCTCCAGTCTCCTCCACCCAAACCATGTTGCTTTCACATTATCCTTACAGTCTTTATTTTAATCACTGGATATTTGATTATTCTGCCCTTTCACAGCATGCAAATCATTTTAGTAGGTGCTTAAAAATGAGATGATAAAGATTGTTTGTATTACGGTAACAAATGGCAATCTGGAAAGTGCAAATACATAAATATTTCTAAAAAGGAATGATAACAGCATATTGGTATGTCTCTTGAATGAAAACCTGAAATTATTTTTTGCCTCTATCTTGTTTCACAATTTTGTTTCCTTTCAGTGCAGCTTACTATCCTGATGTTAAAACAAACAAACATACAAACAAACAAAAAATGCAGTGAATGAAAAAGCCTTTGGAGGAGTGAACTAAAAAGGTAATTTCCATTTACTGAATACCATAGCTACACATCATGCTTCACTTGAATATATTCACTGTTATGACTTCATGGGTGGGAGCAAAAAGGAATAATGGGTAAAAGGAAATGTTCCACTATGTCAGACCACTGATCACAATGGTTTCCGCTCAAAAAGGGAAAAAAATCTCCTTGCAACTCTATTTTTCACAGCCCAGGATCACACAGGGTGGAAGGCATTTCATTCATTTTTTCAGCTTCTATTTCCTTTCCTCAAGATGTCTTTTTACCTGTGATTGTGGAGAGTGTGTTTTACATTCATTAGTTCAGGTTCACCCCTGGTGTAACCCTTGCCAAGTGCGTGGCGTTGGGCCAGGAACAATTTCAGCCTCTGCTCTCCTTCTTTCTGGGGTCGTTGCTACCTGAAACCAGCATCCTCCCCCGAGGGAGGATGGGCTTGGCTAGTCAGCGTGCACAGACGTGAGGCAATTCTTTCTACCCAGGGACTGGCAGCTGCCTGTGAGCCCCCTCTACAAATGGGTAAAATAAGACACCTCTGGGCATTGTGAGAGAGTAAGCTACACACAGACATCTCTCTCTTCCAAAATGAGAGCTTAAATGGTAAATTTAGGGGCAGGTGTTGCCCTGGGAAAGTAAAAAGTGGTTCATCCAAGGCATTTTGGCAGGTCTCTGAGGAGCAGCCTGAAAGCAGAACCACAATTACATTACTATGTGTCATTACTCTTCACAGCTCACATTACAAGACAGCTCTAGGATAAATTTGCCCTTACAGACCCCACAGACAAATGGGAAGTACTCAGACAATACTCCAGGGAATGCCTAATCTGAGCCTTTATTTAAGATATAGCTGCCTTTTCTTATTTACTGTTTCCCTGAGGCTTAAAATAGTGGAATATACCAGGAAGATCTGGCCATGAGCAATAATATCCCTGTAATTGCCCACATCACAGGCCCCAAGCAGAAAGGCACTGGGTGATGCTGATGGGTGATTAGAAGTCTTCTTCCATGTAGAGACTAAAACATGTTGGATTTAAGACTAATGAGACTCAGAAATTTTAATTCCTGTCCTGTTTTTAAACTAAAACAAGGCACAGCAAAATCAGGTTAGCTTTTATCCTATGCTTTTATTCCTATTAATTGTCACATGAAAAGAATGAAACAATGGGGAAATTGCTTACCTCACATAGCTTTCATTTTTCCTCTGGCTTCAAGAAAATGGCATAATTTTTTTTTCTCTTAATTCAACTGCTCAGAGACATGTTATGCAATAATATCCAAGCTCCCTGACACAGCTAATGAGAGAAACAGCAGCCAGGAACCTCCAGTAGGTCCAGTAGTTTCGAGCAGTAGCACAATGTAGCCTTAACACAAAAGCTGCATAAAAGATCAGAAAATGCTGTCTTGAAGATGAAAATAGTAATAGTTGGGTGTTTTTTTTCCCTAACCCTTCTAAAAGAAGATAATTCTCTGAGGATGAAGCAACACAGCCAAGTAGAAGCATTTAGTGCTACCTCACCACAATGACTTTGGAGGGGAGTAAAGTCAGAGATTTAACTAACCTTAATTCTATCAGTGCAATTGAGGAATCACTCTTTGAAAATGACTGCAGAGATTCAGTGTAAAACTATCATGGAGTCATTGTGGCCACCATAAGTGATCCAAGCACCAGTTGCCTTTCTCAGTGTAGGAACACTGGAACTGGTACTCCAGAGAGCTGATAAATGCCCCAACCCTGGAAACACCCAAGATTAGGCTGGGTGGGGCTCTGAGTAACCTGACATAGTTGAAGATGTTCTTGCTCCTGGTAGGAGCTGGTCTAGGTGACCTTTAAAGTCCCCTTCAACACAAACTATTCTATGATTTGTATGAACTTCCGTCAACCTAAAAGGAGAGTCAGACCAACAGTGTTTCAAAGGCCATGCTTCCAGATAAAACTAAAATACGTGCACATAAATGTCTGCATGATTGTTTTGCACAGCAGAGGACTAATTCTTCTACACAAAATCCAGATGACTGAAGGAACAGGAAATTTGCTCTATGACATAGTAAAGTAACAATGACACATATTGACCTCAGAAATGTCTGTAAAAGCTGAAGTGCTCTGCCTTCACTGGAGACAGTATTTTCATGTAATTATCCACTGAATGTCTTCTCCCATCAGCCCCATGTAAAGTAAATGAAATAAAAAGACTACCTTCTCTGGCAGTGAATATATAACCTAGAAGCCAAATCATCAGGCAATCCACTTTCTCTGCCCTCTGGAACCATTATTTATCTGATTTACAAAAAAATATTTATAATAATAATAATGAAAGGGCTGGAGCCAGTTTGGAGACCAGGATCAGAATTCAGTGTGATGGTGGCCCGTTGGAAAAATGAGTTGAAATGCAAGATCCAGCAAACCTAGGGAATGAACATGAGTCAGTAATGGCACATATCTGTAGACAAACTCAATACCACAGTGGAATGCCAAATTATGGGTGCCATATTTAAGAGGCACCAAGCCATGCCTTCAACCTACACAGCACTGGCACAGAATGTAGGGGTGTAGCCTTTGAGAGCACCGCACTTCCAGAAAGAGAAACATGGAACTGGAGGAAGTTCAGAAAACAGCAAAAATTAACACAGGTCTAGAAAACACAACCTATGAAAACAGATTGAATGACTTGGCTTTGTTTAAAGTAGAAAAGGGAAGCCTGAGGGGAGACATGATAACTGTCAAGTATGTAGAGGGTTGATACGACAAGAAGGTAATGAATTATCCTCTGTATCTAATGGATTAGGACAGAGAATAATATGTTTAAATTGCACCAAGGGGATTTCCCACCTGAGGAAGCTGTGGAATCTGTCACCAGAGATTTTGAAGGGCAGTTTAGACAAACATCTATCATAAATAATTTAGAAATAAATTATTTGGGCTGGTGGACTGGCCTTTAGAGATAACTTCCCAAGGGTTCATCTGTGACTGGATAACAGAATCAAGGTAGTTGTCACATTATTTTACAATACCTTTGTAGTTAGAACATATTTTTATCCACCAAAACTAAACCCAAGAAATCACAAACTCTCTCTCTAGTTTGGAAAGAAGGAAAGGCATTAGTGCATTTGTTTACATTAGCTAAGACAGTGGAAATGTGTCATTGTGGTTCGTTTCATTTCAGACAGAACATAAAACTAATCTGGAAGGTCTTCATCTGGGAATGGAATGTATATTGCTTTGTTAAATCAAATTCATCATAGCTATAAATCTAATTTATGCCACATCATTTACTCTCTTTGGTCCAGTATCTTCCTTTAGCAACACTCAGTTTTCATGAAAATATATATAAGACCTTCAGTTTAACACTAATTTTTGAATGAAGGTATGGTTTTTTTAGTTAAAGATATTATATTCACCTTGAACATAAAGATTTAACATAAACCAGTAAACACAGGAGTAACCTATCATCAGTGACTTCTGTAGGCCTTCACAGGTATACCCAGCTTTCAGACCCTGTATCATTTTGTCACCAAAAATTTGTTATTAACACAAGTATACTGTTTCCCCTTCGAAGTTATTAAAATGCCTGAGACAGAGTCCATTCCTAGAAGCAGCTTGTTCATAAAAATAAGCAGTCTTTAATTAAATGCAGAATTCCAAAGAGAAGAATTTGGCTTAAGTGATCGTGGGAATGCCGGTGGGTAGAAGTTCAATGTCAACAATAAGATAAAGATCAGTATCTTCTAGAACAACATCATACATTGTTGTTAAAAAAGATTTCACTTTCAAACCTACAAGGATTTCAGGGAAGATCCTATTTTAGTCTTTAATTTCTGTTGCTCCATGTTTTTGGACTGCCACTCATCCATTGAAGCAAGGCATCCTAAGTTACATTTTAACAGAAATTCCCTACCACTTCATTTTTATTTATTAGGCATATGCCAATTTTTTAAACAGTTTTATGTATTTTTATTGATATTTTCTCTTTCTGCAATAAAATACCACAAGACAAGTAGATCTATTCCTTTTTAAAAGGGAAAATACAAGTCACAAAACAGTTCTGAAAAGATAATTTGGTATGATGACATTAAAAAGTAATGGAAGAAAGAGAAGAATAAGTATTGCTGACTACCTCCAGACATTCCAGGATTATATAACTTGGTATCTAAATGCAATCATCACATATAATGGAAAGCAAAAGCTTTTTGGAGAATACATCCAACAAGCACTTCTTAAATGGTGAATTAATAAAATAGAAAAGGCCAAGGGGAAGCAGAGCTCCTTCATGGGTTTGCTCTTCCTCTCCTCCTGATGGTGTAACCCAAGCTTGCCCATACATTTGATTCTATGCAGAAAAGTTGGTAGTCCCTGATGTTTTGCAAACCACTTAATCCCAAAGAATTTTTAACAGCATCTGCTTCAGAACAGTGCTGGACACCCTGCTGTGCTTTCTGACCTTTACAGCACCAGAAAAATCTGCTGTGTAAATCCATTTTAAAAATTCTGTGGAATTTGGTAGATGTTCAGCTGGGAAAGTCCCCCATATAACAGCACACAGAAAGTCACAAAAACATCACTCCTCCCACCAGCATATAGGACATTCAAGAACAGATGACACAGCAAATATTTAATGAAACTAGACTATTCTTCTGCCAGCTGTTTTCCTCATATATTGATACATATTCCTTCAAAGCAAGATTTTTAGTTTTCCTAAATATTTGGAAGTTATATTATAAACACTTTTTTTCCCCTAAAAGCAATCTGAAAGCATACTCAAAATTCCTTAAAATGACCTATTAAATATTTATACTTGCAGCTGTTTGTGTCAATTTTTTATACACGAAACATGCTATCTACCTTAGCTAATCAGGAACATTTCCTATCTGCTTTTGGGACTCTCTAATTTCAAATCGTCTTGTCTTTAGAACAGAAACTGAACATATAAACTGTCTGGTTTGCCTGTTAAAAACACAAAGGCATAGATAGTGCTTCTGTTGATACACTCTTGTGTTGAAGACTACTTTTATGACTTAACTCTTTAGTAATTAAGTGTGCCCTCCTGTGTCCTTCTATTAAAGAGATCTCAGAAGGAAAACCTAGTGATTATGAAAATTCTGAATATAATATTATAAGAGGGTAACATCATCCACAACAGTTTTTTCCTCCTATTTGCCATTAGAAAAATCTTCTTTCAAGCACTTAACTTTGCCAAATTTGAAGTGTGTCAGCTAAAGTTTTCCATCCTCAAAACCACAAGCATTCAAGCATTTATGAGGAGTCCAGGGGGGATTTTTTTTTTCTTTTTTAAGATGGAAAAAATTATAGTGGATTTCCATTTGAAAAGTTCTAGTGCCTGTGTGGTAGGGCAGATTCTCTCTCTCCCCTGAGGGAAAAAGGGGTTAACAAATTCTTGGGCTATGGAAGAGCTGCACAGATGTGAGGGCTGAACAGATGAATGTCTCTATTCAGCATGGATTGATGGTGCTGTGGTCACAGCCAAAATGCCCCAACGGGCCTTTCTATCCAGAAAAAGTACTTGATAAAATAACCAGAAAGCAGCATACAGCTGAGTCTCACTTTAAGGAAAGAGAGATAATACATTACATTTGGAAGAAGAGTTCCTCCTTCAGAGATCAAACTAGCTCAGGATTAAGAGGGGGTTGGGGATACACACTGTCTGACCAGGTAATAACAGCAGTTACTCCTAGAAGGTAGGAGATCTAGAAAATTGAAGTATTTCCCTTTTACTTCAGTCCAACGTGGATTGTGACAACATCCACGCTTGTAGCAAGAATTCATAGTTTTTCAAAATGTGTCCTCTGCTTTGAGCCTGAGAATATTATTCTTCTGTCTAAAATATGTCGTGCTTTGGAAAAATAAGTAATAATCACAGTTCACACCTCTTCAGCAGATGTTTCAACCTCTCTGAAGAGTCAGTCACTACTAAGCTGCAACCATGGCTCAGAAACACTTTACTTGCCAATACAGCTGTGAGCTATCTTCTGTATTTGATAGTGACTCTTGATGTGGAGTTCAGAGCATGCAGATGAGAAAATTATCTAAATTAAGTTTGAAGAAGACCATGCTGAGGATCCTTGTGGTGGAAATTAAAATTTATATATTGCTGACAATTTGTGAGTGTAGCCTACCAGTGTGTAGCCTCAGCATGGATAATTTCTTGGTTAATCTGATTTTGAACTGAAAAAGTATTTAAAAGTACTGAAGTGGGTTATTCCACATTTGCTTTGATCATACAAAACCTAATTCTGATATTCAGAGTTGTGGTGAGTAGGATCTGGCTGCAGTACACTGCTAGAGTCATTGATGGGAACACTGTGTTCGGGAGAATACCTGGATAGGATACGGCATATCCTACCAGTGTATGATTTTGCCATGCAAAGCACTGCTAAATCCTTTACAAAAGAATGGTTGTTATGAAAACTAAACATAATAAAAAAACTGAAAAAAAGACCAAAACAAAAAAACTACCTAAGCATAAAAAACCCTAACTTACGGAAACAACTTGATCTATTTATACTAAATATTACATGCATAAATTAGCAACATCTATTAAATATAACATTCTTTACAGTACTGAAAGTGATCTGGATTTCCTGATTGGTGTTAAAGTGGGGATGGAAAATCAAATTTTTCACTCTTTTTTTTAAAGTAATCTAATTAATAAATTCTGTTCTGGCAAATTTAACTGAAAAGGCAGCACAATTTTGCAAGGAAAAGAAATACTCCATCTCCTTTCACCAGTCACATACATGTTTCTACTCTTAGCTAAAGTCAATGAACAATGAGAATGTCTAGTCTAAAAAAAAAACAGTTGTCTAAAAACTCTTTTCTAAAATCAAGACAAGCCAACATTTCTTCTGATCATTTTATTTTCATATTACTTTAACTTTTTTGAAAGCATTTAACAGTTATTTAAAAGACAGAAATAGTTTCTTTTAAAGATAAGATATTTGTCACATATGCCCTAAGAAATTTACAGAATGTAGTATAAAGAGTAAACCAGTAAAATTCTGCCTTCAAACAACATCCATGCTGATTCCAGTAACACCAAAGAAGTATAACAGAAGTGCTCTCATGGCATTTCACAAAAACATAAATTCCTTCTTTCTTTTTTGAATAATTAAAAAATTTGTCACAAACAGCTCTAGTTTAAAAATGGAACTCTTATTATTTTGCTTGCATTTTCAGTCTAGACTAAAGTGGTCCCAGTCTAGAAGAGCACTACAGAATGCATCTAACTACAAGCACCCAAGAAGTCCTTTGAAAGCCATTTCCGAGGTGATTTGCTAGAATGAAGTCAGAATGAGTAGTCTCCTTCTTTTCTTGATCTTTTGCCCTTATTTTTGCCATAAACGTGACAGGTTGTACAGCAGAAAAGCTTTGAGAACAGTTTGAGGAACTTTCTAAAAATAAAGTCAGAAGAAAACTGTAGTTTAAAAGGGAATACTATGCCACTTGCTTATGGCTGGTTACCAGTCTCCTTTCTCACAGCAAGTCGTTATTCTCAGAGTACCATGGCCAAAGCTCCACAGGTTGGCAAGCATCAGGGTAGAAACAATTGGAATTTGCCATCCAAGGTGGCTGTGGTGAGCTGCAGTTCAAAAGAAAAGAACATATGGCTTTAATGAAGATCTTTCCAGTAAGCACAGTTTGCTTTAGAGCAACAAACCAAATGAAGATCATTAAGATGATATTTAAATTACTTCTATGTTAAGAGGTCCAGGATTCATTTAAAAAAAAAATAACTTAACCCATAGACTCTTCTCAACCAAGCTAATCTGAAAATTCCATTTCACTTAGATTTTTCTTTTCCAACTATTTTCAAATTTATGTCAACATCCGCTAACACATCAACAGTCTGTAAAACTGAAGCATATGTTAAAACCGCATAGAAAGTCAAACAGACTTCACTGTGTATGACTCAAGAAGGGAATATGGAAGAAATAAGAACGAGCTGGAATAAATGAAGATGGAAAATACTGTGAATTAAATCAGGCATACCAACAAATACAGTTTTCTGATTTTTATTGGTGTTAAGTGTAGAGTAAGAATTTCCCTTGTAAGAAAGTATGCTGAAAAATTTTACAAAGAGGCAAGTCTTGAAGACATGCATAAATAGCCTTCAGTTGCATTAGCTTTCTTTCACCAGTCTCAGATGATTTTAATCATAAAATAAGAGGCAATATTATTTTCTGCACTTACTCCTACAAACAAGCACTTGAAAACCTGCTGTGTCTCAGAAAGGGACGATCTACAAATGACACAACTTATCAATCATTAAAAATTCAAAGTGTTCACTCCTTGCACACTAGGATGGACATTTATTTCACACAAGTGATAAAAAATCTGAAGGGGTGGAACCCAACAGGCATCTCATGCTCTAACCAGTTCATTTGGTTAACTTCTTGCATCCTCATTTTTCTCGATCTGTTCTTTCTTTGACACACTGTCTCATTTGTTTTACTCCTGTGGATAAAGGAACTCTGTGGTCAATGAATTATCTCCCTGGGTTTGTATTCCCTCCTTCAATATCTCTAATGATCAATTTTTCTAATTTCTCATAAGTATTATTTCTCAAGACAGTGACTTATATTCTCTTGTTTTCTCTTTTCTTACTCTCACTTATGTAACCTGAAAGTATAGAATACCCAGAATCGTCCAATCTAACTTCTCCAACTCTACTTTTTACAGCTATCCAAGATTATTACACACTCCCAAAGACTTCTAATATGTCTGTATGTACCTCTGCAACTTATTGTGTTGTTATATAACACCAGACAGCAACTAAGCACCACA
>VZTN01011155.1:4289-33475 GCA_013400515.1 Erpornis zantholeuca
TGTATGGGTTAGTTTGGTTCAGCTTGGGGGTGCTTGGCTTTTCTTGGGAACAGTTCTCAGAATTATAAACTTACTTCTTCTTCTCATGCATGCACAAAAAAAATAACAGTGCATGTGAATCTGGATCTGAAAGTAGGTGTTCCTTACATGTATAGAAGAAGCAGCTGCTAAGAGAAACAGAAGTAACAAAAAAGAGGCAGAAGAGTAAAGAATTAAGGTGATGTCTGATTCTTTTTGAAACCAATGGGAAGTTAGTCACTCACATCAGTGGATTCACACCCCCACCACAGAGTCTGCTCTGGGAATGGTTGCCTACCTTTACTGTATCCCTTTCATCAGGGTGCGTTTTTTGCCCTTTATTTTAGTGAAAGGTTTCTCAGAGTAAATATTTACTGATGGGAGTTCCCCTAACATGACATAATTCTCCAGTAAATTACTTCAGATCACATTCTTGGGTTCCTCAAGTGAAAAAAAAGTTCAGATATTGTTTTGTGTTCATGAGCAGGGAAGCTCTATTTGGAAAACAAATATACTACCTGTGGATTTTCCCTCCCTCTGTGCCTGCCTTCTGCAGATCTGGGATCCCATGTCCTGAGAATCTATTTTGTTCCACACTGGTCTTTCCACTCCAGAGAATGATGTAGCCAGCTGTTCGCTCAGGTTGCAGGGTGTCATATGTTGACAGTTCATGGTGCAATCTGGTGTCACAGTGGGACTGGACTTTCTGCAAGTAGCCAAAATCATTCCCACTCCTTCATGTACTATCCTTCTCACAGTGGGGCTGAACCCCAGGAAGCATCCCAGAGCACAGCAGTGGATGTAATGCCACTGTTTAGACATTACAGGTCAGATTCTTGTTTACCCCTAAGCCCTTTCCCAGCTGTAGTCAGATGAGGATCCAGGTATCCAGGTGGCTGGGTTTGTGTTAGAGTTTCTCCCATCTGGATTCCTAGTAAAGTAGCATCTGGAGCAAAGCTTTGCTTCACTTCCCCTCTTGCTAGGAGTTTTGGAAAGCACACGCCAGGTAGTCTTGTTCTAGAGATCTAGAGTGTGACTATCACTATTACAGAGTGATAGATGAAGACAGTAATTAACAAATGACTTTAGCGTCTTCTAACCCTCCTCTTTTTTGGAGAAGACATGCTATAAAATGAGAACTGGAATCTCCTGTGTTGTTTACTTTGTTTATCAAGATTATATAAAAAAATCAATATCTAATTTTTCTATTATACTTTAGCACTGCATCTTCCTAGCCCTTCAGAATCATATCCTATTGATTCTACCTTTAATGACTTTGAAATTTTCAGTGATTTGTTTGTGGAGAATACTGTGCTTGATATAGATTTCCCTGTGTTAGTTTAAAAGCTGGTAGTATACTTGGTGAATTAATGAAATAAAAATAGCTTTGTCAATAAGCAAAAGTGAAGCCACTTCCAACGTTTGTTCTGTAACCACTGCTTTCTGCAACTGCTGCCTACACAAAATTAGTTGGTGGGATTAAAGAATATTCCTCTTTTATCCCATGTTTGAGTACTTGATCACAGAGGCATAGTTTAATCCAAACATCAATAGCATCTCATCAATTCAGTCAGATGCAGCTGTCAAAGTGGACTTTTGGTTTGTTTAGAGCTTTGAGATTTATCCTTTTTTAAGGTCATAGAATATTTTCTTTGATTTTTGATGCTGAAATCTTTCTTAATCTTCTAAACTTGAGAAACATCTGTTAAGATTTAATGGGGTGACTTTTGTCTTAAAATTGGAGTTTGTGTTGCAAATCTTTGGTTTTGAAAAACAGGAGAAAAGTACAAGCATATATTCCTTAGCAGTTATAAGCCTTGCTTGGTCAGCAAGCGATTAAACTAGTTAAAATGGAGCAGCAGGCAGTGCAGTTATATTTAAGCAGTGTTTCAGTGGACTGTGATTTCAAATTTGTTTTGTTTCAAATTGGCATTAGCCATTTCCCTTTACCATGGCACTTAGCTGAGGATCTGAGTAGCAGATTTGTGAGAGCTTTTAAATAATGAGACAGTGATGTAACCGAGTGATGCAGAAGCAGAAAGAAATTTAACCTGCATTCTTCAGCTTCGGTGATTTGGAGCACTTGGGAAGAATGTAGTAGTATGTTTGGAGATAAATGGCATCTAAAAATACATGCCCCTAAAAACATACAGACAGCTGTCACATCTAGTGCCTGAATATATTAGTCATTATCCTCATTAACAGATGCAAAATCATCCCTGTTTTCATAATGCAGGCATTTCATATCAGGTAATTTGTAGTAATTTTTTATGGGGCTGACTTCTTCAGCTCCCATGTGAGTTGGTGTTTTGAAGCAAGATTCAACTGAGAATTGGAAGATCGGGTCCAGACATCTTTCCTGTGCCTTCTCGCACTTCCTTACCTACTCCAGAATAAGATCATCTTTGCCAGGAATCTAGGACATGGATTTTTTTATTCAAAGCATAATATTGCCTTATCAGTTTTTTCTGTAGCTGGTAGCCACGCATGTTTAATAAGTTTGATGTGAAGTCTTGTCTGCTGTCTTTTTCTCTTCCATTTCAACACTAGTATCACCTGGATGGAAAACACAGGATGTGGCTTTCTGAATATAAATGCTCTTTTCTCTTTTTCAGCTCATAGAGAAGAACATGTTGTTCTATAATTGCAGAGACAGCACTGGCACAACTTGTAAACCTCTGCAAAGTACTGCAGAGCTGCCATTCATAAGTACCAAGAGCTAAGTACAGCATGAAAAGCAGGAGGGCCTGCCAAGTTTCTTGCCACTTCCTCCTAGTTCTGACAAGGTTTTCAATTAGCAGCTTGTAGGGGCCCAGCCTGTGGTCCTATTTTCATGCAGTATGCATAACTTAATTCCCCAGAAGAGGCTGGAACTGTAGAGGAAAGGAAAATACACATAGATTTGTAATGTTATATATTGGAAGAAAACCATTTACTAACAGTGTGATTCTGGGAAGAGGAAAGAAAGAGGGGCACTGGGAAAAGGAAGAAATGAGTAGAGTGGGTCTTGAAAGTGATGAAATCTCCCTGAATCTATTTTGTTAAAAAGCACAGGAGCCCAACGCGTTTCCTCCCTTCAGCCCTTGTGTAGTCCTCGTGTAAGGTTAACCTTAAACAGCAGCATGTTGAAGAAGATAGATGTACATTCCAAATGAAGCTCTAAGTGCCCCACAGAGAAGGTGTGTTAAATTAACACTGCTTTGTTACATTTGGAAATGTTTCCCAGTGTCTCCATTTAATGCCATCACTGCAAATGGAGGAATTCTCACCTATTGGGCCAAATAATGAAGTGGTGTTGTGAGCCTTTGTGTACAGTCCTGTCTCCAGGTAGTAAGCTGGGTCTCGTAGCAGGGGCAGTCAGGTGAAAGAAATTGTCTAATATGAGTACAAATACACCCCTTGAAAACTGGTGCAAAAAAGTAGGGCTGCTGCATTCCTCTTTGGGTCCCTTCCAACTCAGCTTATCCTGTGATTCAGTGATTCAGATTTTGCTTTTAGTAATCCATGATGTGTCTGTGCACAGAGTACACTGTGGCAACACATCAGCAAACTGGCAAAAGCACAGGTAGGACCCCAAAGGACAGCAGAAGTCTTATGGCCAGGGAGGGAGGAAAAAAGCCCTCCTGAGTCCCTGTGGTCACAAGAATGTCTTAAAACAGACGTCCATCTGTAAGCTCTAAAAACCGGAGTGAGGGAGCATGGCCCTGGCAGGCTGTCCTTTGGGAGCTGCTACTCAGTATGGTTAGAGTGGATTGTTTCCTCAAAGCCCAGGGTGGAACCACAAGTGGGTTCCTCTGTGTTACGCCAGGATGAGCCCGATCCTTTACTAGCCAGGGTGCACAGAAGTACGAAGGCTTATGGAAGACACATTTACCTTTCCCTTCTTGTCTCTTTTCCTCTGCTAAGAGCTCTGGTGGGAACAGATAAGCTGATTTACGGCAAGTGTATACACAGCTGCAGTGGAAGCCTTGAAGCAAAACTGGAATAACACAGCTACAGCACTGAAAGTGCCAAGAAAGGTATGAACTGTGTGGACAAGAATTTACATCTGTGACATGTAGGTGTGGCTGCCGTTGTGAAAATTGGCTTAATCCCCAGTGGTGCTGCAATCACAGCTAAGCCTTCACCCTTTGCACTGGCATGAGACTCGCTAGACAACTTCATTTGAGCTGAACAATCTGCAACCTGATTCAGTGAAAGATGGCAGGGAGTTTGGACTAGGTGACCTCTGAAGATCCCCTCCAGCTCAAGACATTCCATTCTGTATATTCAATCAGGAGGAAAAAAAAAAAAAAAATCAGCCCTGAGGGCTATGAGTAGGATTCCCCTTTACCGATTTTAAGGAGCCAACCGTATCTGGTTTCCATGTATCCTGTATAAAGGAGAGGGAGAATGGATCCTCCACAGGGCAATTCAGAGCATCTCTCCTCAACTTCTGCCTGAAGCTGGGCTCTGGGGGAGAATGCTTCACACAGATAGCTCAGTGAGCTGCTCAGCAGATTTTCTTGGGTGTGGAAATGGGGCTTGGAACACTGGGCTCTGTGTGTCCCAGGGACACATGGCCACCCTGCTTACAGAGGGCAAGTTTTGGAGAGATGCTGCTACAGGGAACAGTACGGCTCCGTACTGTTTTCCCTGTAGTCCTCTAGTAAAAGGAAGAGATGTGAATTTCATACATAAAAGGAAAAGTATCACATTTTCCCCAAATTCTTCAGGAAATTACTCTCATATACAACCCCAGAATTTGGCTGCCTTACAGAGACAGAGTGTCATTTGCATGCCATTACCAGGCTGTAAAAGTCTCATGGTGACTGCCTACTATACATTTGTAATCTTTAGGGATCCTATGAGGGTCACCCCTGAGGTCAGGTTTGTTTAGTCTGTTCCATAACGGTGTAAAGTGGACTTGAATGTGTACTCTGCTGCAATAATACACAATCTGATTGATACTTAAACATCAGTAAGTGTTGTATATATGTTGCAGTTTCTAATGTTCCAGGCAGAGGCAAACCATGTATTTGCTAACAAATTGTTTCTACAAACAACCTGATGTGGCTTTGAAAAGTGAGTCAAAATAGGGAATGAAATGTACCCTCAAAATTGTAATAAGAAAATCTTGATTTTTTTCTTTCCTTGAGAAAAGTTGTGGGGGTATTCCCATTTATTTTTTTTTTTAATCTTCTCTGAGCCTTCCTGGCATTAGGAATTCTTCCTCCTGTTTACTTTTAATCCACTCACCATCCATTCACTGATTGCCTTGCAATGCAAAAGCCAGGTTCCTTATGTTGCATTGTTCAAAGATGGCTTAATTAAAAATAGATCACATCTTCTGTTTTGTGCCTAATAAGCATTGTGCTGATTGGCTTCATAGAAGCCTGGGTGATATTTCAGCCCTTTACAGGTCTTTCAAAAGGAATAATAAAAAGAAAGGGATGGGAAAAAGCCAATGTGAAATCTTTTTCATGCTTTATATGTCATGATTTAGTAGGCAAGAATTATTACTCAACGCAGGCTTAGGAGAATAAAGAAGGAGTAGAGAAAAGGTGATATATGAGTGACTTTGCTCTATCTCTTAATTTTAAAAATACTGTAAAAGTATACTCTGTTGTGAAGTATAGGCTCACCCAGTTTTTCTAGTGCTTCTCTTTCAACAAGACTGTCATGACGAAAATATAAATAAAAAGTGACATAAAATTATACAGCTCAGCACAAGACTGGTTGAGGCAAAATGTTCTTATTGCCACTTTCATGGCTACACCATAATGTTATAACCAATTAGTTATTAAGTTTTCTCATTTTTAAATCCTTTGTCATGCACACAGGCTCAGAGAGGTATTCCGTCTCTCTCATGCTCTGTTAATTTTGGCTCAATACTAATGTCTGTGATGCTATATTTCATTTGATCCTTTCTTGCATTAAGAAGTTCAATTGTTTTGCTCTATTTAGTGAATAAGTTGTTACTAGAGAACAAATACAAGACCCTTCACAAGTAAATTGTAGTTCTGGGTTAAACCTAGTCAGCATCCACTTCTGGCTTTTATCTTTTTTTTAAGTAGCAGTAATATAAAATTATCTGTGCTGTGGTCCAGCAAAGCTGCCTACTGTGCTTTTGGAAGGGCTGTTTGCAGGTGCACCAGAAGTGATGCTTCCTCTGCTGAGAGCAGAATGACCAGCACTGCCTGTGGGAGCCAGCTGTGGATCTTCCTTACTCACACAAATAGGAGCCCAATGCTTTGCTCTTCATTGGCTGCTCCTGGACAGTCCCAGCTGGCCAGAGTCCATCCTGCATGGCATAACAACCCTCAGGAGGAGCAGTCTTATTTCTGGAAGAAGGTTTCAGGTACTGCCCTTGTTTTGGAGGTTTGTGCTTCTGACCCAGGCTCACTGATGGCCTGAGTGAGCCCTTCCTGGGATTGCCAGGCTGTCGTGGGACTGTACTCAACAATGCAACTGCTTTCTGTAAAGGTGGCTCAGCTGCCTCTGAGCTCTGTGTTGTCCTGCAGTGTAGACACATGCTCTGGGGGAGGCTCTCATGGATCAGAAGGTGAGCAGAATTATGGTCAAGGCCTGCTTTGAGACAATCTAAGATAACATGGCAATTTTCTTGTTCTCTTGTTGATCTCTTCACCACCTAAAAACTTTGTCATCCAAAGAGGCAGAGCCCCTTTTAATCAGCCCTAGCTAGGTTTAGCTCTTGTTAGCTCCACCTCTGATTTTTGCCTTTGTGTCTGTTTCTGGATGCAGCCCTTTGTAGCCTTTATTCTTCTTAGGATGTGGTTCAGGAGGAGGAGGTTTGATTTGACTCTGAGCTGGAAAATTCTGACTTTTCAGTAACTTTCAAAGCATTCCTGCAGAGAGCGATGACATGGCGAGTCCCCTTGCCAAAATGTAATCATGCAGAAAATGCAAAATTGAGATCACCATATAGATTATTTTATAATGTGGTCACATGAGAGCACATGGCATAGAAGCCAGAAACTGAACAGCCAGTGCAACAAACTCTAGATTGTTGTAATTTGATTCACGTAAGGGAATTGTGTTAGCATTTTGGCTGTGGTTTTCATGTTCTGTTTGGAAATGTATGATGTCATTGTACCAAGCAAATCACAGCAAAAGGCTGCTTGTATTTATGTTGGCTGAAGGTTTAACCAAGTGTACATGGCAAGCTTAATTTATTGCTACTTTAACTTTGTTTAGTCACTGAAGGGCTTTATTTATGCTGGTAAATTCAAATAGTGGCTAACAGTGACCACACAGCTAAAGAAATGGCAAGAGTCATAATCACTAAATCACTTTGTTGCTGAGTTCCCTTAATTAAGCAGGGGGGAAAAAAAATTGAATCCCTGGACATTCAATAGTGAATATAGTGGTAAAAGAGAGTGATTAATTGAGATATCAGTTGCTTTCCTTAGGAAACTAAATTTCTGTAACCTACTATGGCAAAGCAAGAATGAAAATAAAACTCAAGCATCATCTAAACTGCTGAATTAATTGAAGGCATATTAAAAAGTTTTATAGGTTCTCTATAAAGTAAAATAAATAGCAAGAAAGCTATATTCTTTATGCAAACATTTTTCATTACAGTACGTGTCGGTCCCTTGGTGAGAGCTCATTAACTTTTTAAAAATTACCTTTAATGGGCTACTCATTATCATCACCATCAAATGCTTCACTTGTCCGACATTCTAGCGTTTAGAGCAGATTAAAGCCAAAATTACCCTCTAGATACAGGACATATTCAACTACACAGGAAAAAAAATAAAATCGTTCTGTAAAGTCATGGCTTATAAGCAGTGAAAATTAGGAATGTTGAAAGCAGCCTTTTTTTAAAGCTCAGAAATGTGTCTCAGTGTGGTAGCTGTGGTTTTCAGCAATATAAAAAAATGAAAAGGTTCCTCGTTTTCAAGTCCCTCATTGAAAAGCTATTTGGTTAAACATAATTGGGAAACAGGCACCTGGTCTCCAGGGCTTGTGCATATCCTTGTTTGGCTGTTGTTTTGCCAAGAGACTTGAACAAGTCACTTCTTCCTTTGCCTGAATTAAAACCTGTGGGTATTGAGATCTCCCTTGCCAAGGACTGCAAACTTCTGCATGAAAGCTGCTTTAGGAGATAACTGCTTCATTGTTACTCATCCTGCAAGAACTCCTGCTCCAAGCAGGAGCAGAAACAGCACAAGATCCGAATTTTTAGCTTGTTGAAACTGGCTCAAGCTTCTCAATTACAGTGGAAATTCACTCATTTGCACCAGTAGGGAAATTGGCATCCACTCTGTTTTTTTTCTGAGGGTGTTTGAGGAGAGCGTAAATTCAAAAGCGTTGATTAAGAATTACAGACATCCTGGCATGCTTTGATTTATTGGGGACTGCAGTGCTCAAATGCGCTTGTTGTGATGAATAGCAAGGTTCATCAAGGTTGCTTTAGCAAGGCAGCCTCAAAAGCATTTCTGTGATGGCAACTTCAGTTACTCCTCTGAAGAGGAAAACAATATAAAAACAGGGCTCAGTCTTATGCTGGATGAACTCTTTGAACTCTGAGGGAGCTGGCTGATTTATGTCAGCCATGGGTTTGGACCTCCTTTCCCTTGCCTTTCCCTGGATTATCTGAACACAGCAGTGGTTTACCTGTGTCACCAATATTCAGTGGTGCTCTTAGACTGTGGTACCAGGCAGGCTGAGGAAATGGAACCAGCCTTATGCAGGTGAGGTGAGGTTCTTTGGCTTAAGCATGCTTTGGTGCTTTGCTGTAGTCTTCCTGGTTTTGGGGAGATGTCCCAGGAATCCTTGCTCTGTCAGTAAAAAGATCCTGTTACTATTAAAGTCACCCACTGCTGCACCTTTTCATCTATTTCCTCCAAGAATCTTAGTTTATTTTTCAAAGCTGTTGAACTGCAAATTGTGGTGCTGCGGCTTTTGAGTTAAAAAGCCAGGCTTTTGATTTAACTGGGATAAATTCTTCCTCCACTGGGTTTTGGTTAGAGTCCTGTATCAACAGTCCTTTGTTTAAAATAAAGGCATTCTGATATTGTCTGGTCTACTCATAGTGCTCTTTTCAGCCCTTCAGCTGGTAAGATTCTCCAGACATCTCTCTTCTGGCACTTAATGTCTGATGGAGGAAGTATCTGAAGATTGGTGAAAAGCTGCAGACACCCCGGTGCAAAATAAAAGAAGCTTCAGAACATCTGAATTGATGGAGCTGGAGTGTTCTCCAGATATTCTGGACATATTGCTGGTAAGGTTCATAAATTGAGATTATCCAAAGCTTGCCTAAAAGAATATGACATATATGCACACCCCTGGTATTTCTCATCTGTGTAGGCCTGTAAGTTGTAGCATTGCACATACATTGGTAGGTCCTCATGGCAGATTCAGATGTTCTTCAGATCTTTGAAGCATTCTCCAGCCTTCTACTTATTTGGTAATATACAGGCCAGCTGCATAATTTTTGAAAAGCAGGCAAACATGCAATTTTTATCATGCTAGTACATTCTCTTGCTGCTGTATCTTTGCTGCACTTGGAAATGAAGACAGTGTAATTACATAACAATTATCTTGTCAGCTTGTAGCAGAATGAAAAATTTGGATTGAGGTAGGGAATGAGAGTGCATCTAAACACCGGGCTCTTGTGATACGGTGTTCATTTACTTTCCACACTAATTTTGGGTCTGGGTGATGAAGTAGATGTGTGTGGTTAAGCTAAATGGCCCAGAGTGGTTGCCCAGAGCACAGGAGACTTTTTGGCCATGTAAAACCTCCACGTACCTACGCATGCTGCAGTGTGGGGACGGACTTCCCACACTTCATGGAATGGAGTGGCCCCTACCAGCATTTTCAGGTAGTTTGACAGCCATGGGAGGTGAGATGGCATCATGGTTTTGCCCAGTGGAAGAAGAGGCAGTCTCTTTTCCATGGGCCACTGAGGCAGCATGGCTCTAAGCGTATGCCCAGGCTGTCCATCCCTCTTCTCTGACAGTCCTGGTTATGTTGCAAGGTGAAGAGGAGACGGTAGTACATGAAGAACAGTTCCCATTTTTCAGCCCTTCATTTTTGGTTCTTGCCTGTAGATATCTGCTGGAGGCTCCCTTAAAGACAGAGATGCCAGCTGAGATAAATTATGATTATTTGCCATTGTAGCCAGGCATGTTAAACTGATTTGCACATATTTGGACAGGAAAGGGTGCTTACAGGGTTTAAATCTCAGCAATGTGAAGTGTCATTCCTTTCTGACTCAGAATATGCTTTTTGGCAAACCTTTGACTGGTAGATAGTCTTCTGTCTGTCAGGAAGTACTCATCCCTTTCCTGATGGAGAGGACTGTGGGAGTGTGAAAGGCCTAAGCTCACACAACAATACTTTTACAACCACCACGGCCAGAAATTCCAGCTGTTCTGTGCTGGTAAGACATAGCCACAAAGCAGGCTAAGGTTTCACTCTGATCAGTTTACAGCTTTTTCCCTTCTGACTTTGCATAGCTTGAGAGAGATCTTAGCAAGTATACCAGTCAACACAGAGGAACATGAGAAGTGACTTTCAGCTGACAGACTCTGATGGGCCCTGGTCTGGTATCAATACTCTTGAAGACTTTTCAAAACAAATGTTGTTTCTGTCAATGCAACTCTTTAACACTTTGGCATTTCAAGGCCTAAGCCTCCTGCCTTTAGTCAGTAGTGTGGGATTTTAGAGATTAGAAATCATATTATGGGTTGCTAAGTGGTTTGCGTTTCAAAGTCAGCTGCAAGTTAAGTTGTATTTTGGCAGAAGCATGCAGTAAATGGGCCAGTCTTTCAAATACAATCCAGGCTGCCTGTTACAAAGGACTTATCATTCTAGTGCCAGCAGTCATGTTGCACTGCTGAATGCTTTGCGTGGCAAGAGCGGTATAAGAGTAGTCTGGGAGGTATTGAGATGTGCTCGACAATCTCAGTATTTCTTTTTGATTTTTTTTTTTTGTTTGTTTGTTTCGTGTGATGTGGTGAATATTGCCACAGTTTTGGTTTTGCATGGTTTCTTAAGAATAAAACATTATTCTTCACCATTATACATGTTCTTGACGCCTTGATCTTTTATATTACTGTGAATACTGTGAGCATTTGCAAGGCTTTCTGTATAATTCCTAAGAAAAGAGAGTGAAGGATATTAGGTGCAGTTCTCACTGGTTGAGAAAAAACCTACTTAGTTGTGTCCTTAGAACCGGAATGGTATGTTGTCTTCCATCCAGTCCATGCTAGAGCCAGAAGCCTGGTTCACAAGGTGTGGAAAAAACCCAGTGAAAGACAGAGAGCAACGCTAAAATATTATTGTGAGAAATGGATGGGGGTTTTTCGTAGGATTTAAACAGTCAATAATATAGGAAACTACCTTACCTTGGACATCCTTACCTGTCCTTGTTCTGCTGTTGTGTTATTTGGATGTTCTGCTAATTGTTATCTCATGTAGTTATAAAGTTTGGCCACTAGGTGGCACCCGGGGTTTGGAGCCAAGTGAAGGTGCGGCCAGGGCTGACAAATTTAAATAAGGGGATAAAACTCGAAAGGGGATTGGCCCATGGGAGTGGCCAACCTGGGAGATGCCGATTGGTCCTGAAAATGAGCCTGATTGGTCTTTAAGATGAGCCAATAAAAACCCCTAGAAAAAGACCAATCAGACGGGAGAAGAGGACCAATCAGACGTCTAATTTTGGATCCACGTTCAGGGTATAAAAGCGCCCAGCACAGTTGGGCACAGGCCTTTTCCTTTTAGACATCCTTGAGGCATGTGCTCCTTGCCACCATTTTCATTCCCCATTTTGTTAGTAAATCTGTCTTGCTGTGGATTTCAAGGATCCTAGTCCACAATCCGTGTTTCAATAAACTGCTTAAATTCCAATTGTGAGCATTTGTTTTTCTCAGTTATGTCCATGTCAAAATCCTCCTGCATTGCCCAGCACCAGAGAGGTTGGGATGGACTGTGTGTAAACTGTGGTGAAAGCTAAGGAAGCTTAAACTGGGAAGTGATGAGGAAACGTTAAGGTTTTAAAAGTTTAATAGCTTTCTTTTTTCTTTCTCGTTACTTAAGTCAGTGATTAGAAATTTGAATTAATTTAAAGTAACTTAAGTAAAAATAACCATAGTGAAGGCTGTCTTGCTAGCTGCAGGAAGTGTGCCCAGGACAGCAGTTCTTGGAAAATGCAGGCCAGGTATGATCTGGGGCTGGAATAATTTTGAGTGACTCTGAGACTCAGTAGGGAGCCTTAATTCTGGTACTGGACATTTGGGCTATAAGTGTTTCAGCTGTTATGTCTTGGAGCATTAGTAGGTATGAGCAATGAAGAAGTGTGTAGGAAATAAGAGTTTGAAGGTACCTGAACGAGGTCCTTAGCGTTGGGAAGATGAATAGGAAAGGATGTGTGCCAACTTTATCACACTCTGAATATATGTACTGTTTTACAAACTTCAATCCTCATCCCAGGGGGCTAGTGTGGAAGCTGGTGGGCCAAGGCAGAGACAGAGGGAGGTCCCTGAGAGGTTGGGCGCTAAGGAGGGAAACTCTCCCGAAGTTACGGAGACACAGAAGACTTCTCCCAGAATACCTTGTTCTGTTATGTTGATGTACCCCAGTTCTGTTTTCCTGGTTGGCCCATTGGCCTCCCCGCCCCTTTCCTACCCTATATGTCCCTGCTCCAGAGTGTTCTCCCATCCCTGCTTCCCCATTAGTCTTTTTTCCTCAGCCACTCTCTCTCTGCTTCCCCATTGGTTCCCCATATGCCCTGGCTCCGCCTGTGTTCCGCCCTCATGCCCTCAAACCATTGGTCCCTGATGCTATCTCCCCACCCCTGCCGACCCCATACTTAAACCTGGACCCTCCCCTGCTGCTCATTCTTGGTTCCTGGTTTCCTTCATGTTGGTGACTGCAATAAACCCAGGCTGTGGTATACCACATGAGGACCCTTCCCATCTCTTTCGATGGTCTCTGTTGACCATCTACGAAGCTGTCATCTCTGTGTGTGTGTGTGGCAGCGACCAAGCGGCTTCTGTTGGAGACGCTTTCGGAAGGCTGTGGCATACACCATCCCACCAGCTGCGACAGGCTAGACCGTATGGATTAATTTTATAACAATCTGAATTCATGCTTCTAAGAACTTCATTTCCTGCTCCTGCAACAAATGTAATCAAGATATATTTTGAATATATATGTATTACATATGCCATCCCTTGCTCCTGTGGACTGCATTATTTGGGTTAACGTATGCTGAGCACTTGTACAAATTTAATACCTTTTTCTTGCAAAACGCAAAGCTAAGAATACAATAGACTTTTCATTTGTTCACTATACTCTAGCATACAAAGCAGATGATGACAATAGTACAAGCAAAGATAACCACCAGTGTTGGGAGGTACCAATGGGTTCATGACTCAAATAGGTGTAGGGTTTTTTCCAGACGTAAAACGTGTGGTGAAGAGTGATGTAACACAGGTATTTCTCAACCTGGGCAATAAAATGGTGCACCAAATGGCTCAACTGTTCTGGACATTGCTCCACATCCTGAACAAAATTAACTGAGTCTTTTGTTTTCCCTGTGCCTGCAATTCCAGTTTTGATGGGCTTTCTGCCCTGCTTCATCCTTGTCTGTTTTTTCCCCTGTGTGACTCCTCTGGCACCTCTCCCTCCACATGTCTTTTTCTCTTGTGTCTGCTGCTTGCTTGTAAATAATTCTCTGATGGGGCACTGTGGTCTCCTTTTGGGATGCCATGGGCATTTACATTGGCTTCAGAGGCAGCTGCCACCTGCACAGAGCAGTTCATGGCTCTGCTGTAGCCTGCCATGTATGGCCAGTGTGGCACTCATGAGATCATCAGGTACTCATGCAAGTGTCAGCTGAGTGCTCATGCAGCAGTAAATCGTGTGCTTGTGATCTGTGCCATCATGCATGAAATGGTCAGGTTCTCATGCATGAATTCAGTGATCATGTGTGACCTGAATGTGCAGTCTTGTGTGAGCAAATGGGGCATCTTGAACCAATTGGATGACCATGTGTGAGCTAATTGGGTGCTCAAGCATGAATTAATTGTGCCTCCATGCAGGGATTAATTGCATAATCAAGCGTCAATTTGCAGGACACTCATGCATGAACTAACTGGGCACTCATGCACGAACTACTTGGGTAGTCTGGAATAAATTAATTTGGCACTTGGATGTGAATTGTGCACCCATGTTTGAGTTCACTGGGCACTCATGCATGAACTGATCGATTACTCAGGTGTGAATTATTTGAGTACCCATGCATAAACTGGATGAGCACTCATGCACATATTGATTGGGTGCTCATGCACGAGCTTATTGAACACTCAAGCAGGAAGTCTCTGGGCAGTCCAGTGTGACTTCATGGGATACTCATGCATGAATGCAGTGCCCCTGCAATGTATGCCCTGAGGGGCATAATAATACATGTTCAGGTTGAGTGTAATCCCTACAGTCTGATCCATAGGGATGGGGCTTGAAGTTTGTGAAGATTAGGTGTAGTCAGACTGTGACAAGGCTGACCCCAATAATCTCGTCCATCAACCCAAGGGATAGAGCTTGAATAGATGAAAATAGAGCTTAATAGATGAAAATTCAGACTGTGATGATGATGATAACCTCTGTAGTTTGGCTCCCTGGGGTGGGGCTGGGTTATGGTATTAATGCCTTACAGTTTAAGGTTATGGGTTATGGTATTAATCCTGCCAGTATAAAGGGTAGACTTTGTGATGTGTGCGTTCTGACTATGTAGGAATGGCACTTAAGGACATGGTTTAATGGACTCAGTAGTGTTAGGTAAATAGTTGGACTCAATGATTTTAAGCATCTTTTTCAACCTGAATGTTTCTATGATGTGATTTGTGGGGCAAGGAACAAGATTTTAAAGAGCATTGCTGCAATGCTAATCCCTACTGTCTGTTCTACAGGGAGGAAGGATGAAGTTTATAATTGTTGTATATTAAGATTGAGAAGATTTTGAAAGTAGAGATAATAGTGTTTGTGTGTTGAAACATCTCTTAAATATGTGTGTTGCAGAGGCAAGGGGTGGAAGGTACTGAGATGAAACTGTAGGGTTTACTTTAGTTTGTGCATGAGTACCTGATGAGGTCCTGCATGAGTGCCAGTTTAGTCCATGCATGGTATGGGTGCCTAATTAACTCATGCATGATCGCCCTATTAGTTCATGCCTGATCACACAATTACTTCACGCATGGGTGCTCAATTAGTGCACACTTTATTGCTCAAATAGTTCACGCATGAGCGCCCAATTAGTTCATGCTTGAGAGCCCAATCAAGTCACTCTTGAGAGTCCAATTAGATCTGGATGAGCACCCAATTTACTCATGCATGAATGCTCAATTAGTACATGCATGAGCACCCGATGAGTTCATCCCCCAAGTGCACCATGAGTTCTCCCCCGTGCTGCACTGGACACACCTGGCAGGGTGTGTCCAGCAACCAGGGGTTCCACCATAGTCAGCAGGGGAGGTGACTGTGAGCTGTCCTGTGCAGGTGGAAGCTGGCTGTGAAGCTGAATGCTGTCCCTAAATGCCAGGCCCTCAGAGGACCCCACAGTGCTGCAGTGCAGACAGCATGCGGAGATGCTGGAGGGGACATGCAATCAGGAAGATGGCAGAGAAGATGTGTATGAAAGAGGATGCTCACCTGGATCACTGCAGCCTGTAGATGACATACACCAGGGCAAGGAGACTTTGAATGTGGCCATGCGTGACCTATGCCAGCAGAGTGACTCTGGGAAGCCAGAGTGGTGGAAGACACCTAGTGAGATACATGAAGACAGAAGAAACCCTTGTGTACACAACCCCAACCTCCTGCATTGCCCACTGGATCAATGATATGACTGGGGCAAATCAAGTGTAACTTGTGGTGCAAATAAGAGGAGCTGAGATTAGGATGGTATGTTTAGCTTAAGCAGAGTCTAGGAAAGGGGGAGAAAAGGTGCTTTCTTAAGTGCTTAATTTCTTGTATTTTATTCTCTCTCAATGCTTGAGCCTGATCAGAAAGAAATGTGTGTTAACTTCCTAAAAAAAGTTCCTCCAGTAGAGGTGGTTTTGTGCACTACAGTAATTAGTGGAGAATGCAGCCAGCAGCCAAGTCTGACATGGCCTGGGACTGCAACAAATAAAGTGACTTTGAGGCCTACGAAGGAGTATTGATTGTGATATTGGCAATTTGGGGTATTGTGGTATGTCCTTCATGTCTGGAGGGGTAGGTGCAAACAGTGTGTAAGCAGGTAGGAAATGGAGAGTTCAAGGCTAATGGAACAAGGTCTTAAGGGATGGGAAGGTGACTGGGACAAGATAGCATGAGGTCAGCTTTGAGCCCCTCCCCCAGTGGCTTACAGCCAGGGATTCAAGAGTGCCATCCATGGAGAGTCTGTGTGCCTGGGAAACTGCAGGAAAGCTGCTGTGCTGTGGGGCGTGGAGGGACTGACTTCATCCTCTAAACAGATCTCCAGAGAGCCCAGAAGCACATGGCAGATGTGGGGAGTTGAGCTGAAGGTCTCTTATTTTAAAATAAAAGAAGTCTGCTAACAGAAGTGTTAACAAGCGCGCAGCGCAGGAGGGAAGCTCTTGTTCATTATGAGCAGTGCTTGTAGTGCTGTGCTGGGCAAAGTGTGCACCACACAGTGCATGTTCCTACTGCCTGGTCCATGGGGCTAAGAGATGAGTTTGTAATTAGTGTATACTAAGATTGTGATGATGATGAAAGTAGAATTTATAATGGACTGATGTTGAAACAGTTCCTGTGTGCTTTTCACAGAGGCAAAGGGTAGAATGTATAGGGCAGAAATCTCAGGCTTTTCTGCATTCACACGTGCACGCCCAACTTGTTCACGCATGAGTGCCCGATGAGATCACGCCTGAGTGCCCCATCAGCTCTTGCCTGAGTGCACAATTAGCTCCTGCTTGCACGCTCAGTTAATTCATGCATCGGTGCCCAATCGATTCATGCATGAGAACCCAATTTCTTCACGCTTGCACGCCCAATTAATTTTTGCATGAGTGCCCAATTAAGTTATGCATGAGTGCCCAATTAATTTGATAAGAGTTCAGAGAAGTGCCACTGCTGGGAATCCTGAAACTGAAGCCAGATGCAAATTAAACCACACCCCTTAAAGGACCCTTGGACAAATTAATCTAGGCTGGAAACCAGTCCTGTGGTTTGTATTGAAAAGAAATGAAAACCAGCTCTCTTTCTACACCTGGGTATAATTAGTACAACATTAACTTGGATTCTTTTTTAAGACCCAGAAAGCAGCTGTGTGGGATGCTGGCTTTCTCTACTCAGAGTTCTGGCCTTTCTGTTGCCATATGAGGTTTTTGTTTTGTTTTGTGCACTCATCATTAAAATGTAATTTCCCATCATATAGCTTCTTCAGCCAGCATGAAATGTCCATGGAAACAAAGATATTTTAAATGAAAGAGCAAAGTTAAACCAGCAGAAGAATTCAAGAACACAGGGCAGTTCCCAGCCTATTTAAGTAGGAAGGAGCAGCGATGCATTCTTACCTCGAATTGATACTGCAAAAGATAGTGCATTAGGAATGCCTGGGCATGGTGTTTAAAAAACAAAATAATTTTTGTTAGTGAAGACGTAGAGGCAGAGAATACAAAAGTCTTTTTGTATTATTACTTTGGCTTGTTGTCCTTTTGCTTTTCATTTTTCATGACTTTTGTGATGGTGACAGTTCCATCACCTAATTTCCATTTCTTGGTGATCTCTGTTCTCCCAGCATTGTGTTCTGTCTGCTGGGTGATGGAGTTCCTCAGCTAAGGTCAGAGCAACGAAATTGTCTGTGGAGGTCAGAGTAGCAGCTGGTAAGAGTCCTGAACCCTCGGCCAGCAGATGTTTGCTTTGGGATTTGGGAGGACTAAAGAGGATGTTTTTTCTGGTTTTAGACTCAACCTTGTAGATCCTTCTAAACTGACCTCTCTTATCTTGGTACTGTTCTTATAGAAGTTTTAACTAATATCTGCAGGTTGCTTGTAACAATAACATAGAAGTGTTTTACCAGCTCACACCTTTTGAATCTATTGTTCCTTAGAAATGAGCCCAACCTTGTTGTGTCATATATGGTCCAGCTGCAGTTTGGGACTCCAAAAACTGGAAGCCTGGGACAGAAATCAAGCAGCTATCATTCTAATTTGACTGGGAAATGAACAGGAGACCATAAGCTTGTCTGTCTGCCACTTTTTTACTTGCTCTTTAGTGTATAATACCTGATATATGCAGAGAGATATATTTGGGCTACATAATTCAGTGGCTTTGTTACTGATTTTGAATCATTCTTTTTAAAAGTGGAAGCTGCTCTCTGTTCCATCTGGGGTACCTGTTTTAGTAAAACAAACTCCCTGACATGGCTCATTTGTCACTGCTTTCAACATTGGGATCATATAAGTTTTTTTTTGTCCAATCATACAGAAACTGTTATTGATTTTTTTTTTTTTTTTTTAATGGTAGGCCAAGGGGAAAAAGAAGGCAAAAATATCAGACACGCTTGGGCATCTCCTGATGTGATTTAATATTCTGGTTTCTCCACCTCAAATTGAAAGAATGACAAGATAGGGCTGTTTGGGCTTGAAGATGCAGAGGGTAAATCTCCCCTGGGGCCTAGTTGTCCTGTTCCTATTTAGCTTGAACTCTCTGGGTGGTGTCCCTGATTTAGAGCATACTTAGCAGGTGCAACACGACTGGAATGAGGCAACATAACAAGCCATGTAGGAGTAGAGAAGAGCCAGTGTTTTAAAAAGGAGGCACGAAATGGGTTACTGCACATAGAACAAAGTAGAGGCGTTTGCAGACTCCACAAGTCTTTTGGAAAGTGTTTCTGGTATCACTTCTGTTTAATTTTAATCTGGAAGCAAAAGGATATATTTGTGCATTTGTGTTTCTTCCCAAGTGGAAGGTGCCTACTTAAGGTGTCATAGGTCTCTTTTGAAGCCTTTACTCCCAGCATGAACTAATTGTAGCTCTGGTGATGCAGGCTTAGGGACACTGTTAAATTTAAAGCTCGGCAGTATCAGCTCAGAGAACAGGGAGGAAAAGCTCTTACTCTTCTGCAGGGCCATGAGGGCTCTGTGCAATGTTCATGCTGTGTCTGGCAGATAATCAAAAGGCTTCCCATCAGACTGCCAGAGCTGCGCTGCCATCTTGGGCATGGAGTTAATGCCAGGATAACTATATGGAAGGAAAATAAATTTACTAAATATGAAGGATTCCAAGGCATCTTTTTGTCTTGGGATGGTATGCCTTTGCTGCCTATTAGTAATGTTGCAATGTAGTGACTTGGTGGCAAAATGCTCTGCTGCCCACACATTGAACTATGAGGTCTTAGGAGAGAGTGTGGGAAGAAAAAAACCAAGAGGGAAAAGTCTATTATAGTTTCAGATAGTAAAAATTTTATTGTACCTTTTACACATTCCAGGGGATGCAAGTAATTTAAATTGAACTGTGCAAACTGCTGCCTCCTGAAGACAGGTGTGGTGTTGGTGTGCTGTTTGGATATACCTTCTCCGTGAAGGATGAAAGAACAAACTGATGTTCAGTTTGGATCCATAGCTGGTTCTCTCCCTGCCTCCCAAAGTTAAACAAGAATGGAGGATATGTAGGTCTTAGAAGCCTTCCCTCTGTCTTTTGCTCTAGCTCCTCTTCCTGCAGTGACTTTAGGATGTAGATGAGCTGGCTTCTGAACACTAAAGAAATTTTGAAAATACTTGCAACCTGTGGTTGTGGAGAAGAGACTGAATTTCAGACGTTTAAGAACTGATTTTCCGCAGCTTATATGTGACGTTTAAATTTTGCTGTAACAGACATTGGTTTTGCCTTCAGCAATTTTTCTTTTCTTCTACCTCAGTCCTGCTGGAGTTTACAGTGAATAGTAGTGGTCCATAACACCCTCCTTTCTATCTTGTGTTCTTTCCTGTGAGTAGCAGTGAGAGACATCTGATGCAGGGCCTGAGCCATCGGAGCTGTCAGACCTGGGCACAGGCCTCTCGTAGGAGTTTATCTGGCTAGGTTAGAGTTTAGCTGGCACAGTCCAAGGTTGGCTCCTTCACTGATAAGAGCTCTTGTGGAGGAAGCTAGGAGAGATGGCCTGCCCCTCCTTTTCCTTTGGGAACTACTTTAAAGCCGAGGCCTTATGCTGGCCCTGCCTGTGCTCGGTCACAGCCTTGGAGCAGCTGTATCTGTGATGGTCTCGTACTGACACAACTCTGAGCCAGGCCTGCTGATGGGCATTCCTAGCTTGACATCAGATGTGCCCCAGCACTGCAGACTTGCTCTGTGATCACTGGCTTGTGTCTGACTGATCACTGCCTCTTGCCCTCATCTTGACCTGGACCTGTTGATTTCTGCCCCAGCTCTGTGCTAGTGGGGCCAGTGCTGGAACCTTCTTTATTAGCCCTCTTTGTTCCCAGCTTCCTGTCCCTTGCAGAGCCCCTCGACAGTTAGCAAAGGTGGGCACCTGAGGTAAAGCTTCAGCTTAAAAATGGTTCCCAAGGGAAATGAGGTTCTTGCTTCTGGCTTTCTTCACAGCAGCTCTTATCAGTGATGGAGCTGATCTTGAACTCAGCCAGCTAAACTATTTGCTTAGCCAACTAAATCCTAGGAGGGGGATGTATTCTGGGCCGTGAGAAGATTCTCATACCTGGCTGAGCACCAGTGCTCCCCTCTTCTCTAGCACATTGTGGTTGGATGGCTCAGATACACTTGCAAGACTGCATGTTCAATAATCCTGCTTGCCTGGTCTTTCACAGCTGCATGTTCCTTGCTCCCTGTCCAGCATTGTGTACGGTTCTTCCTGTTACTAGGATTTTTGTGGTCCCAGAGCCCCTCTTGCTCTTGTTTTAGTCCTTATTGAAAAGTTTAACAAGCAATATAACACACTTTTAACTTTAATAACCCAGAGTCGTCATGTGCTGCCAGAGAGATCCTAGTGAATTCCAAACCCTCAGGCTTGTGAAATGCCTCCCAGCCTGTGCCCCACTTGTGTGTAATTTGGTGAGCATGACCCTGCTGAAGTGGGAGGTGCTGTGCCCTGTATCTCCCTGGGGCATGAAGCACCATCTCTCGCAGGAGGCTCATGGCTCAAATGTTTATCTTCTGCTTCAGTGCTGAAGCTGTGCTGAAGACAGTTTGTTTTGGTCACTGTTTTCTGGGAGGGAGAGAAGAGATGGATAAATACCATCTTTTTGATGTAATCTCTGCCTGGATTAGTTGCAGCAGTGTCTGGGAATGGGGAGTTCCTCTAATAAGTAAGGAGATCACCTCAGCCTGTTTTTTACTTGATGTTGCAAACCTGACACTATTATTCTCTTGAGACCTCCCATCAGCCCAGAAAAATAGCAACTGTCCTTATTTTTTAGTGGATACCCTATCAAATGTGGGTTATGCAGGTTGATAGAATTACTTGGTTCCAGTACCAATGATACCTTATTTTTCCTTTCTTGCTTTGTTGATGTATTTACCTGACAGTCAACTCAAACTTTTTATCTTTTGTGGGGAAGAGCACAAGTCCAAATAGAGGAGCGGTGTAAGTCCAAGTGGTATATGTGAGGAAAGAAGATTTATTCTCACTTATGTGGATTGGAAATCGACAGAACATGAATAGGATGCTTTCATCTCTCTCCTTTCTTCCCTTTTCACTATGTTGTTTGAATGCTGCTCCTACTCTAGGTTATATTCCTTAATGCCTCATTTTTCTTAATCATACTGCTTGTTTTATCTTATCTTAATGTATTTTCTGATGCTCTTCAAGACAGGGAGATGACATTTTTCTTCCAAGACATTTTTTATGTGCATTTTTAGGCATTCAGGATTGCCTAAAAAGGGAATTTGTCAGCCCGGTAAAGGCACAGTTTGAGATAAATCTCAAAATGCAAAAGGATTTTTGAATTTGTACCAACAATTCTTTTATGTTTTGAATCTTAATTTAGAAGTAGACAAGCCCAGTGAAAAGAGTGGTGGTGAAATACCGAGTATTTGGAAGTGAAGAGGTGAGGACTGGGACATGGTGGTGGGAAGTGAGTCTGTCAGGTAGGCTTAGTTAAAGTAACTTTAAATGAATTAGGGACAGTGGGGGTAAATTAGTCTGCACTGAGCTCTACACAACCACATCTACAGCAGCACCTGAGCTGAGGAGTTCTATAGCTAACTCAGCTACCTCTGCACTACAGACATACCCTGAGGTAAAGAGAATATAAATAGGGTTGGAAGGCAAGGGACAGAGCAAGCAGCCAATCTGCAGAGGGCAGAGGAGCTGGGATCAAAACTGCTGCTGGTGCTTTGAAAGTCATGAAAAGCCAGAGCCTTAGTTTGCTCACACAGGCACAACTCCTCTGGGCTTTGGGGAGAAAGGGTCTGAGAGGCTCTCAGAGTACGTGTGCACAGCCAGCCTTGTTGTGCTAAAAAACAAGCTCTGATTAACTGTGCACGTGGCAGGAATTTTGCATTGCTGCTAAAGCAACGAAAAGTCCTGAAAGATTTCCGTGACATTAATTTTAGTTCATTTGAGATAATCCATGTAGAGCTTAAATAATACATGAGATTTATGCCATCGGAGATACGCGGTGTATCTCAGCCTTAGTGAAAAGAAATTTGCCTTGTTGACACCAACCAGGCAAAACAGCAGACAGGACAGAACTAGTTTTTCATCGGAGTATCGCTGCCTGTTTCTTCTCCTGGCTTTCATCTCTCACTCCCTTTCTTTCCCGCCTCCCATTTTTTTTGTTGATTGGTGTCACCTCACATGCTTAGGATGTCTGCCTGTCTGCTCAGAGTGTGAACACATTCCTCAGAATGCTGATTTGTTCGTTTCACGCCAGTGTCAAAATGACTTATTAAATTCGGCACCTCCTGATACTCAGTGCCTGATGTGTTGCTATCCAAACATTAAATGACAATAAGCATATGCAGCCACTGGGCCTAGCAAACTCATTTACTTTGATAAAAATGTCATGGCAATATGCTTTAAATCACTGTCCTTTTCATCATTGTTAATTGCTAGCTGTAGACTTCTTTCCTGTGCTTAGTGCAAGTGTTAGGATGCTGCTCCTCCTAGCCTGATTAAACATTTTTTTTTTCTAACTGTAGAAATCTCTTTCAGTGGCAGTGTTATTTCATCAAGAGATGGATTTTGCTCTTAATTAGCCAAGATGCCACCAGGGATACTTCAGTCATGGGTGTGAAAAAGCCTCCAGCAAAAGATCGTTCTCTGGGATTAAAAAAAATAATGTATCAGTGACTTGGGGATAATTGGCAGCTTCGATGATGGTACGTTGGCTCTGGCAGTGACAATATGTTCTGGTGTAATATCAGTACCTGCTTCTGTCTGCTTTCCAGTTGGCTCACTGCAGACTCAACAAGAGCAGTTCTGTGTATAACAATGTATGCCATTGAATGCTGGGGGTGGGGAACCATTCCCCACCTTTTTTTGCTGTCACTGGTGAGCTGCACAGCTTTCACAAGGCACAGATTTTGTGTTTTCCTCAGCAGAAATGCACCTTCTTCTCTACCCATCCATGATGGCTTGAACTTGATGCCGAGTTTGAACTTGAACATAAATGTTAATTTCTTGCTACTAGTCATATGCTTAATTTGGACTTTTGCTTTCCTTTTTTCATTAGGAGCTAGGTGCTTCTGTGGTCAGAAGGATTTGACCAGCTGAATTCCTCGTGATATTTTGCCCAAAATAGTAGGAAAAAGATCTTTAAAAACAAAAAAAAAAAATAAATTGAATCTTCTTCTTTCCAGGAAATATAAGGTTATTTGTTGTGATAAGGTTATTTGGTATGAGAGAATAGAATTTCAGACATCTTTATAAAGATATCCATTTCACACTTCAGGGATGACTTTAAAATAAACCGTCTCAGAGCTTGATCAGAAATAGTATCTGAAAAATTGATTCAGCCCAGTGGAATTAAAAAAAAAATCTATCCTGCATAGATATAAGAATTTGATTAATGAAATATTAATATGTTTTATAAACACATTTTGGAAAGGGGAGCAACTGTTCGTTTCTGGGGAGGGAAATCTGTCCTACTAAAGGTGTGGAAGTATGAGAGTATGTCAGTCACATTGTACTGCTGCCTGAGCCTATTTTAACATTTGCAGACTCAACCTAAATTTCTTCAAGAAATCAAACCCAAACAGTCTCATTTGGTATATATGTGCTTGATCCAAAGCTTGCTGAAATCCATGACAAGTTTTGAGATGTGATTCTAATTGTCACGAAGAACTTCCAATTACTTAGTACATTTTCTAAAGAGAGAGAGAGAGAGATACAATTTCATCAGTCAAAGATGTTCTTTTCCAAATGGAATGAGCTCTAACACATCCTTCACACTGTAAGCCTGACAAGTTGTAGTAGAAAGATATGTGATCAGGCATTTGGAGGTGCCTGCCTTGTAGCAGTGAAGCAGAGGTTGTTGCTCTGGTGTCAAATGAAATGAAGAGATGGTTGGACTTCTCAGGGTCTATCTTCACTAGATAAAAGGCCAGTGACCTTTTCACATGAAGCCTGGAGTGAAGGGTCTGGTTAAGGGTGATATGCAAAAGTGTTGGCAAGAGGGCTGGTTCTTTAGGGCTAGACCTCCTTTTTCTGACCTTAGGGAAGTAATTTAAGATGTGTCTATCATGCTGTGCATCCTCACCGGGGTGGTGGATCATTCTTTAAAAGCAGAAATCCAAAGAGAAGCACTCTGAAATGTTGAAGTAACACCTTTCATTTAGAGAAATGTAGAGTATGTTTCCTTTCAGCTTTTGAATGTTTTGAAGTGTTTTAATTTCGAAATTATCTGCCCATAAGGAGGAGTTAATCAAAAAATGAAACGGAATAGTTTCAGTGGACTACAAAATCTTGTACTGAGCAGAAATACTGGAAGTTATATTTTGATCTTTGTTTTCCTTTGGTTAGGTGCCAAAGAATTAAAAAGGTATTGTCATTTCCCTTTCCATCCTCCTTCCAGTCACAAAATAAAAGATCTTGTTTATGTTATTACTAGTAGGAATCAAGTTTTCTATAAACATTTTTGAATGATGCCCTACCAGACAATGCTGGCTATAGGCCAATCTTGTAGATCCTTCTGAATGCCTTAGAAAAGCTTGAATTACTTTCTGCCCTAGAAAAGCTTGAATTACTTTCTTACAAAGAGAAGAGGTTGCATTTCTGTACCCAATACAGTAACTACTTACTCCTGAAGTGGCAGAAAAGAACCACACGTGCTGTCAGCCATTTCAAACACCTTTAACCATTCAAACACCTATTTTTCTACAGGTAATTTGTCCATGCCAACAGGTATTTTTCAGTAAGTCTTTCCACTCGTGTGTGCAAAATTTGGTTTGTGGTATGAATAAAGCATTGGGTGCTATAATGCAAAATAACTTTGTTCAATTTTTTACCAGTCAGTGTCAGCCTTGATTACTTCACTAGACTTGTATGGTGTGTGGGCAGGAGATTAGAATTTGCTAAGAGGTTGCCTCTGTGTACCTGATTACAGTAGTATTACTTACACCTGAAGTGACAGAAAAGAGCCACTCAGCATCAGTTTCTCTCATGCTCTAGTAATCCATTGTGGATTATTATCGAGATCAGCTTGGGAAGGTAATATGATTTTAACACTCCAGCACAGGGTAGGAAAGGAAGGGAAAGGAGAAAGAAAGAAACTTCAGGCAGCAGTTGACATCTATCCTGTGATATGAACACTGAGTATTTTTCAGGCTCATGAAAAATCTTGTAAAAAGGTAGAACAAGCATGACAAAGGTCTGAAAGACAATAACAAAATAGGATTTTGCAGAAGAGACATTTATGTTTCTGGTGATAAAGAAGATTTTTTTTTTTTTAATGTGTCATTCAGGTAGCACATTAACATAAACAATGCTTTATATTCAGTATTTTACAGGCCAGCCAGGGAAGTAACTGAATATACTTGCTTGGAGCAAGAATAGAAGGCTCAGAGAAGACATCCAAGCCTGGTAGGATACTGGGATACAGCTTTTGGAAAGGCTGAAGTTATCCGAGTGCTTGGGTTAAACCAGTGCTGACTGTTGACTAAAAAACCCTGCCTATAGAGAAAATTTAAAAAAAAATCTTCTTTTTGTTTCTTCTCCGGTGTGCAATGGCCAGGCAGTGTTGAAAGTATCTTGTGATGATACAGAAGTACATGAGAGGCTGATGATCACTTTTAAGTTCCCCTACTACATCCATAGTTTTTGATTTAATTCTTCTCACTCATCAGACTGTTTGGATGTGATATTTGAGTTGATGGAGGCAAATAGTATAGTGGAGTGAAAATACTCATATCAAAAAAGACACAGAAAAGATGTGGAAATTGGGCCGAGTCAGGTTTCCATAGTTAGAGTAAGAATCTCTCAAATAAACAAGAAGAAAATTGTTCTCATCTCTGGTGCCTTTGAGTCTGTTAAAGTCAAGTAGAACCTACAGAGCTACTCAGTTGTCCTTATGTCTGAGTTAACAGTGGTGCCATTCACACAACAGACAGAAACTCTCCAAACCCTTCTGTATACTCACATGCATATTTTTGGAAAGAATTCCTCACTTTTGCAGAGCAATTATTAGAAAATTCCCCTAACAATTTGTTAATGATGTTGAAAATAACATAACTACACCCTTTTGCACTGTATATTACTTTAGCTGAGAATACTTTTGAATAGAAAGGGATCTCAGGAAAGCTTTCCCAATCAAAGAAAGCAGAGAGAGAGTTGGTGGACGCCAAGAGCTATTTGCTGGTTTGTTTGTGATGAGTGGTAAAGAGTTAAAAGAAACTGGAAAACTGTTAGTTTGTGGCATTGCTGCTGCGCTCTGTATTCTGGTTAAAATCTGTTGTCACAGCTTTATCATCCATGTAATCAGGTGTGATATTGGCTCTAGCCCCTCCTGCCTGCTTTCTCCCAGTTTACTCTGGGAAGAAGTAGAGTAGTAGGAGAAAGAAAGGGAACAGCAGCATTTATTTGGTCTGAAGTGCTGTTAAAAGGACATCTATGGCCCACTTATTTCATATGGTTTCATTCTGTAAATGCCACTTGAACTAAAATATTCCCTTTCATCTTTCTGACAGAAATATGACACAGTAATTCTTTGTGAAAATGTAGATGATATGCTGCAGTAGTTACAGTGAGTTAGGATTAAGTGGCAAATGCCTGCTCTTAAAAGCTTAATTAAAGACACAATAGCTCTGGGAGGTCATTATTGTAATTACAGTGCTGCCTATATTGTTGTAACTGAGTACATGGTTGTAGTGTCATGTTATCTCTACATAGCATCCTGGTTTGATGAGGCAGCTACTGCATACATTCCATGGACTGTGATTTGCATGAGCTTTTTGCTAGTCTGTTTAAGCTTGAAAATCTGATTCAGGGCTCGGTTTATTTTTACCACTTTTATATGGGTACAATTCTATTAACTTAAGTGTGACCACCTTAGATTTCTTTATCCCCATGTGCTGAAGGAAAATTGGGCTCTCTGGCTTTGGTTACAATCTGTAGAAATTAAGGAAAGGGCTGAAACCTGACATTTGTCTTAATGTTCTCTGTGTATACAGAGATTAAGGAGAAATAATGGATTTCATCCTTACTTAATCAACAGATAGTTTGAAGAGTAGATCCACAACAGGGGAAACCAGTGGGCCTGTGTGAAATTAAATCTCCATGTTTTAGAATTCAACAATCATTTTCAACATTGTATTTGAGGGCTGTCTGACATACATACCTTTCCTAGAGGTGAGTTTTTTCCCTACAGTATCTTTCCAGTCTTATATTAAAGCCTTCATGTAGTATAACTTACTACATGAATATATGACTACAGTCTAATATTAAAGCCTTCATGTTACTTACCATGAGAGAGAGCTCCACAACTGACTAATCTTGTGCCTGGAAGTATTTTAATATGAGTATTTGGGAAGGAGATTGCAGTGATGGAAAACAAAACAAAGTTAAAGACCATGTGGGTACTGGTCTGACTAGAGTTAGGGCAAGATAGATCTCAGGGAGGTCTATCTTGCAAGAGTAAGCTGGTGTGGACTGCTGAAATGATAGCTTAGTTTCCCATGTTTGTGGGATGAAATCCAAGTGATCTTAGATCACAGTGGAAAGGAGTTGGAATTCTTTTATTGAGAAGTCTTCTCTGAGAGGACTGAAAAAAAGATGAAACCAGGTACCCAGGCATTCTATCGCCTTCTCTAAATGCTGATGTTTAATTTTTTTATTTTTTTTTTAGATCTCTGAGTATTCAAGCAGGGCCTGCAAAATGTAGTCAGCAGAAGAGGAATTACCCCAGAGGACAGATATCTTTGCTTTGGGAGATGGGAGGCTGAACTTCAGATCACTTTATGTAAAAGTAGCTATTTGAATGCTTCCAGCATGTGGCAGTATCTTANGCTTGACTTGTGTGCATGCACTAACATTGCCTTTCCAGCTCTGTGCTTTCTATTGCTTTGGCTGAGATGATCTTACTAGTCTTTCTTGGGTTTCTTCTCTCCATGTAGATTATGTTCCATCCAAATTCTTCAGCCTTTCCTTGTCAAGGGGTAACAAAGTCTCTGTCAAAGATCCACAGTAAGGTAGACATAAAATAAACATTTGCTTTTTGAATTCATTGGACTGTGTTCCTCTACTGGAAATAACTCCTTTGGTAATGTCTTTTTTTTTCCTGGGCTGGTTTATTTCAGGGATAAATCCATTCCTCTGTAAGAGTGGGAAGGTATTAAATTCTTGTGAAAGACAGGTTTGTTAAGCTTGAAATAATAGTATCTATCAAAAGAGATGTGCTGAAAGAATTATAAATTCCTCTGATCAGCCCAGCTGAATCTGGTGCTGAGCTCTGTATACCTGAATTCATGAGTAAAATTCTAGCTGTGGTGTCCATTCAGGACATACCCATTTTAATGAGACTGCTGTGCAAGGAATTAAAGTTATGTGCCAGTGCTGGAAGGAAAGCTGCCTGTACGTGCTGTGGTAGGAGGCTGGCAGAGAAAATTTGAATGTTTTTTCCCAGTTCTTTTTTTCTTTCCCTCTCCTTATCTTTTCTCAAGTCTTCTGTGTGAGAAATAGATGAATAGACAGGAATTCTGAGCTTAAACAGAAATTGATGAGGTTGTTCTCATACCGTTAGTTTATTATTACCCCTGACAATTAG
>VZTN01011157.1:6417-38505 GCA_013400515.1 Erpornis zantholeuca
GGTGAGTGTCGCGTCCTGCCCTCTATCTGCGCTGCCGCGCCCCGGGCTAGGGAACCGGCGGTGGCCCGGAGCCGCTGCAGGTGGCCAGGTCGGGGCTGTCCCCGGCGTCGCGGGGAAGGGAGGCTGGCGGGCCCGGCCTCGCTCCCGCGCTGCTTGTTGGTGGCGAGCCGGTGTTCGCCATGTGTCGTGTCCTGTTTGCATGTTTCTGCCGGGGAGAGGCTCGGAGGCCTTAGGCGGTGGCGAGGAGCGAGGAGCTAAGCCTTCGCCAGGGTGCACAGGGTGCATGGTCTTCTTCTTGGAGCAGAAGAGTAAAGTGTGAAGTAATGGATGAAACATCTGTGTCTTAGCACGGTTGGAAACAGCCAGGGGAGTTGCTCAGTAGAGACATCGTTAGGTGCGCTGGTCAGGGAAAGGCTTTGCTCCCGTCTGGGAAAGGTGCGGGCTTTCGGTGCGCGCGGCAGCTGTGAGCGCAAGTTCATCCTCGGGAAATACACGAGAGAAGTGCAAAAGACAGAGCTCCTTTTAGTGGCAGCACAGTTTCTAAAGAAGAGCCTTAAAACGAAACTTGATGAAACCCCGGTAAATATATTTGGTCTAGTAGTCTAATATGGAAAGCTAGTGATCTCCTGAAGACCTTTATGTCTCCATCATATTTTGTCTTAAAGGTACTTTGGTTTATTATGAACTCTGTTTTTTGTTCCTCCGTGTGAGAACCTGTCTCTATTTCACATACAGTAACTTAAAAAAAGGTTACATTAAAAACCTGCTCCCTTTTAATGTTGCTATCTGTGAAATAGCATGAACACACTATTGCAATTGTTGAATTTGAGGGAGATCAGTGAAAGTCATAATTTAAGAAATACCAAATGCGCAAATTATAACAACTGTAAAATTGTTATAAACAAACTGCGTGTTTTGGTTTTTTCTTCCTCCTGCTATGACAGTTGTGTTTGTGTGGAATGTGCGGGGGGTTTTTTAAGTATCCTTTTCAGAAAGCAGCATTATTGTTGCATATATTCTGGTGTGTTTGGTTGGATTTGTCAGCAGTAGTGCTGTGAATTTTATGGTAATGCACAGTAAAGAAGTAAATACAATTTGTCTGTTCTTGAGTGGTATTGAAAATATAGTGATATAATACTCTTAAAAAAATAAAATCAGCAAACTCTTTAAAGGACATTTGAGAGTATATAGAACTGAATGTGGTGTTTACAATTAACTATCATGGTATTAATCATCATTAGTATTTTCTCTTAATAGAATTATCTTCACTGAAGAAATTTGATGAAATTAAGAAGGCTAATCAGGCTGCAGCAAAAAAGCTAGTTGAAGACCAATTAAGCTCCTCATCTGAAGATGATGATGAAGATGCTGAAGTAAAACAGGGGAAGATTTTGGACAAAACATTTAACATTTACACTAGTCAAACTGGTAATGTTTTTTTCATTTAGCGACTTTTATTTTGGTTTGAAAGCATAAACAATGCAGTATGATTGTGTATTAGAATTTTCCTGTAACTGGAAACAAGGCACTCTATCATGATGTCTTACATTTAAAGTATTTTTTCCCAGCAGTGCATGCTGGCTGTACTTCTTGCCTTTTCGTGCAGAAGCAGTGGTATCATTTTAAACTGTCTTAAATGTGGCTTTTTAAATAATACATGAATGGTTTTATTCAGAGAAAAAAAACTTCTGCAGCAGTCTCAACATGTACAGAATAACAGATCAAACATTACTGATTGCTTTAAAAATCTTTGTACATTAAAGATGGAGATGCAAGTGAACTGGAACGTACGAGACAGTACATGAATGAGGCTTTTCAGTCAGGGGCTATGACATGTCTCATCTGCATTGCTTCAGTTAAAAGGAACCAAGCTGTAAGTACTTTAGAGTAATCTTTTAGAACGAAACAAATGTAACTGAATAACTTGTATTATATTATTGAGGTTATTCTTGGGATTGATAGCTTTAAAATGGTAAAAGTACTAAATGCATTATTTGGTATCTTTGAATTTTGAAGCACTGGAAGATATATGTGTAGCTTGTAATCAGAATATGTCTTTTATTGTCATATGTTTGTTATCATAGTGTAAAACAGCTATTTTTAAGTTTTAGGTAGTAGCAGGTGACAAATGCCTGAAGGCCAGTGCTTGAAATTGTATATTCAATAAGCTATGGAGTAGCAAAT
Organism: Erpornis zantholeuca; assembly: GCA_013400515.1. NCBI lineage: Eukaryota > Metazoa > Chordata > Aves > Passeriformes > Timaliidae > Erpornis > Erpornis zantholeuca. The sequence goes on from VZTN01011157.1 coordinate 8,602, forward strand.
CAAAACATGAAATACTAGGAAGTTAAGAGAGATTTATTGTTAGATTTACAACAGGAAGGCTAAGATAAACTTTGATGCCCTTGGTGCTGATCAGGTGAAGAGGAAGTGTGTGTGTCAGAGAAGTTTGTCCTATTTCATATGGATACAGTTTATATGGGAAAGATGTAATGACAAATACTTTTTCCTCTTTCTGTTATTTACTTGAATCAAAAACATGTTTGCAACTGTGTGTTTAACATTAAAAAGAAGTGCAGAAAATATTTTAATTTCTAATGATAGATATACACAGACTACAAGTACCCAATGAAACTGTAGTCAGTAACTTCTTTCTAAAAAGAAATGCAATGTATTTTGTATGAATTCTTAGCATTTTTAATCCATATTCTTTCAGACGTTAATGAATATGTTTAACTTGATTTTTGACATTTTGTGGCTCTTGAGAGAGCTAATTTTGGCAGAAGTGAGATGATTTGGTAACTTGGAAGTCTTCTTTTATAACTCAGTGGTTTGCTAATTATCTTGAATCTGTATAATTTCAGCCAAGTCTGTTTGTTTACGTGGTATCTCCTGCTTAGCTTTAGTTTTGGGAAGTTAGTTACCATAGTTCTAGAAACTTAGGTCGTTGGCACTGTCCTCTATATGTTAATGGGGAAAGTCTCTGTATTTTCACAGAATTATTTCATAGGCTTGAGTTATGAAAAAAAAAAATCAAAGTTAAAATTTTTTTCTGCATTTTCTGACCAAATTGTTACAGTTTTGAGTAAAGCCAAAGTCACCTTCATGGTACCAGGTCGTGTAATAAAGGACAGTGGCACAAACTGGGCCTTGGGAGGTACAGATTGGGTACTAAGAAGGTAGTATGACACTTGGAGTATTTTGCTTAGGATGGTTGTGGAGTCCCCATCCCTCAGGACTTTTCAGCTTTGCTAGGCAAAGGTGTGTCAGAACAGAGCTAAGCTGGCAATAGACCTTCTTTGGGCATCGATATGTGCTACATGACCTCCAACAGTTTGTTTAAATCAACATTTCTCTTATTATCTGAGTATTTTGGACTCTATCAGCCTTGGCAAAAACTTCCCACGGGAGCTGAAAAAAAGATTATAGGTCTGAATCTATAACAGTACGACCGCGTGTATTGCTTTAACAATGGGTGCAGTCTATCTTTGAAAAACCATTTCTTAAAGGGAAAAATAGCAAGCTTGTATTTCTTTTGATATTATGGATGTTCATCAATGGAAACAGAAACCTTGTTTAAAGCAACTGACACGGTGTCTGCTCTTTAGGTCTGGAGCTGTTGTGGATGCTTTTGTATATTTCATCTGGTGTGTATCCAGAAGTGGGCCAAGGACAGCCTTTTCCTTGTCTCTTCTCCTTTGACGGATGATGATTTTGGGAAGAAGGATTATCCCTGGCCATGGTGAGCTCCTCTTGGTACATTTACAAAGTAACTTCTGTTGGGAAAATCATGTGAACTGGTGTTACTTTAGGAGGAATGGTACTTGTAAATGATGTGCACAACAAAAACGAAGAGTTTAGAAGACTGACTTTTCTATTGATTTTTAAAATTATTTTTAAGTTTTCATTAACATGATTCAGAAAAATTTTATACTGATATTAAAACCTTGCTATATCAAAATTGTTTTAACCTCTGAGAAGGTAACTTATCTGTCATGTGTCTCAGCCTCTTGACATTTATTTTGGAATGGCTTTACATATTCTTCACTTTTAAAGTTGGCACCATGAAATATGTTTAAAAAATATTGTCAAATAGCAAGATGTAGGGATTTATTGTATTTTTTTTTTTGTCTCAGTATAATCCAACCATTGAATCAGGTCTTGTAGTTTAGCTTGAGAAGGTATAAAGGAGTTAATAATGTGACTGGAAGAATAAAATTTCCCAAGCAGGTTTGTTTAGGAAATAAAGTGTCAGTTGTTGGCTGGCAGCATCTCAAGTTGATAATGCCTCTTATACTATGGACTTGTTTTGTGTTTAAACATAGTGTTTATAATGACAAAAAATTCCAGGCAAATTGTATTTTATTTTACATTTAAAGACATGCTAAAGCTATGCTATCACTGCTGAGAAATGGTTCATGGTCCATAAGGATTACATTGAGGCAAATCAATGTTTTGTTTGATAAAATTGAGTGCATAGGTCTTTTAAATCGCCTATTCTTCTCGGAGGGGGACCTTCTTGTCTGATCTCTTCCCAGTGTAGCCAGAAATGCAGACTACTTTGTTTCTCCTTCCTTGTGTTGCCTCCCTTGTCCATGGCTTGCATGGGGCCTGTTGGGCCTGTGGCACTTCAAAAGTTCCAGACCTCTAGTGTCTATGTACCTTTAGCAATAATGTATTTTTTAATTTCTGTCAACATCAAGGGTAAAAAATAAAGGTGTATATCTTGAATCTAAAATCTTTCCGATAAAATTCTAATTATTATGCATAGTTTTAATAGCATTGCTAAACTTTGTTTTACATGGCTAATAGACTGCTACTAGGGAGCTCCTGTTTTTTAATCCTTTTTTTTTTAATTGGTTCTATTTAAGTAGGTTAACTGTTGCATAGACTCTTTTGATATTGCTTGACATAAAAAATTATTCTAATTATTCTAATTTTTGCTGTGCTATATATATTCTTAGAGAAAAGAAATTGCATCAACAGGACAATTCCTTAGATATTCTAAAAAATGTGTTGTAAAATCTGACATATAGAAAGACCCTTATTCTGTGTTACTGTTATTGTTGTTATTCATTACCATAGTTGTAAAAATGTTAATTGGTAGCATTGAAACAGTCTTGGGAAACCAAAACTATAAAAACCACTTTTTAAAAAATTGTTTTCCAAAATATTGCTTTTCTTTTCACTCCTTTTTCTCTTGTAGTCCAAAATGTAGGTTTGAATACAAACGCTCTGAAACTCCCAGTAGGTATTACTGTTACTGTGGAAAAGTGGAGAATCCAACAGTGGACCCATGGCTGGTGCCGCACTCCTGTGGTCAGATATGTGAGAGGGAATTCAAACCTTCATGTGGTCATAAATGTTTGCTGCTTTGTCATCCAGGTAAATCCTTTGCATTTCTTGGTTGTGTGACATGTATTTAGGTACCTGTGACACACTTCAACTTAAAATCTGTTAAGTATGTTTAAAATTCTCAGAGTAAAAGAGATGTAGTCAAGGCTGCATTTGCTGAATGGTCATTAAGAAGATACTCTTTTTCCTGTAATTAGGACCCTGTCCACCTTGCCCAAAGATGGTCACAACAACCTGTCACTGTAAGAAAGCCAAGCCAGTGCCCCGAAGGTGCAGTGCCAAGGAGTGGTCTTGCCACTTGCCGTGCGGACGAACATTGCTGTGTGGGCAACATGCTTGTGAGAATCCCTGTCATGCAGGTAGACCAGCCTTTTTAACTTCAGAGCAGTAGTTGTTTCTATTGTTAAGATACATCATCCTTTTGCAGTTCCTACTCTCAATGTCACTTTGCAATTACATACAGGAGATTGTCAGCCTTGTCCACGTGTCAGTAAACAACGGTGTATCTGTGGAAGACAGACAGCAGAGAGACTTTGTGCAAGTCCTCAGTGGCAGTGTGATCAGGTATGTTGAAACTATCCTTTTTAACTGATTTCTCACCTTTATAAAATTTGATTACTTGGTATATTAAAGACTAGAAAAATGTATTCAGTAAGAAAAAGATTTTTTGACTTTTTTGAAAGTGCAATCAAAAATATAAACAGCATTGTTTGAGAAGAGATTTAATTGGTGGCTCAGTTAATTTTTTATAGTAGTTAAAGTGTTACTGTTCTGAATTGTTCTAGGGCTAAGCTAGCAGTGCATTTAACTTTGTATACTCTTTTTTTGTACCTGAGGTTGAAATTTCAGCTGTTGCCTTCAAAAATAAGAATGAAATTACAGCTTAGTAGACAAGAATTTCATGCTTAGTTTTAGGACTGTAGCAGAATGAAAGCTTTGTGATTAATTCTTTGAAGTAGATTTGCAGCCAAATCTAGTGCTAAGACCAAGGCTAATCTAGTGCTTAAGACCAAGGCTATGGATTGACAGACTGGAAAAAAAAAATTAAAAAATTAAGTAGCAGGGAGGAGCCTGTATCAGGAAGTACTTGGTCATTCTGATCCCAGTAAGAAAGGTACTTGGCCTCTGTGAAGTATCAATTAAAATGCAGTTTATTTTAGCTAACACTATAGAGAAAAGGAGTATAATCTAAAGAATAGTATGTCCCTTTAGATATCTGGAACCCTGAGCTGTGCAGCACTGAATGGGCCGTGATACATGTGCAGCATGCAGTGCAGACCCCATTTTGGTTATTAAAGGTTTTGTAGGATCTTCTTACAAGAAAGCATCCTTGATCATAATTCCTACAGTCAAACAGAAAGGATATTTAGATGAGAACTTCTCATTGCACTTTCAGATAAAGGCAAGGACATGTAGAGCATAATCACTGGTACCAAGTGGGAGCTGCCTCCAATCTCTTCTACACTAAGTTTGTCCTGTGGCCAAAGTTTATGTGCAGCACATATGTAGGCCTGAAGGCTGAGCTGTATGTGCAGCATAGCACAGACGTGGGACCACTCAGGTTTTCTGAAACACTAACTCCTCACCGTACTGTGGTCTTCCAGACAGGATCACTGCAGGGATGATCAATTTTATTTGGTGAACTCAGAAAATACAAGGTTTATTAACAAAATTCAGAAAAAATGAAATTCCATCTAGAAGCATCTCACTCCTGCTTTTTGCCCTTGGCTTGCTTTGTCTTGGTATGTAGTTCATTACCTTGCATTCACTTGGTTTCTCTGAATTTCTCAGGTGTGTGGGAAATGTTTGCCATGTGGCAATCACACATGTGAACAAGTTTGTCATGCTGGTCCCTGTGGAGACTGTCCTCGTTCTGGGAAAAGGTCCTGTCCATGTGGAAAAACAAGTAATTTTTTTTTTTTTAATATGATAAATTGAATAAAAAGTCCTCCAGTCTTTCACAGTCAGTACTTTAGGCTAATTCTGCAGGGCAGGGTCCATAAAACATTCTCACAGTCAACCTTGACAGTATAATAACTTTTTTTGCATCGCTTTCAAAACTTTATTTAGCACAAGGGTTTAATTTGTGATGTGAATAACTGAGTAGTTCTAAAGAAGCTTTTAAAAAAACAAAAGACAATTGTAATTTGAACTTAATATACATTGCATTTTTTTTCTAAGTATTTTGGCTTTTTTTTTCCTAAATGTTTACTTGTACTTCTCTCTCTTCATCTAGAATTTACATTGCCTTGTACAGAAGATGTGCCCACCTGTGGTGATAGTTGTGACAAAGTTCTGGAATGTGGCATCCATAAATGTTCACAGCGCTGTCATCGGGGTCCCTGTGAAATATGCAGACAGGTTAGTCTTACTGTAGCACACTCACATTTTGTTTAGACTCTTAAACTATGTGCCTGGAACAGTGGAAGGAAAATGAAATCATATCTATCACAAAATCTGTGACTTTGTTTATTAAAAGCAACATGTTCTTTCATTATTCCTCTCCCACCCCAGCACAGTTCTGAATAAGTAGTTGAGCATTGTGTTGAGTTCAGGCTGTACCTGGATGAGTATATTCCTTTGGCTTGGTTTTGTTTTTTAAAATTATTATGCCCTAAAAGACACTTAATTGTTTCTCCATCTTTTCTACCTTCCTTTTGGCTTCATCTTTCTATGATATACCTTAATTAGCGAAATGGAAGGTGATGTAACATAACATTATTTTCTTCTTTGTAAGAAAATGAGGTTTTACTTTGCTTTAGATATCTCCAGAGCTTCTGTGGTCTGGCCTACCAAAGCCATTGCTCTGTCAGGTCTCAGTTGTCTCTTCCTGAACCAGCTTTGGCTACAAAGTCTAGGTGATAGTAGTTATCACATGACAACCATGATGAAGGGCAGATTATACTGCTCATCTACTTCTTAAACTATCTGTATATGCTATGGGTGAATCTAGTTTAATGTGCAGGAGAGGTGCTTTTTTGTATGAATTTGTTTTGCAGTTACATTTGTCATCTTGCATGACGCACTTGAGTTGTGTATGCAGTGTAATGTTACTTTCCCTTGAACTTTCCTTTCCAGATAGTAGTAGAATTTTTTATTTTCCTTTTTTTTTCTTCTGTATTAAAAATACCCTACCTTTTTTTCCCTGTCTTGCTACCCAGGAGGTTGAAAAACAGTGTCGCTGTGGAAAGCACACCAAGCGCATGCCGTGTCATAAGCCGTATCTGTGTGAAACAAAGTGTACTAAAATCCGCGATTGTCAAAAGCACCAGTGTCGGAGGAAGGTAAGTGCCCAGAGATAATCTTTCTCAAATGCACTGTTTAGCTCACTTTTTAAAAAATCTAGATAAAATCACATCAATTTGTTGCTCCATCTCATGTTAATGTATAAAAAGAGGAGTTTTCTTCCATGTCACTGAAACTAGTTTTCAGTGTACCAGAATTCTCTGAAAAGGATGACATCAAATAAAACTCACTGGCCTTATAAACAGGGAGGGGATTTTGACAACTCTCCAGTTCTAGAAGGCAGTTTTGCTTTCAGATTCTTGAGTAGTCACTGATGCTTTATGCAGTAGTTAATTAAATTTATTTCCCTACTTTGTAGGAAGAGCTGGGAATCACTAAAAACTTTGTCAGGGACACTGTCTTTATTGTTGACAGCCCAGCATTTCATCCCACTAATACACACCAGTGCAAGTAGCAGTAGTCTGACAATTGGAAATTGGGGTTTTCTTTCCCTTCTTATTTGAGGTCACAGGAAAGATTGTTACTCAGAAGTATCTTTTCAGTTTATTCATTCAAGAGAGCCTGAAAGTTGCCTGCTATTTGTGAATTAATACATTGTGAAAACTGGACTACTTACCACAAATAGGCATGAAAAAATACAGTTTTACTCTTAGGTATTTTTGAATAATATTGTTACAGTGAATTTACTTTATGTGAAAAGATTGCAAAACAAGTAAATGCAATCTTGACATCTCTATGATGAAAAATCCAGATTTCTTGTTGGAAGGAGGATGCCTTTCAAATTATTAGAAAAGTTGATGTTCTCTCTTGACATAGCATCCACCGATCTGATGGCTTTCTGAAATGTTCTCATTCTTTCAGGTTACTAATTTATATAAGAATAGAAAATAGATAACTGGTCTTAAAGTTAACTGATCTTTACTACAAAGGTAAAAGGTGTATAAAAAAAAGGTTAGCAACATTTTTCTAATGGGGACAATATAGCATAAAAGTGGAAGAGTTTGCAGAGTAATGAGGTAATCTGTTATATCCAGAATTATTTTTGATTAAAATGTTATAATAATTTTAACTTTTAAATGTTCTTATGCTTTTGTGAAGCCCTCTGCCTTTTTAGTGTATTGAAATGGTGTATTCAAATGTGTGTTCTCTTGTTATTTATAATATGATTTTTGTTTTAAACCACTTTAATGGGTGGCCTTTTTTCTGATATGAGTTTGAGGAAATTTCACTGAAGTGCACTGACATTTTTTTAAATAAGTATTGAAAAAATGAGATAGTATATACCAGAAATTTCTGTTTACAGTTATTAGACTTCTTGTTGGTTTTAATAGTGCTGTTCTGGAAACTGTCCACCTTGTGATCAAGTCTGCGGACGGACTCTCGGCTGCAGAAATCACAAATGTCCTTCAGGCTGCCACAGAGGTAAGAACCAGGTGAAGAATCCCTGTAGTGATGGAATATTGTTTATTTTTGCCGAATTTCATGCTTGCAGGACTATGTGTGGTGCTTAATAAATTCTCTCCATTGTTGCACCTGGGCTTTTTTGGGGGCAGTGTGTTTGAAAATGCTGGTTAGAACTTAAGGATTTACATAGAGGCAACCCGAGTTTTTACCTGGTGATTTTGCTTAATACTGTTCCTCTGAAAATGCTCTTGTCTCCAGCTGTGTAGTTCAAAAGCCATGGCTTGACTTCCTAATAACTGTTCACTGAATATGCATAACAAAGTCCAAATAGAGAAATGATTGCTGCTGATTGAGTCTGGATGGTTTTAAAAAAATCCTAGAATGCAACACGTGGTGGTACAAGTGGGCTTAAAATAAAAAAAATAAAAGATGGAATTTGTATGTATATAGGTATCCTACCAGTAAAAGGAAATAAGAACTTGTTACTGACTACAAGAAGGATAACAAAAAAGTTTGCTTCTGATTGCAGTGACCTTGGTTAAAAAAATGCTGGAAACGGGCAAAATGACCTGGCAGATTGATTTGATATTTCCTTGGTAGGTGGTTAAATTGGAATGAGTGAAAAATTGACTGCCCTCTCAGCAATTTTTCCCACAGAAGCTGCTGTCCTGCTGAAACAGCAGCCAAGTAGCCTCTGTAATTTTCCTTAGTATTCTGAAGTATAAGTTGCAATAGCTCAGGAAGCAATTCACAACTTGTTTAGCCAGTCTTGCTTCTGAGGCAGTGACTCTTAGGAGGACAGGTAAATGTGGTAGTTGTACCTGTTAACTTTCTATTAAATCTGTTACTGATGCCTTGAAGTGGCTACCTAAAAACAGAGGCTAGACAAAAATAAGAGAATAAAAGTAGGTATTTATTTGAAGGGCCTTCAAAGGTACACCCTGGGCAGTTGAAAGGCTATACCCAATATGGACTCTGGGTCATGGGTTCTTCACACTTTTATAGTTTGATCCATTTGCATATCAGGGTTAATTCTCCAATTATAACTTCAGTTAATGATGTAATTACCCCAAGTTTGCCCTTCCTCTTCAGAGGCTTTTAGTTTACACATTTTGGGCCTGGGACAATCGAGGTGTCCTTGGAAAGGAAACCTAGAGTTGCATATAATGAAGGTAATGACTAATGATAGCAGATGATAAATTTATTTTCTTTTCTAAATTCTCTGTGCTTTAACAAAATAGTCTAGTTCATAAATGTACTTCATAAATGTTTGAAAATGTTCCTAATAAAGGCAATATTGCTAATAATATTCCTAATATTTTTATTTCAAAATATTTATGTTCATGTGTTTCTCCCTATATACCAATATTTTAATAGCTACTGAAAGTTATGATTAATTATTTTATCTTTAGTGTGTAAGGGTAATTACCCAGGTCAGGGTAATTTTCCAGTGAGCTGCAAGATCACAGTGGCCACTGATGTTAAAGGAAATAGATGCCTTCTAGAAAATAACTTCCCAGATGGGGTCCTTTAAAAGGTACCTAATCTCAAAATTATTAGAGGTTTGTCATAATAAACACTTGGCCTTTAGCAGTAGTCCCTGAAAAAAGTAACTTTTTTTTTTTTTGCTTATCTTTTTTTCATAAATATTTATCATGCTTGCTGAAATTTACAACGTGTTGCCAGGAATAGAAACGTTTTGTTTCCTACTGTAGTACATTATAACATTTGATTTGAGAGCAGTGTGCTCTCACCTTATTTTCAGGCACTCTGAATCTGTGATCTCTGCTGTTCTGTATTTTTGAGAATGTAGTCAGTTGTTTTCGTTAATAGGATGTTTAAATGAATTGTACACATTTTAGCCACACTGGTATAGCTTTAGACCTTCAGTTTATTTTGCAAAAGTAGCTGGGCAAGGTTGAGAAGGGGGCCCTTGGGAATCTCATGAGGTTAACCAGCCCAGGTGAAAGGTGCTGCATTGGGGTTGGGACAATACCTGATATAAACACAGGCTGAGGATGAACAGATCCAGAGCAGCCCTGCTGAGAAGGACTTGGGGGTGCTGGTGGGTGAGAGGCTGGACATGACCCAGCCATGGGCACTCACAGCCCAGAGAGCCAGACGTGTCCTGGGCTGCATCCAGAGCACCGTGGGCAGCAGGGCCAGGGAGGGGATTCTGCCCCTCTGCTCTGCTCTGCTCTGCTCTGGAGAGACCCCAGCTGGAACACTGCATCCAGCTCTGGGGTCCCAGCACAGGAGGGAAGGGCATTGACGTGCTGGAGCGAGTCCAGAGAGGCACCACTAAGATGATGAGAGGGATGGAGCAACTCTCTTGTGAGGAAAAGGTGAGAGAATTGGGGTTCAACCCCAGGAGGAGACTCCAGGGTGACCTAATTGCAGCCTTCCAGTCCCTGAAGCAGCCTACAAGAAAGATGGAGGGGGACTTTTTACAAGGACATATAGTGACGTAGGACAAGGGGAAATGGCTTTAAATGAAAAGGGAGTATTTTAGATTGGATATTAGGAAGAGACTTTTACTGTGAGGGTGATGAGGCACTGGAACAGGATGCTCAGAGAAATTTTGGATGTCCTATCCCTGGCAGTGTTTGAGGCTGGGTTGGATGGGGCTTTGAGCAGTATGGTCTAGTGAAAGGTGTCCCTGCCCATGGCAGGGGGGTTGAATCTAGATAATCTTTAAGGTCACTTCAAAACCAAAGAATTCTATGTTTCTGTGTGTGGTGATCATTGTATTGTTATTTAATTTACTATGCAGTATAAAGACTGTAGTGCTTCGATCCTTTTGTCTTCAGCAGTCTTTTGCCAGTGAGACATCTACTTCCTGAAATGCTGCTTTTCAGATCCCGCTAACAAGTCAGAATTGCTTAAAAATTTCTACTGTCAATAACTCTTTCAGTTGTTTTCTTTAAAGTTTCAGAATGCAACATGATTAGTATGCTAAAATCCCATGTCTAAATTTGCTTATTTTAGAAGATTCATATTCTTGCTGTTAATTACTCAATAATAAAACTTAGCAGTTGGTACTTGGTGGAAAAATGGTGTGGGAGAGTTATAAATTAAAACACAGGTCTTGTACAGATACATTTTTTAAAATAGATTAGTAACATTAGTAACTTTATATAGATGGAGGCTGTTTTCAAGGAAGCATTCATTGTACACAGGCTGAACATTAAGATCATACAAAATCTGCAAAACTTTACTGTGCCAGTTTTCCAGTTTCAATTTGGATGAAAGCTGACATTTCTTCATATGTATGTAAGACTGAAATACAAATAGAAAATACCTATGTGTCCAATACCTATTTGTGATCCAAATGACTGGGCTTCTTTTTAAAATGTGAGAGGGGGGTTATTTCTGACTTGCTTGTCATATTGTTAATGTATTTATTTTTAGGTAGTTGTAATCCATGTCCAGAGACTGTAGATGTGAAATGTAATTGTGGGAAAACTGTCATAAATGTGCCCTGTGGCAGAGAGCGTACCATCAGACCTCCCAAGTGCAAGCAGCTGTGCAGGTCAGTATAGAAAGCATGTGTGTTTCCTGTTCGTAAGTGAAATTTAAAGTGTCCTTAAAGAAAGTAGTAAAATATACCATGAAAGGCAAAAATTATTCCCTATCTGATTGCAGCTGTTACTTCTCAGTCTTCTGTATCCTTGACTTGGCGGAGATTAGCAGTAATCCTTCCTATCAGATACCTCTCTGACATGAGCAGCTTAACTGCTTCATGGGGGAGCTCTTCCAACTCTGTAGTCTAGCTCATTTCTTTGAATCATCTCTGTATGTTTTGAAGTACCTCAGTGAGGCAGTTTATCTAGAAAACTTTACTAGCAAAAGGAAAAAGAATATTTTCTGCTGGGTCGTGGCAAGATTACATAGTGCAGAGTAGAATTAGGATGGAAACAGCTATTTGAATATGTAAATCCAACTTTGATTTTTAATTTTATTTAGAATTCCTCTCTAATTTTATTGTAATGTTAACCACCTGCTAAAGGTGAAAAGTAAACTAATTTTAGAAAAATACCAACAACTTGTTCATTTCAATTCTTTATACATTGAACATACTTGCCCAGTGACTGTAACTTCTTATTTCTTGCTGTCACATTGATTCATTCTTGGCTTTTATTTCAGTCGGCCACCTACCTGTCACCATTCTACCCAGGAGAAACACTACTGTCACTTTGGGCGGTGTCCTCCATGTCGTCAGCCCTGCCAGAAAACCTTGACGTGTGGTCATTTGTGCCCTGTTTCCTGCCATGACGAAGCACTTGTGAAGCAAGCTGGCTTAGTAAGTAAATAGTGAAAAATGGTGTATTATTTGTGTTTGGAACAATGAATATCAGTTTGACCTGAATCTTACGTTTTGAGGCTTTTGGACTTGAGAGTAAACACATAGTCAAGCACAGAGGTAGGTGTGCTGGTCAGCATGATGCTAAGTGGTTCTAGCTCCTTTGTTGCAATCTTGAGTAATTTTGTAATACATAACTGAATTGCTCAAAAAATTAAAAGATTTTTGTTGGAGTTGTATTAAAAGCATTTAATTTCAGCTGTAAGCAATTTCTTTTAATATAAGAACAAAAAAAAAAATTAAGTCTGATATTTACAAAACCATAACATTTTGCACAAGTTAGAAGTCAGAAATTGGTTTGGCATTTTTTTAACATGACGTGTTATGCACTGCATGATGGTAATTGAACTAGCTTGGTAATTCAAATATTTTTACTTTTATTAACTGGTTAGAATTGTTTTACTGGTCTTTTTAATTTGGCTTGGTGCTTAATTTTTAGCACTAGGAGCCACAGGACTTACTTTTTCTATCCTTAACCAGGCTAAGGATGAAACTAGTTTTTTGTCCATAGTGGGGTATGGAGATTTCCATTAGTAAAAAGCTAGTTACTGGAAAGTGAATTTGTTAGACCTGGAAACTCTTTAGATGAGATGTTTATTTATGGTCAAGCAGATAGTTCTGTTTGTGTTTTGTATTCAACCAGTGTCTTTTGCTTTCAGCATCAGTCTGCAGGGCCATGGGAACAGCCATCTGAGCCAGCCTTCATTCAGACTGCACTACCATGCCCTCCCTGTGAGGTTCCCATACCAGTGTAAGTATTAGAAAAACCCAACAAATTAAAGAGCATTTATATGGAAAAATATTTTTTATTTTCTATACTCTTGTAGAGATGGACATGGAATTAACCATATTTGCAGCTGAAAAGGAAAAGCCTGTGTGAACATCAATCTCATAAAGTTAGGAGCACTGTAATAGACATTTTTGTAGTGTGTACTCACTGTATGAAAGGACTGATTATGTTAGTAAAGGTAAGTTTTTTTACTGATATGTGTTGTGCTCCTTTAAAGACATATACGAAAATCGCGAAGTTTGATAGTCGTCAGTGACATGACTTTTTCTGTGTATTTCTATCTTGTTTGGTTTATAGGATCATAATATTCTGCATAATGAGTTGCTATTTTGTTTCTCAATTGTTCAGTTACTATATGCTAGTGAATGACAGGTGGAAACTTTTATCCCATTTGTTTCTTTCATTTCTGTTTTTGACTTGTCCCGAAGGTTCTGCTCCTTGAGTTGAGCTGAACCAACTCTTTCTATGGTGATGCTGAGGATATAAGGGAAGTCATGATGATGACCTTTTTCACCTTTTTTTCAATTTGATGAAACCTCTGTTTACATTATGAAATCAGGACCTAGAATTCAGTATTTATTTGAAAAGTAAAATGCTGGTGGTTTTGGTCTGTTTTTGTGTTGTGTTCTCTTACTGTTTATATCTCTGCATACTTCACAGGTGTTAGTGTCTTTCTGGTTTTTAAACATCCCTCCTTTGTTTTATGAAGTGAGAACTAGATGGAGGAAGATAATAAAAAGATAAATTTAACTGTCTATTGCAATATGTTTAGAACTTAATATAGGATTGTGCTATAATAGGTTTTACTTTTGTTCAAAGCTATGACCACTCAGTACTTCTGATACCTGGACTCAAAGCCAGACTCACAAAAGGTGAAAAAGTCAGATTGTAATGAACAGTCTGGTTTCAGCGTTTGGGTAGAAGCCAGCTGTAGAAGCTGTCTCATGTAGGTATTCAGCAGAGGTCATTGTGTAACATCATGAATTATGTAAGGTGTATCTCCTTGTTCCTCTGAATTTCAACATCAAAATCACCTCTATTACTCCGAAGACTGCTCCCCAAACGAGGTAAGTCTGCTAAGTGAGAAGAAAACCAAACTGAAAAGTTGTACTTGATTTTCTAACTGGAGGGAGAATCGTTTTATTTCGTAGTGCTTGGGGCAAGTTAAGGTTCTGTTAGCATTAGATCACATTAAATCTAGACTATCCCGACTCTCTTGATTGAGCTTTGAAGTTGTAATGGTTTTTTTTGTTTGTTTGTTTTTTTGGTTTTTTTTTTTTTTACTAATATGAGAGAAGGTTCCTGAATTAACAAAATAATGAAAAACATGTGTTGCTACAAAGCAAGTGACCTTAGACCTTACAACTTCTTAGATCATTAGCAGCGCTTTTGGAATCATTGCTAGAACAATGGTATTTCCACAAATATGGTAATGGAGAATAGTTTAAATTATAGTCTTCTATGGATGGATGTTAATGGAGATTTCATCCTTCATCGGTGAGGTTTTGCAGTCCTTTCTGATTTTTTCCTAATATTTTGGTGTCTTTGAGCATGAGCATGGTATCTTTGGGAGATCTGTTGTGGAATATATTTAGTATCTTTTTCTGTAAATAGTTAAAAGGAAGATTTCTATTTGCTCTGCTAGTTATGCAGAACGATTAGGGCTGGAAGTTACCTTGAGGTCAGCTCATCTAGTGCAGCCTCCTGCTTGAAGCAGATCAACAATGAATTCAGGGCATTTTTCTCTAGCTTTGTTCAGGTGGACCCTAAAGCCCCTCGAGTACATCAGTTCTACTCAGAACCTTCCTTGTTTAAGAGTAGGATTGTTGTCTCTTGCATCCCTGCTATGAACCTCAAGAAGGAGCCTGGCTTCATCACCTTGGTAACTTCCCCTAACTGCCGTTATTATATCCCCAGCCTGTAGCCTTCATTATTGCTGGGAGTTAGTCAGTCATTAGATGCAGAACTTTGCTGCCTGCATTTCCTGAAAATCCTCTCAGGCTATACCTTCAACCTGTTTAGATGCTGAATGGTACCTCTGTACTTGGATGTTTAATATTACCTGCAAAATTGGTGCATTTTGTCTCTTCCAGGTTATTGGGGAAAAAATAATTAAACAAGATGGGTCCCAAGCTGAAGAATTCCACATCAAACTGCTGTCCAAGCAATATGCAAAAACTAGCTCTTGCTATTTGAGCCCAGTGATCCTGCTAGTTTTTTATGCGTCTGGTAGTTCATCTGAAACCATTACAGCTCAACTTGAGAGCAAGTTTACCATGGGGAATTCCTCATCTATAGATCTAGTGAAATGGCAGAAGACAATCTGGCTGATTGAGCATTTTCCCCTTGAAGTGGAACAGAAGTGTGCTACACTGGAATGCAGAGGTTCTAGAAGCCGAATTAGCTGGATATAGGAAGATTGGTTTGGATTTAAGGGAGTTAAACTGTGTGAAGAACAGGCTCCTGTGTTGCATTTGCTGGTTCTTACACTAGGTGGCTGATTGCTCATTAGTAGCCTGCTGTCCTAAACATCATCTGCAGCTCTTGTTATTTTGTTGTTATATAGAGAAGTTATCAGGGATAATTTTTTTAAAAAATACTCTTCTGGAAATTTTTAGGAACTGATTTACACATATTTTAGCTTGAATGTTCATGATTTCATTACCTTAAAAGATTTTAGTAGAGAAATGAAGGGGATGACAGACATGAAATGAGAGGTAAAAAGAAAAGGATACTTTTCAAAATAACTTGAGCTAAAGATTAATTTCAGTGTTTGAGTAACTCACCATTTAATACTTTCACAATTCTGATCCAAGTACAGGTTTTCTTACCTAGGAACAGTTAACCATTCTTAAATGGAGAAAACTGTAAACGTAAGAGTAGACCAGATATCTGAAATAACTGAAGAATATGTTGTAGTGTATTAGTAGAGACTAAGAAGATGATATTTGGAACTGAAGCAGGTTACTTTCTAAAAAGTAACTGACTTCATATACAACTACAAAATCTCAACATGAAACAAATGTTGAGATTTTCATTATAAAACATAGCAATCGAAACAACTGTTGAAAAGGAGGAGTCGTTGAACTGTATAGTTGGGTGATTTCTCTTTGCTTGCAGTTTTAAAAAATAGATTGCACTAGTTTTTTTGTGAAAAGCACTGTCACTGCTTTAAGTCTCCTAAACAAGTATGCATTTTCTAAATCTCTGATTTTTTTCTTTAACAGGGAGTGTCTTGGACAGCATGAGGTGAGTCATGGCAACTGCCTTACGAAGTGAAATATGGCAAATATCTTATTTTTTCAGTCTGCAGAACAAAAGGCATTAAAAAGAAATAGAAGATTGTTTTAATACATATTTCAAAATCAGTGAAGTACCTTAACATTAGAGCTTACATATCAGAAGGTATTTTAGTTCCTTTCTGAAAAATGTATAACTGTTTGAGTTTGTAGAATTTGTGGACAGAAGTTTAAAATCATGAGTTATGTAGCTATTTGTGTTTTCTTGCTGTTCTTTAGATTGTGTTGAAATGTTTTTCAGTGGTCTTCTTATTAAATATTTCTGCTTCCCCCCCCATTCTATAGTAAATATTCTTCCTCTGTCACACACTCCTGAGTTCTATGAACTGCTGTGTGTGTTTTAAAAGGATAAGAAACATAATGTCATACAAGAAAATTCTCATGTAACTTGGATCTAAGCACACATGGATGAAACCAGACAGTATAGTGGAAACTTCTTTAGGGTTAGTTACTAGCTTATGTTTTTGGTGTGTAGCCTTCTCTAGTTTTAGATGAAGTCGCCATCTATTTTGGCTTACATGAGAGGAGAATATAATTGATGCTTAATAGCTATCAGCATTATTCGCAATATTTTCTAGAAGTTATGGAATTTAAGGTCAAGTATTTTTCTTGATTTTGAAAGATGATTGCTGAATTAATTTTAAAAAAGCTATTACTATTACAGCTTTGTCTACTAGTATGGCATAAATTCACTGTCAAATTCTAACTAATGATGTTATAAAAAAACCTAGGATGATTTTAAGCTAATAAAAAATTCTAGAAAACACTGAATATAAAAATATTAAAGATGCCTCTTTTTCTTTTTTCTTTTACCTTTATTAAAAATCTCTTGGTGGGTCTTGTAATGGTGGCTTGATTATGTTGTACCAACATTTTCCAGTGTTGTTACCAATGTTCATGTAGCCTCAGTGTGTTTAGGCAGCATGGTCATTAACCCATCCAGGCTGTGAATGCAGCTTTTACATAGAGCTCTTTAGAGCTTGATGGTTGTTGAAGAAATATGTGCCCTGAAAGTGGAGGAGAAAAACAGCAGTGCATATCTGTTTGTTGTTAAAACAGATGGGCTTTGTTTTGTTTTTCCACAGTAAAACTTATATGTGTATTAGTGAATCTTTTATTGAGTCAGTGACATGGTTTCTGAAAGGACATATCAAATTTCACCCGAACTTTCATGGATTTATGTATAAACAAAATACAAGCTGTGGTCAATAGACCCAGTCTATAACTTGATCTAGACAATAAAAAAGGATTTGGTCCTGTTCAGATGGATATGGTTGTGAAGTTTGTCTTTCCCCATAGCAAAAGTACAGTATCACTACTCTTACCAGAGAAAATAGTAACAAGTACTACATACTTATTACTACTTGTTTCAGAATAATTAAAAGAATATTTCATTTTCTGTTGCATACTAGTCTTAGCAAAATCATTCCGTGACTTTGGGTCATGTTTTCTTTGTGAATTTGCATAGAAAATAAGGGCAAATCCCTGCGAGTCTATAGCTGACTTTAATTATTTAAATTTTTTGATTCTGCATGCTACTCTGGATGAAATGTTACTTTTCTCAGCCAGCAGAGGGCGGTGCTGCCTTCCAGCTGAAGTGCAGCAGTTCCGGGAATGAAATTGTCTCCTAATCTTTGAGATTTTGATGGAAGGAAAAGAATGATTCATTAGCGTATGTGGGAAGTGTATTTATTTGCAGTGGATTTTGTGCTCGTTGTTCATTTTTGTGTTCTTCTGATATCTCTGGAAAGAAAAAAAATAACATGTAATGTCTGTTCAGGGTTTTACAGCCACAGCAGTTCTTAATGAATAATCTCAGCTCAAATTAATTTACTTTTGTTAACAAGAGAAAACATATGTATTTATGAATGCTTTCCTCCAGTAGAATTTTCCAGCCCCTGAGGAGATTTTCACTGCGAAATGGGAAGTGTTCACATGTGACAAAAGTAGCAATTTTCTTAAACAAAGTTTTGCTGTGAGTAGGTGTTTATTGTTGTACTATGTTACTATTTATGTTGGACTGTTGTTATTCCTCCTGTAACAGCAGAGATATAAAAAAGAAAGAACCTAGGAATGAAGCAAATTATAAAGTCTTGTTTTTTATCAGGATGCCTGTTGACAATGTGTAGAATAGAGAATAAAAGCAAATGCCTTAGGACTTGATAACAAGCAAATCTACTGTCTAATTTTTTAATATTTGGACAATAGTGTAGGTATTTTAGTTTTGCTTAGGTATTGGAGTTGGTTGTTTGTTGGGGGAGGTTGGGTGTGGGTTTGTTGTTTCTTTATTTCACTTTGGTATTTAGTTCGGGAAGTATTTTCAAGGGATTGATTTAGTTTAAGCTCTTACATGTTCTGGCATTTAGAGCAAGCCATTTATCACTTGCGACAACAGACCTAAGACTACTTTACATATAATATAGTTGTATAAAATCTGTGCTTAGTGGAAGTAGATTCTACATGATGTTTAAGCTAAAAAAAGATTTATTTTACCTGAGGTCTACAGCCTTCTCTTAAATAATTTTACATATATTTAGAAAAATAAATAACTCATCATTCTTCCATTTGTAGGTTCTTAAAAGTAGCTCTCAATTTTGTTTCAGGTTGTATGTCAGAAAAATCACTATTAACAGTTGGTGCCATCCCAAAAAAAAAGAAATCTTGATGTTCTACCTTTTTTTAACTATTATTGTCGTGATTCTATGCAGTTAAGTGCCATGCCCCATGAAACCTGTTATTTTTCATAAGGGGAAATAAGATTATACTGAAGAAAACTGACAACCTGGAAGGTAAAACAGGGACACACTTAAGCAAGTACAACATAAAGTTTATTACTAACAGAATCAAAGGTGTGAAAAACGAGTTCACGTTTATGAAAAAACAGTATTTATTTGAGGGACATGATGCCTTAAATGGCTACCTAGAAACAGAGACTAGAGAGGAATAAAAGAGGGATTTATTTGAAAGGCCGTCAGATGTACACTTTTAGGCTCCAGAGGGTCCTGCCTCAGTGGATCCCAAAATGGACGACAGGTCATGAGTGCTTNTTGATAAAAAGAGTTTTACAGCACTGGATACTTATCCCTTGCTGGAGGCCAGAGGCACAAGGCACGAGGCTGGTGTCACACTTTTTATAGGTCTTGGTTGTCACTCAAAAGCACAACAATAATTTCTACCAATCAGGGGGCTGGTCAGCCTGGCTCTTCCCCCTAGCCTGCCCACGTAAAGAATGCTCAGTTCTTGGACAGGGAGTGGCCCTGGTTTGATTGTCACCTCCTAGAACCTTCCAAGGAGGTTCTAGTTCCTCCCCGTTGGCCCTTTCATTAATGCTGCCCTTGGCTGCCGTGTCTCTGCCCTGTGGTTTAAATATGCAAATTGAAAGAAGTGTTATTGGTCTAAAAGCTTGTCCATCAACCCACTACATTTATATACATTGGAATTTCATAGCCGTAGTACACATGCACTCTTTTAAAATCTTTTTAAATCAAGTAATTCTAAATCTCTTTTTATGGAAAACATTAATTAAAGCTGGTACAATGTAAATAAGAATAAGGAAATTTTTACTATGATATCAATTCATCTGCTGTATATGATTGTCTTGTAGTTGCTTCGTTTCATTAAATGTTGAAGAGGAAGGAAAATGCTCTGGTTTTGATTTATAAATGAGTATTGTAAATATCCTGTAATATCGGGCTTTTTGTTCCTGGGTATATCATTGAACTCTCTTTCTTCTTGGGTAGTTTTTCTTTTGGGAGGAATTTAATGCTATGTTTTATTTTTCTGGGTGGTTTTTAGTTCTGATTCGTTCATAGGAAGAAGACCATTACTGAGCCACTAGGTAAAATTTTATGTAAAACTTGATGAGATTTATCTTTATGGCGAAACACCTTATAAAAGTTTCTAAAATTTCTTTGCCCTGTCAGTTTTTGTTTTCATATTCTAATTGATGTATCTGTTAATCACTTTTATTCATTTGGGAGATTTCCTGGAAAGCTTCTGAAAGTTGTCATGTGTTTTTTCCCTTTCCCTCCTTTCCTAGTCCTGTGGAAGACCTGTAGTCTGAAAATGATGTGTTCTTATTTTCTTTTATTTTCCCCCATTCAGCTTTCGTAATATACTTATGGTTCTCATCTGCCTTCTTCATTCTTCAGCTCATCAGCCTCCTGGAGTTTGTGGTTACTTTGATGTTTGTCTTTGTAGCAATGGTTCCAGCCCCATTTAGCCATTTCAGAAATGCATTCCAACTGTAGGAAGTAAAACTTTATTTTGTCCTTTGCATTTACTACTTAAATTCACAACAGAGAAATGAAGAAAAAAAGGAGTATAATGTAGGTTTAAATTAATTGAATTTTTTCAGGTTTTGGCTACAGTGTCAGTTGATTCCAGAAGACTGTTGTATCTTACTGAGCTCAAGCTGAAGCTATGCTGGATGCAGCCAGAGGGCTGGGATGTTCTCTAGAGTCAGCCATCTGAAAGCTGCCATTGTTGCCTGGCTGGCCTGAGTGCTTCACCTCCCCTACCTTTGTTTAACAGTGCGTCTCATCTGTGTACTTGAGGGATGCTACTGGAAGGGGTGCTCCACTTCTGCCTAAGTGCTTGGATCTAACTGGAGCTAGTGGTTGTGTCCTTATTTGGTGGAAGACAATTAATAAAAGTCTCTTCAGCATTATGGAACAGTACAGCCCTAGAGCTAATTGCTGCTATTGCCCCAATCTGCTCTCACTGCCTGAGCCACAGCAGAACCTGTAGTCATAAAAAACTGAGTGGCATTGGGTGAACAAGGAAAGGTAGAGAAGTGGGTGGATTGTAATGTTTAATACATCTTTTCTTTCATTCTTTTACCTTTCAATATCCTTTGAGTGCTTACATTGCTACTGAAAGGATGTTATGCTCTGAGGAGGGAGATGGAGGTGGATATGAAGGGGTAGGATATTAGGAATATTAAAAGCTTTGGTAGTTGGTATGTGCATTCTGGGTATAGTGCTATTCTCTGCTTCAGACCCTCTTTTTATTAGGCCTGCTGCTTGCTGGCTTTTCCTCCTTTGGTCACCAGAAACATCCATCAGAGACAAAGTAGGATGCTTGCAAGGGGCAGTAGGAACCAGGAGTTCGGGTTACTTGATGTGGTTGTTGTATCTGTGCTTTAGCCAGCATTAGCTTCAGCTCTGACATAGGGATGTGAAGGTGGTTGGGTGTGATAGCCTCAAGGTTTTTTCCTGTGTATGCTGTGCTTGATGTTCAGCCTGCCATGAAGACTTCTGTTCAGCCTTGGTGAGTCAGGATGGTAGGAGGAGTTCAGAAATCTTGTGGATTAATTGGATTTTGCAGTAATGTGATGTGAAGTAGTATTTTTTGCATGAAGCCCAGAGAAGTTTATATAGGCAAGTGGATTTAAAATGTACTTTGTGTGATTGAGGGAGATCAACATGGACAGTGCTGAAGGGAGACTGTCTCTCACTCTGCCCTGTGGAGCCATCTCTCTTCTCACTTTTCCAGTGTTCACCTGTTTGTATGGCTAAGCCACTGGCAAAAGACCAACTTTTTTCTATTGATTCCTTTTCTTCCATTTTGATTATTTGAATCATCTTGCTCTGAAGAGACGTGTGGTAGAACTTGTTCAGAGTGGTGGGAGTGTGCAGTGAGGACTGTAGAGTTTGAAGAGAGAAAAGGAAAGGGTACCCTGTAGTTAGGTCAACTACAGTTGCAACATAAAATCACACCCTTGGACTAGTCAAAGTGAGTTATGTCACATTAGCCTCTTGTGTAATAACACTGCAAACAGTTTGTTTTTCTCTGTGAAGCGATCATGAAATTAAGAAAAAAAATCAATTTTTTTGACAGTGTCACAGAAAAGTTTTTTTTTTCATATGAGTATTATATAATGGTTGGAAAATGCTAAAAGCTAGTTTCCTCTAATCCTTTTATGGAAGGGACTTGTACTATTCAGCTTTAGGCAAGTAACCTAGTTAGGTGTTTACGCTAGGTTTTGGTACCAATGAAGAGTAACAGCTTTTAAGTAGATGCTCTGAAGAGTACTATGTTAACTACTGCAGTGTTGACCTCAAATTAGAAAGTAAAAATGTATCATAAGACATTAAAATCTCAGTCCTGTTATGGAGCCATTTCGGCTTCTCCTTACCTTTCCTAGGAGTTATATTTGATGTGGTCAGTATTTGCTTTGTAGAATTTCTGGCTTGCAGATTTTTTTTTCAAACTTTAAAGTATTTTGGGTTTATGGTGACCATAACATGATTAGCCTTGTGAAAGCAATCTGTGACTGTCTTCTGCAATAATGGTATAAAAACCTAGGAACTTTTAATGGAAGGCATGAGTGTAATTCAGAAAGACTGAACAAATGACACAAAAAGACTTGAGCATAAAATAGTCTTTAAAAAAAAAAAGGGAAACTATACGGAAAAGGTGGCTTGTGTTATGAAGTGTGCTTTTTTTCCTGTTACCAGTGTAAAACAAATTTGTGTGGTTACATTGTTTTGTGGACAGGAACCCAAATGATACTTAAAAAAAAATCAAATAGAATTTCACTGTTTTTTTTTAATTTTCAAAGATACTGGAGAACCAGAACTTCTTTGTAATAATTCTGTGTCTCCGTGTATGTGTGTAAATATATGTATTTCAGTACATATGTGCAATGTCTGTATATCTATCCCACCTGCATATCTATATTTATTTATTTATTTTTAACTTCTAGGTTAGTCCATTACCATGTCACTCTGCACATCCCTACTCATGTAAGAGATTTTGTGGACGGCTTCTCGATTGTCAGAATCATACCTGTATGAAAGAATGTCATCATGTTACTAAATTGAACAGTACTGCAGATGGAAAGAAGGTAGGTTAATTTCCTTTTTGCTTTTGGTTTTGTGTCTTTTATATGGATATGTGACACAGTAGGGGCTGCCCAAAGCCCACAGTGTCCCACTGCAGACGTCCCGGTGGTCTGCTGCAGTTTAGAGGACTTTGCAGTTTCTTCTTAGAGGGCAGGCTGCTACCCAATGGCACTGTGTGTCTGCAGAGGTAAAGAAGCAGGAGGGGTCTCCTGTATGAATTCCAAAGGTTTATTTCCAGTGAAGGGGATAAGGGGCAACCAAGATTAGGGTCATGTGTGGGTTCTTATACTGGGGGTGGGAAAACTCAGGGACCAAGGAGGAAAGAGTTAAGGAGTGGTTCTGGGGAGGAATGACAGTGTAACAACCAACCAGGCAGTGACAGGAGAGGGTTCAAGGGACAGGATCCTATGACACACTGAGTGGAGGGGAATTTTCCAGAGAGAAAGGTGTGTCTTGGGGAGAGTGACAGGGGTTCTCTGCCCAGGGGGTGGGGAGATGGATGGAGAGGGACAAGGAGTCTCTGCCTGGGGGTCTAGGGAATGGGCTCGGCTCACACAGGAGGAGGAGCAGAACTCAAGGGAAGGGGGACCACAGAAACTGGGGTACAGAATTACAACTTAGAACAGAACTAAACAGAGCTGAAACTTGACAGAACAAGAAAACCTTCTGAATTCTTTGACCATTCCCCAGCTTGCCTCAAGCTGGGGTATTACAACAGATACACGTTGTCCTCAGTTTACTTGGAAAATAAAGAATTTGCAGCTGGAAGATACAGATGTATTCCAGATCCTACTGGGAGACTTGCATGTGTGCTGTTCCCATTGATGCTGTGACAGTTAGCTAATCTGTATTTCCTTAGACTATAAATCTGACACAATATTGCATTTTTTGCAAATTCTATCACTTTTTGTTTTGTGTTGGCCTTACTTCTATTTTGTCAGAACCTTATTTAACACCCTTGAGAAGTCTTACAAAGTTACTTTTTTGTAGCTGTCAAGATCAAGGGAACTACTGATAATCCCTATATACAAATGCACTTGCAATCTACTGGGGAAACTATTTACTTAGGAGAGCTTAAATGTCTTGAAGAGGCTGGGAGACCTTTAGGAGAGCACTGGAAATGTTGCAGAATTGCTGCAGACTTTTCAGAGTACTGGGATGATATATTCATGTTTATCAGTGTCTACTAGAAACTGTCATTTATGCAATTAAGAAGTTGTAGGTGTTAACCTGCTGAAGATAACATGAAACAAAAGTATAAAGCTTAAAATTGTTCAAGTTATGAGGAGCCGAAGCCATGTATGTATGTTTTGTGGTTTGAGAGAGTCATGATTTGGAGGAAAACAGCTTCTCAAGTGTTTTTTTAAGCATTACTTTAGAAAAAGTTGCAACATGGGCAGGCTCGTCATTTAGATAACACAGAAGCATTCAGTTGGGTACAAAGCAGAAATGTTATATTTTAACTAGCTGTTATATTTAACTTAAATAGCATAATATCCCTGTGGATTCCTGTCCTGGAAGTGATGGTGTTGTCATCTAATAACTCTATATAGTAACTAACATGTTAATCTATTTATGGTTGTGGAAATTTTGTCTGAGGAGTATGGGCTGTTAGTGCAACTGGGGGAACAGTAACTTGCAGCAATAGAGTGACATCAGTAAATAGTGAGAGTGACAGTTGAGCATCCCCAGTTATGACTGTAAGAGGCTGCCTGCCTGCTGCTTCAGTTAAGCCAATTAAAATGTGAATGAGTCAGGACTATTCCTGGCTCCATTTTGAATGAGGCAATACATTCTCAGAAAAATGGGAGTCTGTGTACCTGCAAAGTATGGGTAAATCTCATTTCTCAATTTTCTTCAATTCTTACGAACTCAAGTTGGTGTTGACCTTTAGAGCTTTTGTTCTGTTGTTTTGGTAGACTAGATGTAGTCAGGGCTGATTAAATTTCAGGCTTAAATATCTGAGTAGTGATTTTTCTGTCTGGAATTTCAGTTTATTCTGCATGTTGTGTTAGAAAAATATTGCAGAAAGACCAGCTCCTTGCTTTTACCTATGACATATAACATTATGTTAAATGTTAATGTTATATGACAGTTTTCTAAATGGTTTTAGTTGCTGTTGTTTTTCTTAGATTTGAATTTTTGTGATTAAAGTTTTGTAAACAATCATTGTACAAAGGTTTCTTTTTAAACTTCAGCAAATATTGCTCAGCTATAGAAGTAGACGGAAAGGGGACTGGGGGAAAAACTATTAAAAACTTTTTAAATTCTTATGCTCTTATTTTGAACAGTGTGAAGTGAAACATTGGCATGGAATAGTCTTATTGGGGAAGCTTTGTGTAACTTCATTCTTGGATAAATTTGCTTTACTTTGGCTGACTTCTTGGAAACTGAACATTTGAAAGTGACAGTGGGCCTTAAATATTGTCCTGTGTAGGTTCAGTTAATAAATCATGTCAATATACCTGGGCGTATTTGATTGCAGACTGGGGTTCTGGAAGTGTTGTTAAGAATATGAGTAGAAATGAAGATTCATTTACTGTGCTGTGATGTTCATCACTTTGTGCCAATGATTGTATCACTTGGAATGAGAGTGGCATCACAGCTCTGGTAGACTTGTGTAGTCCGTGGAGTAGAAGCAACACCTTAAGCAGCTCCTAGGATATACCCAAGTTAATAGTCCTTTTTGGAAGATTATACAGAATATCATACCTGTATGGAAATGGAAGGACTTAAAGTTTGCCTATTAAAACCAAGCAAACCAATCTCTCCACATATGTATTACAGAGTAGTAAGTAATGATTCAAACATTACAGTAACATGGTGAGTGGGGTAAGTTAGTTTTGAATATGAAATGACTTTTTTCTAACAATTTTCATTGAGAATTAACAGCGGTTATGGTCATTTTCCAAAGCACAAATATTAAGGAGGTTCTTTCATGCCCAGGACGGAAAATAGAATTCTCTTTGACTGACAAACACTGTTTTCTCTTAAAAAACATGTTTTAATAATTACTCTTGCTTTTGAAATACCTTACTGAATAGCTCAATTCCCGTAGCAAAAACTTATGTTGGGGAAAACCCCAACTCTTGTATGTAAAAGGTCATTAATGAGACTTCACAAAAAAAATACTTGGCGCTTTCTTTAGTACTTTGTTTTTTATTTTGTTAGGCAGGTCCAGAATGTTCACAGTGTGAAGAGGAGTGCACCAAGCCCCGGCCAGCTGGCTGTCCTCACCGATGTGTTTTGCCCTGCCATCCTGGGGATTGCCCATCATGTCTCCAGATGATTAAAATAAAGTGTCATTGCAAACTATCAGTACTGTATATTGAATGCTTGTAAGTGTCAGAACACAAGCCAGCTTTTAATTTGAATGCTATTAACTGCAAATAATTTGAAATGTCTGGGGATGGTAGCTACTCTTATGGTAATTTATAAAATTTCTCTTGATTATAATTTCTAAGAGAATGTTATTTCTATTTAAATTTTGCAAGTGTTTTATTTGGTATTACTGCTAAAATTGCTATAAATGCTTGGGGTCTCCTGAACAGAAATTGTTTTTATAATACCGATAAGCCTTTGAATTATGCAAATAGATAGTCATATACATAACATTTGTTCTGTATGTGGTTCTCTTAAGAGTGTGTAAAGAAGAATTTTATACAAGTATTAGAATTAATGTAGTTAGTGTGAAAGATCTTTGTCTTTGCAGTTCATGCCCTGCAATTTCTATCTGTTTTAATTGAAAAACTGCTTAGTAACCATTTGTACACCTTTTTAATCATTTCCATGTGTGTGGATAGAGGGTAAGCTAGACTTTACAAAATATAAGATGGAACTTGGGGATTGTTCTGAAAATATTCATCATATGTAAGTATGTTTTTCTTTGTTGATTTCCTTTAAAGTACCTCAAGTCCTCCAAGTTTATGTGGGTTTGTCTGTAAAATAGGGTAGTTTATATTAGTCGCACAGTATGTGGACAAAGGAGTCCAGTTTTCTTTACAATGAAATATACTGAAAATACACCCCTAATTGTATTGACTTTTGTTGCTTTTAAATACGAATTTTTTAAAACTCAAATACATATTTACTTTTACAGAAAACTAACATGTGCTGATTTAAAAGAAAAGGAGCTTCTTATTTCCTGCAAAAATCAGTGTCCAAAAGAGGTAAGCCATATTAACAAAGAAATACTTGGGTTGATGGCTATGTGGAATTTTGTGAATATAGGCCAAGCAAACTAGAGAAGCTTAGTCTAAATGAATGTGTTAAATGATTGATGTGAAGGTGGTTAGTGAACTGTACTTGAAGGACATGTACTACTGTATTGCTGTCGACTAGGAGGGTTATATTAAAGGAACAGAGGTTTGTCTCCAAGGAACTATTGGCTTGAATGTTTAAGCATGCAGATGAGGTTGAGTGTGGAAGAGTATGTCCTCTCACATGGTTTAAAAACTGGTCATCAGTTTATATCTCAAATAATAAGATGCTGTTTGATTAGGAAAAATGCTGGGAATTGGGCTTGCTATTCTCATTTAAGTGCAAGTTTAGAATCTCTAACTGCGACAATTTGGGGGATTTTGCACTTAATTAAAGCGATGACCTAATAATGCCCTGGTGTGTTAGTGAAATATATGTTAAGTAGTGTACAATAGAAGACAAGCCAGTTAGTCTCTCTGCTGTATCTGGGTACACCTAAAGGTTTGCTGTGAAGAGAAGAATAATATCCTTACTACATGATGCTTAGACTATGAGCCAATAGGATAAGTAAAGAAGATTCCTGTTTAATACTATGTTTGAGTAATAGTTTGTGGAACAGGGCAAGAACTGGTTGGAGAATCTACCAAATTTTCATCATCAGCAGCTTAGACATGTTTCAGGATTTCTCTCACAGCAGTATTACCCACAACTAGATATGTGGGATGGGCCAAAGGACTTCGTCCTTCTCCCTCTCAGTGCTGTGGTTGTGTGCTGCTTGTGTGCTTTCAGAAATCCTTGCATTACTTACTATTTTATGTTTGTTCCTTAGTTGTTATTAATTGTGATGAGAGTGACAACTCTTGATTTGCTCCATTTCTGGAGAGTTAGAAAATGTGGGAAGTGGAAAAGCAGGAATTTCATTATCATCCAGTGTTAGAAACTTCAAATATGAATCTTTGTCTTTATTAGAAAACCTTTTTTTTTTTTTTATTTTGAGTAAATGCAAAAATTTACAAGATTCCTGCTGCTTTCCCAACAGTGTCTGTTCCTCTGCTTTTCAGACAAGATTGTGTTAATCCCAACAGGAAGGCTGTGCTCTGTATATACTTGTGTCTTCTGCTTTTTGTCCTTGTAGATGCCTATCTGATAGAATATTTTTTTATGTAAATGAACGTGCCTGTCACAATTTTCTCATCTGGATGTCTGAAAGCTCTCTTCCTGGTGGGGGAACACTTTGGGATATTATTTAATTGTCCATTTACCTCTTAATTTTGTCCTTTCATGTCCCTCTCTGTTACTTTGGTTTTATTTGCTCCAAGACTTCACTGTCTGTATTTTCAAGAATGCTTATAATCTCCCGTCATGGTCTATATGTTCTGTACTTCAGCTTCTCGTCAAAGAATTTTTTTCCCCACAGCTTGTCTTTGACTTTGATTAATGTAGCTGTTTTGACTTTTCTGAACATATTCCACCTAGCAGTGGTCCAAAACTCTAGCTTGCAGTGCAGAAGTGCCCTGTTCCACAGATGATGTCTTTTTTACTTAATATTGTGGGATGTCAAATAAATAGTATAACAACAGAATTTACACTAGTTTTATAAGGCTTCTTAGTTCTAAAATTCTTACTCCTATAAATGCTTTGGAAAATAAAGGTTTTTGCAGCTTCTGCTATCCGGAGATTTGTTTTAGTGTAATTGATGATGTAAAAATGCATGTTCTTCCTTTCCTGTGATGCTAGCTCTAGCTCTTACTGTCATTTGTGAAATATGGAAGTTATTAGTTATTAGTACCTTCTTGCTTCAGATAGTTCATATCTTCATGTTACAGTTCATCCTACTTTCTTCATATCTGTTTTGGTAACTACATGTGTACTGTATGGGGTTTTTAAAATTTTTTTGTCTAAAATATCTGTTCCTATTTCTCTGAATACTGAACAGTTCTAGGGATTTTTTGTCTCTGTTTTATAAACAAGATATATCTTTGCAGCTTTGAGAAAATTATCTAGCAGTATCATAATACAAATTATACTGATAGTTCTCTTTTAAAGGAATCATTGATAAACACAATTTGAAGGAGCAGCCTTAACAGACATCACTCTGCCTCTCCCACTACCACCTCTCTCCATCAAATACAGGCCAAGCCCATTTTGTTGTTAGTAAGTTTTTGTGTCATGAGACAAGAACTTACAAGCAACTTGGCCAGAGATAAGATGGATAAGACTACTGAATTTAAAGCATTTAAAGATTGCAGATCTAAAATGTCTGCCCAAAACTAACTTGGAAGTGTTTATGTGTGTAATTCTGGAAGCCTCAAGTAAATTTCAATGAGAATTTTCTTACTCAATGTCAGAAGCTGACATCGAGTCATTCGCAGAGCTCAGTGAACTTGATGATTGTTATAAATCAGTGTGCACTATCACTCCTAGCTTTCCATAGTGCAACTTAGGTTCAATAGAATGCAGTATTTTACTGCAGAGATGTTTTTGGTTAATGGAAATTGCAGTAGAAAGTATGGTACCATATTTCTTTTACTGTTGCCATGGTACATTTGGGGATAAAAAAACCCAGTTATATTGTCTGGTCCTTTGAAAAAATACTACAGAAACTTGAAAAACTTGAGAAGGTTCATGCTTTTCTTTTGGCTATGACAGTACAGAACTAAAAATGTGACTTCCAGCATTACATAATACAGCTCACATTTCCTTTCTACTTTGGGGAGAAGCAGT
>VZTN01011162.1:0-57042 GCA_013400515.1 Erpornis zantholeuca
CTACTACAAATTCCCCCTTTTCTGTTGTATTGACAACACAAAAGAAATCACTCTTATAGTTTTGAAGGGGACTCTAGCTAATGTGAAAAACTGAAGCATGTACTAACCTTAGGAAGAACACTGTCATTCACAGAATTAGAAACACAGCGTCCCCCAAAAAAATCTTCCAGCCCTAGAAAAAGCTGTCACCAGTTGAAGCCTTGCCTCTTACTTAATAAAGTTCATAAGCTAGACATCTATACATGGTAGTGAAAACCCTTGCTAATTGGGAACAATACACATAAAATAACAAAATGGCTAGAGAGCTTTTTTGTTATTTTTCTTCCCTGCAGGAGAAGTGTCAGGAGGATTAAGATATGACAAATATTTGACAGGGTAGTGAATTCATTTTCCAAAGTGCCTGTTTCTCAGTTACCATATTCCCACTGGACTTTATAATAAAGTCAGCTCACATCTTTCCATTCACACCACCGGACTTAGGAGGTGGAGTGGTATTAGGAGGACAGAATTGCTCTTTCTGTTGAGGATTTAGAAATCTATGTATCATGGTCTTTTTATTTTATTTAAATTTGGGAGAAAAAAAATATTATAAATATTATTTTCATAACAACAGAAAACATACATAGCCAGCAGCTCTATGGGATTACCAAGCAGTATTTTAGCTCCCAGTGTCCTACCTCCAACACTTTGCCAGTGGCAAATGCTCAATTAAAAACATAGATAGGACAGTAAGCATGTGGTGAATATATTCCCAAGGCACTTTCTCAGCCTCTAGCAATCTGTAGCATGAGCACATACCAAGCTAAAGATATGACTTCTAATCACCCAGAATGCATTTTTTTTTATTTGTCCAGGTTCTGGTTTTGATTCATGGTAAAATTCCAGCATTCAAAATATCCATTGGTAAAAAAGAAATTCCAGATTAACTACTCATTTTGTTAAAAACACCTTAATTTTTGCATTTTCTGCCAACTGATTATGCGATATCTGCTAGTTATTGTCTTGAAAAATTCTCTTTCATCCATGCCATTCACAATTTTACAAATCTCTTTCTGCCTTCACTCAGTTGATTGATCACAGGCTGATGAATTCTGAATTACTTATAGTATCTATGACTAGTAAAGAGTCACTCTTTGTTTACATTTGCAACTCTTTATCTTTTCTGCTTTTGGCAAATCCTTCTGAAACAGGCCTGAAACTGCACAGACTAGTTTTAACTTGCAAAAGGGCATTGTGCTATGCTCTGTCATTCTTTGCTCCTTTTCTGATCATTCCTCTGGCATGGTATTTGTTTCTCTACATTACTGCTACTGGTCTCAGAGATGGTAGTTTCATCAACAGGACTTGCTTTAACTCCAAGGTCACTTTGTGAAGTCTGCTCTTGTCCCAACATTTTATTTCCATTTTATTACTATTATTATATATTATATTATTTATTATATTTCAATTTTTTTCCATTATATTATTCTTCTCGTACGTAAAGCAAAGTACATTCTGGACTACAGTCTGTGGCCAGTGCATCCAGGACAGTTGCTGTGCCCTAGTTGGGTCTACTTTGAAATTCCCCAGCTTAAGGGTGCCAAGAAAGCAGTGAGGCAGGGGAGAGCTGCCAGGGGGCCAAGGGCACCATGAGAAGGGGCTGCAGGAGCTGGGCAAAGAGGAGAAACTGCAACCAGCAGTTGCTTGAAGGGTAAAAAGGTGACAAAGCCCACAGGCCCTTGGCACTAGCAAATGATAAGACAAGGGCCCAAACACTGTAGCAAGACTGAGGTTGGACGTTAGGAAAAATTTTTCACTGGGGATATAGTGCACCTTTCAGAAAAATCCTGTGAAATCTTCATACTTGGAAGCTTTTGAGATTTATGCCTAGATATCTACACTAGGTGACTTTGTCTATGTTGGTGATGGTCTCCTCTGAGCAGCAGATGGGACCCTATGACTGCCTGAGGCTCTCCCACCCAACACTGCTGTGAGTCTGTGGATGAATGACTTCATTTCTACACAGATGAATGATACTCGCTGCTCTGTTTCTTGAGTGAGCAGTGTAGAAAAGCTATGTGACTACCTTAATGAGTATTCAGCTTAATTACATGCCTGTAGTTTTGATACTGGTTTAAAAAGATGAATGATACTCGCTGCTCTGTTTCTTGAGTGAGCAGTGTAGAAAAGCTATGTGACTACCTTAATGAGTATTCAGCTTAATTACATGCCTGTAGTTTTGATACTGGTTTAAAAAGATGAATGATACTCGCTGCTCTGTTTCTTGAGTGAGCAGTGTAGAAAAGCTATGTGACTACCTTAATGAGTATTCAGCTTAATTACATGCCTGTAGTTTCGATACTGGCTTTAAAAAGATAAGTCCCTGATCTATGACACAGAGCTTGCATCGTTGCAGTAAAAATTTGTTTGACTTGACAATGATTCATCCCTAAGATTTTACATCTTTTAAAAATATTCATCTAAGATCATTTGTTTCTTTGCATCTTCGAAAAGGAGAGCCTTTAAAAGAATGTGTGTTTCTAGTACTTAACCACTGGGATTGATGAGCACAGCTCATGCAATGTGATTCAGGCAAGCAGCCAGGCAGATCAAGGGATCTTGATCCCCTTCATTGGCTGATTCAGTGTGCTACGAGCACAGGAGATGCTGAAAACCTTCAGAGAAAGATGAAATAGGACTAAGTAGGTCTCAAACGTTTTAAATATTCGAATATTTTTCCATCAACTCTTTCCCAAGAGCTTATCTTGCATTTAATAAGGTCCATGAACACATGATTTAAAAAGAACTGTTTTCTCTCAGAACTAAAGAGACAGTAATATATCAGGTTTATTTCCAGTAATTAGACTTCACAATTGGTCTTCTTTTGTCTTACTCACAATATTAAATTTATTTTTCTGTCTTGTCCTTGCTACTTTTATTCTAATTCCCAGTGCAGTAAAGAAATTACTAGAAAAGCATTTCTAGCATAAATTCAAGTGCAAACAATCCTAGTTCTGGTTTATATCAGTGAAAGAAAACTGCTCTACATATTGGTATGAAGAAATAAAATTTTACAGGAAATAGTGCAAAGTATATGATTGAGAATAATTATATTTAAGTTTATGAGACACAATATGCAATGAGAAATGTTTTATAAATATAAAACTCTTCATATTATGTTAGGGGAAAAAATTTATTGTACTGGTGCTCAATACAATACAATGTATTGTATTGACCAGGACACATAAATATTTTCCAAGAAAAATAAATAAAATATAGGCCATGTGCCTATAGCATTTCACTCCTAGGACCATAACTCATTGTCAATAATGCATTAAATAAGTTTTGCTTTTTTACTGTCTGATTTTTTTTCTCCTCCTTTCTTGGTTTCTTTGTCCACACTAATTTACAATGTTTTAACAAATGTTGTCTTTAAACTTGCTCTTCAGAAAGAGAAAAAAAAAAATCATATTAAGGCTTTTGACTGACCACAGTATATTTCATCACATGACTCGATTATGATAACTTTTAAAATAAGGTTTGTGTTGTCAACAGAAGTAGTAGGAAATTAAAAATTCATTTACTAAATGAATTTATTAAACACTAAAATCTTTGCTTAAAATTAGTTCTATATCAGACAGTTCACTTGCCAGATATACATAGGAAATACAAAACCAGTGCAGATAGACACAAGATAAAAAAAGTTTTTACACAAAAATTAAAACATATGATGCAATTCTGCTGTAACCTTGAATTCATGGACTTCTTTCAGGTAAAAGTAAACACTTCAGTGATGCAAAGTAAATGGCAGTGGCAAGCATAAAAACTTTACTGACATTTTATGCTTTTATATTTCTGCAAAATGGAGGAAAGGTATTGCAAACTGATGCATCTCAATGATAAATTCTATTATTTCTCAGGTAATTGGGGCTGAAATGGCCCTGTGGAAGATCAGGCATAACCACTTGAGCATGTTTTGTCTCAGACACTCTGCCTGTTGCGAGAGGAATTGGTGATTGGAAGAGAGAGTCACGCTGAGGTTGGGCAGTGCTGTTCTGAGCCTGCTTCCTTTTCTGCCTTGAGACCCGTGCCCTGTGGATCCATCTAAAGCCCCTTGAATCATCTCCTGGAGGACTCAAAAGGTGCAAAAGGCACGGGAAATCTATTTTACATAAGTGGTGTGCACCAGATAAACTGTAAAAGGAAGTGGATCAGTTCCCCTTGCTCTCTTTTTCTCTCTCTCATTGTCAACCCCAGATCCAGTCTATCCACAGTGGCAGGATCAACACAGGATCTAACAGCTGGTGTTCTTTTTTCTCTTATCTTACTCTCTTCCTCCTTTATTTCTCTCCTCTCTCATTTTATCTGGGTAAATGCAGCAATTGTATTCTACCACTTACACCACACATGGAGCTTGTTGTGGGAGTTAGGAGCTTATTAAAGTTAATTATAAAAGTTGTTAACTTGTTAGCCAACACTTCTGAGACTAAATAATAGGCTATTTGGCAGAGTTAAGATGATTAAACAATAAAGTGTAAGAGTTCTGTGACACTAATGTGGACTGGTGCCTGCTCCCCACAATAAGGGAACCACAAGATATGCCATTAAACCCAGCCCTAAAAAAATTCAAGTGATTGATGTTTTTGGAAACTCGGGGCTGCAATAAACAGCTAAGGTGAAATGCTGGCTTCCAGGAGAAAATTTCCCCACAGAAATACTTAGTAGGGAATATACCTGTGACTATTTTTGGATTGGGTCTACTAAAGGGGAAGGCATGGACTGATTTGAGGGGAAGGAGGTGTGTGTTTGGACTTGCCCCTGCTGCAGTCCAAGCACCATGCAACACCATTCTCGCCTCCCTCTAAGGTAACAAATGTGAAACCTTATATCTTATCCTCAGGAGTAAAGGAAAGCATTAACCCTGTCATTAGTGACTTAGGGGACCAGGGGATAATTAACCCTACTCAGACTCCTCTTTTGCCAGTGTGTGGCAGCTGACCACTGGCTACCAACATCTGAATACAAACACATGCCCTTTAACTGCTGCAGTTCCTAATATGGCTGATTTTGGCTATTCAGGAACAAGATCACTCTGTTCTGGCAACTATCAACATGAAAGATGTATTTTTCCAGTCCTCCTGATAGAATCGGGCAAGGAGCAGTTTGCATTTACACGGGAAGGAGAGGAGTATACCTTTACTCAACTTCCCCATGGATACTGGCATTCAGCCACCCTTGCTCTTTATGCTCCAGCTCAAGAACTGGCCCAAATTGGCCCAGAGGAGCAGGTCAAGATTTACTAGTATATTGATGTTGTGCTAATTGGTTGCCCAGAGGTGGAGGCAGTGGACCAGACAGAGACAAAGATAATTGCTCATTTGGAGAGCTTGGGACTCCCTATCTTGACTGAGGAGGTTCATCTCCCTTCCTCTGAGGTAAAATTCTTAGATATTTGGTGTAAAGGCCAGACAACAGGCATTCCCCTGAAACATTAACTACTCTGGATCAGACTGGAATGCTAGGAAATAAGAAGGAATTGCAACATGCCATATAACTATTACTGTTTTCGAGAAAACACATTCCTGGTTTTTCCATGATATCCCATTTCCTATATGATTTGACAAGGAAAAGAGCTGTTTGAGATTGGACACAAGTCCATGAGGAGGCTTTGAAATTGCCTATATTTGAAGCTGGGGTATACCAAGCTCTAGGGCCCAAACATCCCACAGAGCCCCTGCATATGGAATGGGGTTTTGACATCCATGGGTTATCAATTCATATGCAGCAATAGGGACCCAAAAGGTCTACACAACATATTGAATTCAATTCAAAAAGCTTCAAAAAGATGGAGAAAAATTATATTCCCCTCGGGACTATCTGTAATAACCATGCCTTTACAGGAGGCAGACAAAATAATTAAATGCCAACCCATTGTGTCAAAAAGCCCCTTTTCAGGTGCTAAAAGTGGTGACAGCAGGTACTTCACCCACTCCAGGGGTGCCCCAATGAGAAACTGTCAGAAAGTGGTACATGCAGATAGAACACCACTGTCATGGCCATGATATTAATAAAGGCCCACCAAAAGACCTTCCAACACAGGGAGTACTAAACTGACCCTGATGGACTCAGTATAAGTTCCATATTGATTTACATGCAGTGTTTCAGGGATGCACAGAGTGGCTCTCTTTCTGAGAGCAAAATGAAAGGGAAGTGAATCAACTACTAACATGGCAAAAGGCTAAGTAAGAGGAAATCTTGCAGATTGCTTTAAAAAAAAAGACCACATAGGTGGGGTGGGTTGCTGCATATCAAAATAGGAATAACCCAGTTTATTCTTCAATAATCAAATTGACTCTCTTGTGGTGTTGTCTTGTGGTGGCAATTACCCCAGACAAGGATGGAAAGGAGAGCATCCCCTTATTAACACTAAGGAGAGTCAGGAGATAAGTGTGAGACACTACTGGAGTGGTTCAATAAGAAGCAAGGCACTCTGGAACAAAAGATTTGTTCAGGGAAACCCACAGTAGGAGTTGGACAGAGAGCCGAGTGAATCAAGGGTTGAAAAGAATTAAAAGTTGATGTTGTAGCTAGCAAGGTAGAAGCAAGAAACTAAGGTTTAATTATTAGCATATAGGTATAGTTGAAGCAGTTGGAGCGAAGACAATCTATCATGTATTCCATTCAGTTATGTTCTTAGAAGCAACCTGGGAGGACACTCAGCATTGTAAAAGAGCAGGAACCGAAGAACACACCTGGCCTCCAAGATAGTTGGAGCCAAGAGACAAGGCCTGGATCGTGACCAAGGGTCAGGAAGACCTGGCAATGGGACAAAGTAAAGAGGAAGACGTCTGACTTCATCTTCAAGAGACCACCGACCCAAATTAAAGGAAGAACTGTGCAAGCGTAATGAACATTCAGCTCATTTTAATATGGAGGGGGATAGGTGATGCATATGTATAGGCGTCTCAGGTAACTTAAATGAATATGTAAGACCTTTGTGAATACAAGGAAAGTCAATGCTTTAGAGATTCACAGCTTGCTTTGGAAGCTATTCCCTCGCTGCCTGATATCGTAATAAAACATATCACTTTCTAACTTAACTGTTGGAGAGTTTTGTCCGTTACGAGTTGAACATCAATGTTAGATTGATATTCATATTTTATTTAATAAATCACGAGAACTCTGCACTACAACCATTTCAACGTGCAGTCAGTGCCACCCATGCCTGGACCACCACCCCTTACATGACCCACCCCTTAACCTGAAGAATGAGAGAAGTGTTTGGGAAACATGGCAAATTCATTATATTAGTCCTTTTAACAAATCTGAAGGGAAAATATGTTTTAGTAGGAGTGGAGGTTGTGTCTGAACTAACCCAAGCAGAAGCCCTTAGCCAAGTCACAGGCAAACCAACAATTCTGAGACTAAATAGTGGTCTAGGTGCCAGAATTAAGACAGTTATAAGGCATAAGAGTTCCCTAACATGTAGATTGGTGTCTTTGTTCAGCTGACGAGAATTTACCACAAACATCACTGCTGCTTCTGGGTTGTGACAGCTCCTCAACATAATTTTCTCTAGTTTAAGCTTTACTCTAGCTGCACTGTCTCAGACAGCAGTGAGATGATGTGAAAGCCCATGCCAGCCTACATTGGTCACCAGTGATTCAATTAAGGAGGGGGAATTGCTACTGCTAAACACACTGAAAGAGAAGAGTGACTCCCTGCTTTGTTTCTTGTCAAGTGGAAAGAGACCAAAATCATGTAGACTCACCCAGTGTCTTGGAGAGGTTCTTTCTCCACTTCCTCCACACCCTAAAAAAAATAATTCCTGTTGGACGCATTAGTTACCACCAATACAAAGTCATGCCTGGCCCCTTGTACAGGACAGCATCACATCTTCAAGGGTGAGAGTGATGTAGATTATAACAACGATTAGGAACCAGCCTTTGCAAGTGTTTCAAGAACAGGTTCTGCAGATACAGTTCGGAGGCTGAGGCACTGTAAAGGGAGATCTTCAGTGCCGGGAACTCCCAGGGCAAATGCCTTGGGACTGACCTATGGCATGTATAGGACCATGAGAGCCACACCAAAGCTTTCTGTTCTACTTTCTTCTGCAAAATACCCTATATGCTGACACAGGAGTGGATGATGCAGAACTAGTGCAATCAGGTTTTTCACCAGAGGCTGTGCCCTGTATGGCAGAAGTGTCAACTCCCTTAGCAGCAGATTTCCATCTGCCTTACAGCAATGAAGTGCTGTGATGCACCTGTGATGGACACTTAAGGGACTAAAAGGATAGCAAAGTCTGGGACAAAGGAAAACTCTGATAAAGCTGCTGCTCCTATTCCAACTCAGGCTGCTGACAGAGTAAAAGAGGTCATGGGAGCAAAAAAGGCTCATTCTGGCTTCCTAGTTGTATTGATTGCTGTGTTTTATCACAGACTCTGTTTGTCCTGAGACTCCTATGCTGTCACACAGTCCCCTTGTTTTGGGAACACATGCAGGATGCTTAAAAACTGCCATTATTTGTCCAGAAGAGCAGATTGCAGCAGCTACTGATAGCATGAGGATGTGCAAGAACAGTGGCAGAGTACTAAGTACTGCAGCTGTTACTGAGGGTTTTCAGTGCGCAAAAAAAGAGACTGGAAAGAAGAGATGTTACATGCAAGTACAGTTAAGATGAAAAAAGCTGAAAAGTCTCAAAAAACATATTAAGGAAAATTTTCAAGGGATCAACTCTGGTGTTAAAAAGACTCTCTGCAACTGATTAATTTTAAACAATGTCATTTGGATCACTACAGTGTAAAGGGACAAATGCTTCTTTTTAATATGTGAAAATGTTCTAAGAGATGCATTTTAATGAATTTAATAAGAATGTTTGGGAAACATAAGAAAAACACCCTCAAAGGATCTTCAAAGAGTTAAAATGTAGGCAAGGCATTCCTAAATGCATTAACATTTATGTGAAATGAAAGTTCAAAGAAGACCTTTCAATCTTATAGAGTATTCAAGCCAATAAAGGAATAAAACCCTGCTATGTTAATGGGAGCCATTGGTTTCACTGGGATTGCAGCAAGCCTCAAAATAGTTCTACTTTAATTTAAAGTTGGATTTGTAAACTCAAATTAGAGTTTTTATTTGAGGAAGATTTCTTAAGCTGTATTGAAATTCAGCAGATGAAGATGAGTGCTGCTTTCCTGCCCATATCCCAGTTTCTCAATTTCCACATGCTTCAGATGATCTCACAGACAGCTGCTCGCTGATCAGCATCCTCTGCAGCTACCTGCAGGTTTATTTCTGCCTGTTCCTCTGCCAGATCACTGATCTCTGTTCTGTACTGCTAGTTTATAGCAAACTCACCTTACTCCATTTTGAGTCTGGGGCATAAAAGCCTTCTGGCTCTGAAGGAATTAACCTTTCATTTGTCAGCCTGTTAGAGCACTTCAGCTGATGTTATGGCACAAAGAGGAAAATTAAATTTCTTATAACAAATGCACAGTGGATGGGATCAGCCGCTGCGACTGCAGTGATTTACCTGGAGCTGCTGTTCCTGACCTTTCACTGGTCCCAGGAAAACCCCTCTCAGAGGGTTCCACTACCACCTTGGTGCAGATGAAGGCTGCCTGGCCCTCATACAAAGTCCCCAAAAAGGAAGATGCAAGTACCAGTACCCATCCAGACTTCTGCTAAAGTGGCAGGAAAGGTATGGGGAGGTTGGAGAAGTAACTTGGTCTTTTACCCCTGTATTAAATAAATTCATTTGCTTTAAGAATATATATATATATATGTTTTCCTAGATTAGAGGAAAGCACAGCTAAATGCTTCAAGACTAATACAAAAATCAGTGGGCTTTCTTACTAGTGAAGAGAGATACCAAAGTGGGAGACTCCTCTGCTGCCGTACAGCTTAAAAGTGATTTCTTTTCTACCCTCCCCTAGCTGTTAAAGGACTTTTCTGATGAAAGACTTTCAGCATTTAATCAAAGACTGTTTTGTTAACCGTGGGTGAAGGGAGATGCTTCCACCAGACACAAAAGGAACTGTGATCTGAGATATACCCTTGCATTCGAGGGCTGCTGCTGACACCTCCGACCTGAAGTGCTGGTTTGTGTGGTTCTCAGTGGGAGGTGGTTAATGGCACCATTGATCATGCAGAAATCATGGTGGAAGGTAATTTAAAACTTCTACCGACATCTCCACATGATGCCGAGATACCTTTCCAAAAAC
The DNA here is from genome assembly GCA_013400515.1 of Erpornis zantholeuca. Lineage (NCBI taxonomy): Eukaryota > Metazoa > Chordata > Aves > Passeriformes > Timaliidae > Erpornis > Erpornis zantholeuca. Next base: position 10,206 of record VZTN01011162.1, read on the forward strand.
TCACTCTCACATCTGCATTACATGATCAATATTTTTAGAAGAAATGCTGTAACGTGATCAATGGTTGGATGCACTGCAGCAAGGTCCCAGTTAATGTTATGAACCTGATACCAGCTGCTACAAGGCACATTGAATGATCTGGACTCAAACAATGAAATATTAATTTCTGTATCACCCATCCAAAACAAGAAATGCAAGTCATATCTCCAGGACTTAGGAGTGTCTCCTGGGAATTATTGCTTTGGAACAGGTGCTAGAAGCCTTGGCAAACAAGTGGCTGAGAATAACTCCTTAGAGTGCCACCATGGCCTAACTTGGAATATAATTTATGCAGTCTGAATCAAAATTCCCTGTTTCACCATACAAGAACTATGCATTACTTCTTTTCTGTGATTGCATTTCAGATACTAAGTCCAGTTTTAGTGTCCTCAGAGAATGTGGACAGAGGTCACTTAAGAGAAAATGAAGAAAGAATCACATTAAACCCACTTTTAAAACCCCCAAATTTTAGAGAAGGTTGTGACCAGAGCAAGGTTTGAAATGTCTTGATCAGTCCAATAAAATATATATGGTAAACAGAAATTTAATGACAGAAAATAAAGAAAAAGGCAGAATCAATCCAGAAAGTAAAGGGATACAAATTCAGAAAGGAAATCCTTTTAGCAATTCATTTTTAGACATCAGAACACATACTCAGGCTTGTCTCTTAGTGGAACAACAAACTTCATCAAGAGGCAAGTATAAGATAGTATGCATGGCAATGAACACACAGAGGAGATGCCATTTCTGACAGCAAATTTGAAAACTTCTTATACTGGAGACAAAGTTGAAGACCATAATTCAATGTCTTCAATTGGGGTGACTTTTTGATATTTTCCATGTACTTGCTGAGGCAATTCTGCTGAACTAGTCCAACCACTGACCGTAACAAGGATAAACTGCAGGTAAGGAAAAACTGAAATTATAAAACACATTTTGGCAGACGTTTTTTCCTCAGCAGCTCCTGAAAGCAAATTCAAAACAATGGCTTTTTTTTTTTTTTTTTTTTTTTCTTTTTTTTTTTTTTTGGCTTGGAATAAGATCAAGATTACAAAGTGAAGTAGTGAAGTTATTAGACAATTTTTTTGGGGCGGGGGGAATTGCAGCTGTCAAAGTGTGCTGCAATAACAGAAAAGTTTAAACACTAACAGAAATTACTTTGACAGCTTCTGTTAGAAAGTATGTCAAAGTGTGAAACTTACTTTTTGCAAAAAGAGACTAAGGAGAAATGGGAGAAATAAGTTGTGTTTTCTGAATATATTTTTTTTTTGTAGCTTTTGTGTTAGATCTAGTCTTCAGTGTTCTGGTGACTAAAATGCAATGCTATATAAACACTTTGAGACAGAAATTATGTTATTCCCTTTATTTGACTGTTGCTCTAGCAAAATGTAAAAATATCTGCAGTGGATAGATTTTTTTCTTTAAATACAGAATTGAAAGTTATTGTCATGACCACAGCATCCAACTTAAAGTACTTAAGCTTAAACTACCTATTTAAAAGCCTGACTTGTCCAGCAACTTTTTAATAGACTGGAAAGCCAATCTGATGACAACACTCAACTTCTGTTCCATGCAGGGTCAAATTTATTCCAGTTCCTTCTCTCTGGAAAAATGGAAACAACAAATAGATAAATCGCTTTGTTAGTTTATGCACACCTAGGCTTTGATCTCATCATCCCAACTATAAAACTAATTTTGAGCTTAGTAAATAACAATTTATACTGCACATGTAGAACTTGAGTTACTACATACAAAGGGCGTTTCAGGCCCCTTTCCACATTTAGCCCATGATTGGCAGGATGCTGCCTGGAGCTACTGGATTTTCCCAACTTCCAGCAAGCAACCTCATGGTACCAAGCCTGCTTGTGTACTCAACACAGCAATTTTGTTCCAAGTTAATACGTTCAACTTCCCCACATCAGTGGGTTTGCGCATCTCATGACCAAATTACTTTTCACGTGTGTTACAATACTGCATTATTCAAGAATGATTTACAATTAATCTTGGTGCTCCAGACTCCGAAAAATCCATGTCACAAAGAAACCTGAGCTAAAGAACAGATTCTCTAGTGCCTTGGAACTGGCAGGAATTCACACTGTATTTTCCTCCACCATTAAAGGAATCAATAGCATCCACTCCTATTTGTACCTACCTCTTTTCATGAATCTCCAGGGAAATTCATTATGTTTGCACTAGCTATTCTCACAACTTCAGCTTAATTTAGCTGATGACCTCAGTAGTTTTTGGGGCCAAATTAAATAGACAAAGTGACCAGATGCAATCCTTCTCAGAAACCAGACTAAAAAGGACATCTAAGGAATTACTATGACTTAGTTTCTTTATAGTCTTCCTTTTTTGGACCCAATTTTGGTTTTGCCAACTGGCTACATTAAGAAAGAGGACAGAGGAAAGGAGAAAAGTATTGCTGAATTAGAAGAATAGTACACACATATGTTGCAAATCTTATATTGCATTGCATTTTGCACTTCCCCAAGACTGGAGAACTTCACCAGGTTTATAATCCAGTGCCCTACATCATGCAAAGAAAAGCCTGTGGATCCCAAGGAGGACTCAGGCTCTGAGTCTGATGTGTACCATATGCACACAGTTCTCAAAGAACAGATATTTCCTAACCATAATCTTGATGCTCCATAAGATACTGGTACTGACATTAACATACTCATATTCCCCTGTGGACTTTTAGCTGTAGATTTACCATGACATGACTTACTGTGCATGCTTTCTCTTTTCATTGCATAAATTGAACAGGGATTGAACACCTAGAAATAAAATTTAAAAAACACCTCATAAAATATTAACTGATATTTCCCTTAGTATTTCCATGCTTTTGTCAAAGCTAGAGTCTAAAATGGTTGCCATGTTTTTCTCACTGATCTTAGTGTTCATTGAAACATTCACTGTTATCAGAGGAAAATTCCTAGGAAAAGAAGCAGGAACATATTTATGTGAACCATGTATATTGACTCTAATCAGAATTTAAGTCCAGCTGTATCCAGCCCCTCTGAGGACGAGCTGGAAAACAAGGGTGTTTGTCTTCTGCCAAATTTCTATACTCTTAGTGCTGCAGAGAAAGACCTTGTCTTGGGATTAAAGTCTAGTTAGGAGAGTTTTTCTCCTAACTCTCTTCCATTTATAACAGCATTCAGAGGGCATTAAAAGATTTGTTTCAGAAGGAAACAAAAACCCACAGAAACCCAAAGGGAACTGAAGATTGACTTCTTCATGGCTGTTGAAAAGTTGAAAGGTATGTATTCGCAGGGGTGCAGGCGCCCCAGGGACTGGCTCTCAGCACGCTGCCACAGCCCCGTGGACCAGGGTGTGTGCCGAGCATCCTTCCTTAACGGGGCTGCTACAGCCCCGGCTGGTCCTTCCCACGCGGCAGCGCTCCCCACGGCGGCCGCACGCTCTTACCCTCAACTTCATTTATCCCCTCTTTTTTCCCTCCGTGGGACAGCGGTGTCCGGTGCTTTCCCGCGGGGACTCAGGTTTCCCAGCTCCCCACAAGAGTCCCGAAGGCTCCCGGCAGGCACCGGCACTCGCCTACGACGCCCACCCTGCCCTCTCCGGCGTCCCGGGACACGGAGTGCTCCGGTGCCCCCCGACCCATCCCCCTGAGACGACAGGGCAGTCTGAGTCACAGGCGGGACTGGCGCCCTGTGTCCTACTCCTGGTCTCTCAGCTTGCTTCTCTTCACTAGAAATAAACTCGAAGGGAAAAGAAAATAAGCAGCTCCTGTGTCTTCCAGAGAAAAAAAAAATGTTTGGAAGATTTGAGACAACAGCAGGAATCAGGATCAATACGCTTTAGAAGAATTCCATGCTGTTTTCTTGGGTAAAAAAAAACCACTGTTGTCCCAAAACAGGTTCTTTCACCCAGTGTGCAAAAGGCTGATCCACACAAAGTAGAGGTATTTGATTTATTTGCAGTTCTGTGTAGAAAAGGGTGGTCGGCAGTAAATCCACAAAGCCAGCATACTGACTATCTAAACTTTGCAAAGGCACTAATGTTGATTGGCTCCCAATTACATAGTCTTCCAATTAATTAATATTCGATCTTCTTTTGGTTGAATGATTCTCTCACTTCATATGCTAATTAGCCAACATGCTCAATCTTCTTTCAAGCTGGTGTCCACTTTTCTTCAGCTGATGCCTTCCCTTCTTCGGACAGATCCTTTCTTGATCCAGTGGGCATGATCTATCACCGGAATTACCTAGTTTAATAAGTTTGCCTTGTTTTGTTCCTCGTAATCTGGCATTTTATTAACCATTTCACCAAGTGTCACTGGTTCAGCACTCTGTTATGTCTGGTTTCATTTATGTGCTTAGCTTCTTTCTTCTATTTTCTTTTATTTTCTGTAGGTGCTAGAATTAGTGAGATGTGTTAAATATAACTAATCTATTTGGGAGCCATATACAAACATTAGAGTATGTCAAGTATACTGAAGTCAAGCATCACAGCCAACTGAGACCTGCAATTTCTTTCTTCATATCCTAATAAGAAAAAAAATAAGACAAATTAGGAGTCAGTGTGAACACAAGCCTGAGAACCTTGACAACTTCTTCATCAAAAGAATCAAGAATCTATACATACATACAATTATTAGGAAAATTTAGCCAATATATGTGCTACTACCATCACAATGTCCTTCTAAATCCCATTAGGTTCAAACACATCCTTACACACCCAAAACAGGGAGTAGGCTAGAAAAACTCCAGAGATCTATCTCAAGGGACAGTGGATCTCTATCAAGGTGTTTTCAACAATAAAAAAGAAGATAGTTCCCAAAGAGCCACAACTGACAGCTGGAACTAAAGCTAAAAGTAGACATAGAAAACGAGCAAAGAAATCAAGTCCAGTCACAAGAGCTCACAAGTCCTGATATAACATAAACAATTTCCTCCTCATGCTAAAACATATTATTTTGCTAGATGAGAGAAGAGTGCATTTTTATGGAATGTCCTCCTTGGCTAAAGAGAAGAGGCTTCCTCCTTTTTCTTTAAGGCAGACTTAGAAGCATAAAGAATTTTATGTAATTTCATGCATAAGCATCTGGAAGACAAATGGATTCAAGGATCTTGAATCTGAAGACTGAATATCCAATCTATCTAAAATAACTCAATACTGAGAATGCCTGCCTGGGACCATGGGTGCCTGTGGAAGATTTCTGCTGAGGTCTAAGAATTCAGAAATCCTCTCTTAGAGGAAAGATTAGAGATTTGGACTCACTAGAGCCAAACCATCACAGGCAGAAAGCTCCCCATATGTCATATTAAAGATGCTTGAGCCATGTTAAGTTAGAAAGAAAGTCTGGTGAGCCTACAGAAAAGCCTGAAATTCTTGTAATGTTTCGTATTCAATTTATTTTCAAGAATGGAATGAGTGCTATACAAGCGTTACCACGTGTGCCTGCCTTCAGAGGGAGAAAGAGGAAGTGGCACACTGAGAAAAAAGATCTCTCCTTTCACAGATCCCCACCCTCAAAAAGTTCTGGAGAAGGACTAGGGAAAGACAGATTAACTGGTTTGAGATGCCTATGTAGGTGGACCCATTGCCTTTTTCTGCTGAAACTGCCAACAGTTATAGCAAATACAACAATGGGTTTGCAATATGGGTAGATGTCTTCTAGCCTGAAATGAAAGTCTTCTAACACAGGCAATTAAGCAGTAAAGAGTGATAAATAATGGTGATATTCACAGTGAACACATCAGCACAACATACACAGACATGCATAATACCACATGACAGAAAGTGCTATAAGACAAAAATTTTACCTCCACTAATTCAGTTTTGTCAGGATTTTCCCGATGTTGGAAAATGCACATGCTAAGAACGGAGTATAGTTTTGCCATGCTTGATATACTGACATTCTCAGTTGCCATGACGACAGCATCCAACACTTTCTGAAGAAAAAAAGTGGAAACTAAAATTCAGGGTAGGACAAGGTGTGTCCTACTTTCTCATATTGTTAAATAAAAGTGGTACTTTGGAGAGCTGATTAAATATCTCACAAAATTTAACTGGAGAAAAACAGTTACTTTTTCACACTTCATGGAAAAGGAAGGTTAAAAGTTCAGACAATATTTTCTTACTCATCAATCTATGACATCAACAATCATAACTGCCAATCAACTGCCTCCAGAACAGCAGAGAATGACACAATCTACTTCATTATAGATTAGCTGCCACCACAAAGCCATGGTTGTATTTATGTAATACAGGGCCCTGGACAATGTGTCTTTGGAAGCCAGGCTACAGCTCTTCCAGATACAGCTGTGCCAGCTGGAAACAGAGGGTCCTTAGGTGCTCACCTCTATCCATTAGCTGGACGTGTACTGTGCCAAACACCTACCTTTCAACTCAAGAGTGGATGAACCAGCAGAGTGCCTGCCTGTAGCAAATTACCAATCTCTCACACAGTCCCTTCTGTTGTGGAGATGTGAATGTGATCATCTATGGGCATACAACACTAACAAGTTAGTGGCACCACTGCTGGGGCTGTTCAGTTGCTGTATTGTGTGAGGTCATGAAGCTGTAGCTTAAGAAAGCAGATACACCCAGTGTAAACACTACTGCCTCACAGCTGTTTGTCATTAACTCAGCCTTGCTCAGATCTGCTAGCACAAGATGTGAGTATTCCCCTGAATTCCCTTCTACCCAACGTGAAGGTAAGAGGCACAAAACCCACACAGAGTGCTTTCAGCTGCTGCAAACACAACACGTAGGACATGACAGTGATGCATGGACAACATCCCCTGTGAAACTACTTCTAACTGCTGCCTCATAGGCATGCTTTTCTATTTGTCCATCAAGTTCTATCCCTATTACCAAGCAAATAAACAAAAAAAAAAACCAAAACAGCCACCAATCAAAGCACCTTAATAAACCCAAACAAATAATAAAAAATCCCATCCCGTAGGAAACCAAGCAGAAGTATTCTGCAGGTTCACCCAGCTTATTGACTTCAGGAAAGTTCCAAAAATGTTCTCTGGTACAAGCGTCAAGTTCTAGTGACACTCATGTTAAGGAAACAAGTTTTCTAAAAAGACATGTTTCACGACTGTAGCTTTCTCCTCACAGCTGAAAGATACATATAAGATGAAACATCTATAATGACTCTATCAGACCATTTCTCCAGTTGGCAATAACTTCGGAGCAAACCTATATGACTTCTCTCCACACGGAGGCAGACGTGAACAACAAAAACCTCTTGAAATTTGCTTCCTTAGGACACCAGCCTTAGCTAGTTTCACTTCTACAAATTATGTCACAGCTTAAAAATGTGATAGAAATTGTGTGGACAAGCCCCTTCACCAAAAAAGATTCCACTCTGGTCATATTCTCCCCATACAGAGGAAATATCCAAATAATACTCCCTTTCTCAGGCAGGTAAACAGCAGCCTCTTCTGCTTTGACCAAACTCCAGGACTTCAACTAGCAACTTCCTGAACTTTCTTCCAAGCAAAGAAGAAAGCAGTTCCCTGAAAGCAGGTCCTTCTTTTATACCCTCTCCAGCTCATGCAAAGGAACCTCTTTTACCTCCTGCACAAATGGACCCTTTCCCCAGCTACAGACTAGGATAACAACTTCTCTCCTATAGAGGACTGGAAAAACCTTATAACAGTGTAACTGTATGAATGAAAAATTCTAACATTGGATTTTAAAAGAATTTTGGAAAAGCAGTCATTAGTATTTTATCCAGGATGACCTTTAGGTCAACCTGCTAACTTCAGGTTTAAAGCCATAACTTCTTAAAATCAAGGTCCTTTTCTGGACAAAACAACCCTACCCCAACCCATCATAAAAACTGCATTAATAACTAACAATACTAGCAGGTTGTCTGTGGGCTATTTTAAAATTTAACAAGCCCTTTTACATTAAAAATTAGGAAGAGAATCCTATCTTCTAAAATATAGCAAAAGCAGCAGTTTACACCAGCTGTGGAAACAACAGTCATAGTCCCTTACAGGTTGAATTATTTCACAAGTTACATATCCCTCTCATAAATTGTTTGAATTGGCAGTGGTTAACAATCAACTCAATTTAGAAAATGTCCTACTTCAGCATGAACAAAATTGAAGTTAGACTTACTCTGAGCTCAGAGTAATCCACATACACTCCTCGTTTTTGAATTTTGATTGCTTTCTTGTCCTCTACTTGTGGTTGCCCATCCACCTCAGAACATTTTGCAGGAAGGTGTACCTGAGAACCTGGAGTGACACAAATTTCATTCAGGATTTCTCTTGATGTGGAATAGAGTATCCATGAAGTATACTGTACCTGAGGTAGGGTAACTTTCTGCAGTAACAAGGAAAAATTTTAGTCAATTCATGGTACTGAAATGCAAGCCCATGAAAAATGATTGACACAAAAATTATCACCAAAGCAAATACTGTATTAGCTGTTAGCTTACAGTAACAAAGTTTTATATGTAGAATATCCTTACCTGCACTGCTTTTTGATGCAGGAGGTTCAGCAGATTGCTTCATAATCAAGTCCTCAAAAAACCCTTTTCTTTCAGCACAGGTAGGCCGTGGGATATTGAAAACCTCTTCACGATTAGTATTAAACAATACTTTTATCTAGACCATGAGAAGAAAACAGATTTCAGATATAAGGCCACAAAATTTTTTTATTTTATATTCCAAACATTTCTAAATTACACTGAATACTCATGTAGATAAGCTATTTAAAGTTAACTTCCTGGCCCTAAGAGGCTGGATTTTCATAGCACTGCAAAGTAAAATACCTTCTCTAATGAACATTATAGGGTTTAAGATCCATGAAAAAAGTATGATAAACCTATGAGAAAGGGATGACATTCACCACCCCAAACACTGCCTATTTTGCATTTACCTGGCTTGACGTCCTTTAGCTTGAATATTTATGACAACTACACAGGGAAGAGGCAGGGCTCAGCAGACGATTGCCAACTTTTTTGTGATGTGGGTTGGTTTTTATAAAATTTTAGAAGGCACTTACTAATTTTATAAAAACTTCTGTTACTTAGACAAATAATCAGAGCAGCATATTACCATTTTAAGCACCTTCCTTTAATGAACACTCTCAGTTTCTAAAAAGCTCAGCATGTGTTCTTAATTAATTTTAAGACTAAAAATTCATTTCCAAGTTGCTTAAACAGAAGTTGGTCCTTAGCATTTAATGTGTCCAATTTCCACCTAGATTAAGAAAGAAATCTAATTTTTTGTCAAATAATTTAAATTAGAAATTACATTCTATCACTAACAGTGTGACCACAGCACTTTTTCAGTAAAAATGTTTTCAGAAAAACAATCTTCTTCCTAGCTACCTTTCAAGCACTGTGTATTCTTCACTAAGTACACATCTTGAAGCTACTGAACTGGTTGTATGAAGTGTATCTATATGTCTGTCTAGTAAGCATGAGTGTGTGAGAAAGGAGAGAAAGTTGGGTCAAAGTCAATTTCTTTACTCAGAAAACACTTTAGACAAAAGTTTTCAACATTGTTTTGTCTAAGGAAATTTTAAGAGACAGGGTTCTCAGTAATAACAGCTTAATAGCAGCACAGTACTCCAATGTTTCAAGGATTTGTAAATTAACAAGAAACTGAGTAACAAAGAAAGAAAAGTATTGACAGAAGTACCTCTTCTGGGAGATCTTCATGTGGCACATCAGATGTTGCAAGGAGCAAAACTGGAGCAAAGTATGGAATGTTATTCAGTAGTCCTGTAAAACCAGCTTTCAGTGTAGGTCCAATGGCATCCCACCACGAAGGGATTTGTGGGACATAAATGATACTTGGCGCTGTTCTTTGAGCTTCTCGTATCAACTGGCAAAATGAAAGCTTGGATAAGAAAACTACATCATGTAGAACAGACCAGTAAGTAATTACACATCAGTCTACTATCTTGTGAAATAAGAATGCATAAAGCCAAGACATCAAGACAAACTAATAAATGAATGACTCCTTAACAATAGGGTAAAATATTCACTTTGTTTCAAGTATAGACATTGCTATGCAGGCAAAACCAAAACTGAATCTGATTTCAAAACTACATAGGGGTAAGGTAACACCTAAAGAGCCTCAAAATTCAGGTGATGTGATGATGCACCTGAAAAATCAAGACTAACCCTTCAGCAAGGTGGAGAAATCGCTACCCAACTGTGACTGCACCATTTCTGGTTCAGTGTGGGCCCATATCCATGTTAGGCTGAACAAAGGTGTATGTGAAAGTACGATGGCTAACACAGTAAAGGAAGCCTGGTCACAAATCATAATCTCAAGCACATTTTATAAGAGGTGACTGGTCCTGAGCTGCCAGAAGAGCTAAATCACTCACAGCCTTTCATTCCTCTCATTATCAAAGCCTCCATCAGAGCAGATGACGTGCTTTGAAAGACCACAAGCCACTGCCTACAGATGGCATCTCAGTCACAGAAGAGGACATGAATCCACTGCATGAGGGAAGTGGCAACAGTCCTTTCACATGGCAAATATCTCCACACACCATTTCAGAGTAACAAAATGCCTGTTCAAATCAGGCCAACTCCATTAACAGTGAGTTGTGCTTATTTCACTACTTTATATATAGCTCAAGAATCCTATGAGATCAACAAGAAAAAAGATACCTGTGAACATGTTTCTTCCTGTGATGTGGGGCTAACAAACAAGCTTGGTAGATCTAGTGTATAAGCTGGAAACTTTTCCAGGGCATGTAATAGTGCAGGTGCCAAATCAAAAGCCTGCCCACATCCTGGCTCTTCAACTAGTAAGAACCGTGGCCTGTAAGATGTTGGCTGGTAAGAAGGATTTCTACAACAATAAGAAGAAAACAAGTTTAAAAAGGAGTAATGAAGAGGCACACAGATGTTAAATATTTTTCCTATAATTTTTTTTTCTTGTAAATATGTTCCATGTTCTACCAAATAATAAGCTGCTCTATGATAAAACGAGTGGACTGTTAGATAGCCTATTTTCTCAAAAACTGGTATCACTCCTTTGCTAAAAAATCCTGCCAGTCGTCAGCATGATTGCTCTTCCTCTGGCTGGGTTACATAATAGTTCTTAAATCCCACAGGGGGACTGTCCAGGCAAACACACACAAAACAGCTGGCCAGTAACCTGATACAGGGCAAAATAACAACTCTCACAGCACAAACCAATCTGGGTCTCTTCACTGCTCATACACAAGTATTTTCAGCTTGTCTTGACTTTAAGTGAGATCTCCAGAGGTGTCAAATTTAGCTAAAATTTGGCCACAGCTCCTGGAGACAGTGGGAATAAAGGGGCAATACTATATTTCTAGTAAAAAAGAATAATGTGAGTACTGAAACATACTAGTTTTATTTGAAGAAGAACATGACTGGGTCATTTAAATTACAGCACTACACAAAATATGTTAAAGATTTATATTTATTTTATTCAGTCATTCTACTTGTTTCATCTTTGACTTGTGTATTAATTTCCTAATCACCTTGATTTACTCGCATGAAATACACTTGTGAAGAGGTTTGTGCATTTTCCCACCACCATACTATTGTACCTTTACTTGCCAAAATCAAAGATCCTAGAGACCTAACCAAGCTCAGCAAGTCATATTTTCTGGGCAGCACAGCAATACGAAGGGAGGAAAATATCTGACAATAATCTATTTTTAAAACTATTGGACTATGTGACTTTCACAATTAATATGTCAAAAGATAATTAAAACTCAGTAAGGTAAAGACAAAAAATATAGCCATTGTTTAAATTTTTCTCACAGTGATTTAACAAACCACTTTTTGATTTTGTTTCTGATACATAATTTGCTACTGGTTCAACCATCTTGGAAGGTAGAAGGGCAAAAGATGGATACATAAATTCATAGAGGTTTTTTAAGCTGAAATGACAGAATGAACATTTTTGGGGTGTTGAATCTTTCAAGGAATACTGTGGATTAAACCAACATGTTTTAATAATCTGTGAACGAGTTTGACTTAGTAAAAGAGAGCAGGGCTGTTCAGTTTGATGAGTCAGGGCAGTGTAGTCAGAATAATTAAATCTAGTACCCAGCTGGATCTTCACAACTGGATTCTGGAAAATATTGATCACCCCCACGCACACCCTTAACTCCCTCATCTAGCAGCCCTCACATCTTTACATAACATTTTACTGATGCAGCCATCTCAAGAACATAACCATAAAGAGGACAAACATGTACCTGCTAAAAGTGTGTAATTCTGCCTTTTTGCTGCCAGGCTTCTTTTCAGAGACTGATGGCGAGTCATCATCACTGTCAATCCCATCATTCCCTAATATAAAATTTAAAGACAAGAGAATTTTTTTAACTTTCCTGAATAGTTCATATCTTGCTCTTCCTTTAATATACCTTTGAAATCAGTGCTGGAAACCACTTCTCTTGCACTTTGTCATTGAATGCTATTATCTGAAGAGTTCACCCCATGACAGATCTAAGGAGATTGCACAAGTCTATACAAAGCTGTCCTATGTCCTATGATTTGCATGACGTATTATGTCTCTGTTGACAAACACTTGGGAGATTTTTTACCTAGAATTAACCTTGATAGTTCCTAAATACCAGAAAAACCCTTCTCCACTCATTTAAACATTTATTTACTACATTAGTAATAATTATTGGCTATATCAGTTGACAATGAAAGGGTTACAAATGCCATTTATCTGGACTCCTGTAAAGCCTTTGACATGGGCCCCCACAATGTCCTTCTCTTTAAATTGGAGACAGATGGATTTGACGAGTGGACTGTTAGATGGATAAGAAAGTGGTTGGATGGTCACATCCAGAGGCTAGCGATTAATTGCTCAGAGTTTCAGCTGACATCAGTGACATGTGGTGTCCCTCGGGGATCCATATTGGACAAGCGTTACTTAATATCTTTATTAATGACATAGATGAAGGAATCAAGTGTAGCCTCAGTAAACTTGCTGATGACACCAAGCTGAGTGGTGCAGCTGACACACCTGAAGGATGGGATGCAATCCAGAGGGACCTGGACAAGCTCAAGAAGTGGGAAAATGGGAATCTCATGGGGTTCAAGAGGTCCAAGTTAAAGGTTCTGCACCTGAGTCAGGGCAACCCCCAGTACCAACACAGGCTGGGGAGGAACAGCTTGAGAGCAGCCCTGCCAGGAAGAAGTTGGAGGTGCGGGTGGACAAGAGGCTGGACATGATGCAGCAATGTTCTCTTGCAACCCAGAGAGCCAATTGTACCTACAAAGCAGGGTAGGCAGCAGGGTGAGCCCCTCTGCTCTGCTCTGCTCTGCTCTGCTCTGCTCTGCTCTGCTCTGGTGAGACCCCACCTGTGGCCCTGAGTCCAGCTCTGGGGTCCCAGCACAGCAAGGACATTGACCTGTTGGAGCGAGTCCAGAGGAGGGCCAACAAGACAACGAGAGTTATGAAGTACCTCTCCTATGAGGAAAGGCTGGGAGAATTGTGTTTGTTTAGCCTGGAAAAGAGAAGGTTTCGGGGTGATCTAATTTTGGCTTTCCAGTACCTGAAGAAAACCGACAGGAAAGATGGAGAGGGACTGCTTACAAGTGCATGCAGTGGCAGGACAAGGGGAAATGGGTTCAAAATGAAAGAGAGTAATTTTAGATTAGATAATAGGAAAAAATTCTTTACTGTGAGAGTGGTGAAGCATTGGAACAGGTTGCCCAGAGAAGTTGTAGATATCTCATTCTTGGAAGTGTTCAAAGCCAGCCTAGATGGAGCTCTGATCAACCTGGTGTAGTGGAAAGTGTCCCTGTCCGAGGCAGTGGGTTTGGAACTAGGTCCCTTCCAATACAAACCATTCTATGATTCCACAATTTGGAAAGAAGTGCCTCGTATGTGAAAACTTAGATCCATCTGTGAAATTACTAACGTGATGTGAGCTACTGTCAGTAACAGGGGGCTCCAGTAGAGAACCCATAGTTCTCCACTGCATGTTGCAAGTCACGCACAGCTCCCATCCTGCACTGTGCACTCACAAAGTATAAAATCGCACTGTCATTATGGCTGAGAGGTTTGTGTATGTTGGTTGCACTAATCAGAAGATTTTGCTTTGGCAGGATTTTAAAAAAGTAGATGTTATTGTAATACCTTGGTTCTTCTTCAGTGCAAGCTTTGCATGGGGAAATGCTCTCTGCAAGGCTTTCAAAATTCTTTCCAGTGTGTTTTCTAACAGTGGCTTTGAAATAGATGGTAGTGCTCTTCCAGGCGAAGCCCCAGCTCTCTGTGATGCTGGAACAATCTTCTGCATGGCCATGGCAAAATCCTTTGCTGTTACTCTAATTGATCTGGCATCTATTTTCAGTCTTTTATCACTTTCATGTATCTGCGGATAGCGGCGGCGCAAAGCACAGAGCCCAGCTTCAACACACAGAGCTTTAATATCAGCACCACAGAATCCTGACAAACAAAACAAGAACCAAATGTTACGTCAACATATATATGTGTTACATAGGTTAAAAAACTGACTGGATGGCCAGGCCAAGAGTATTGGGGAATGATACTACATCCAGTTGGCAGAAGCTTTATTAGTGGTGCTCCCCAAGGCTCAGTGCTGAGTCCAGTCTTTTTTAATATCTTTATCGATGATCTGGATGAGGGGATTGTGTTCACCCTCGATAAGATCATGGACAACACTACATTGGGTAGAAGTGCTGATCTGTTGGAGAACAGGAAGGCTCTGCAGAGGGAGCTGGACAGGCTGGATCAGTGGGACAAGGCCAATGATATGAGGTTCAACAATGCTGAGGGTCAGCTCCTGCAGTTCAGTCACAGCCCCATGCAGCGCTGCAGGCTGGGGGCAGAGGTGGTTGAATGCTGCCCAGGAGGAAAGGACCCACACTGTTTTCAAACTCACCAACACATTTCTCAGCCAGGTCTTCAAGTAAGTTGTCTGATGGCTTCAGGGTCCAGTCTCTTGTGTGAATTTTGAAAATTTCTAATCTTGCCTAGAAACAAAATGGTTGCATTTTAGTTTGTCGTAAGTTTTCTCCTAAAAAACAACCACAACACTAAACCCCCAGAACTCTCGCACTAGTACAATACTTTTCTTGTCTGCTAATCTTCTAAGTATTTTAAATGTCAGTTATTAATACATTCACTGCTTCTTCAAGAAGGAAATGTAGTAATTCTTAAATTCTTACATCAAACACTTGTGGAGGATGCAGTGAAATAAAAGGCATGTGCATCTTCAACAAAAAGTGTTTCATAAGTGTGACCTAATGATTTTGAAGAACAAATTGGAGTCAAAGCCTCATCTACAAATGGCCATTTTGTGTCAAAGAAAATTCTCTCAGATTTAGCAAAATTTCACAGTGATACTTTCAGTAGTTCATCAAATTTGCTTTTCTGCCAGTTCATTCAAAGAAAACAGTCCTAGAACTCCATTTAGAGTTGTTACAGTTGCTACCAAGAAGAACAAAAACTATGACTCAAACTAGTGCCACTCATCCAGAAAACATCAAACATCGCCTATTCTTATCTCTGATCCTAGCAAGTCTTTCAGTGAAGTATCTCCTGGTACACAGATTAATTATGGCACACTTCTAGAATTCTTCCACAGCAGGGAATTGTGTATTAGATCTGTTTCATGGCTCCTCATCTCTTTTTCCTGAGAGCAGATAAAAACTGGATACAAATGTTTGTGCTAAATGCACTGTTTCATGCACTTTTACTAGCCTTCAATCTAATAAGCGTTTTACCTTTGCTCCAAAAAGTGCTAGGAAATATCAGTGATAGCCAGAGAAAAAACACAAAAGCAGGGTTATGGTTTTACACACCATCTCTCTCCCAACCATCCTCACCCCAATACTTTTGGTTGCTATAAAACAAATTTCTTCATTGCCTAGCTATGCAATGCATAGCTATTGCTTGCAGCTTCATTGCTGCACCTGTGCAGTGTACTTCCTACCTTTGTCCAAGAGAGAAGCAACTACTTGTTGACATGATCTAATTCCTATATAAATTTAGCACCAGGTTTGCCCTCCACAGTAAAATATCCGCGGTGTCTACGGATATCCCTCTTGTGTCCAAGCTGTACACTGCAGATGGAGACTTGCACTGCTCCACGATGCTGCCTTGTTACAGGGGTTTGTTATAAAGATGGACTTTGCCACATAAGGTTGATTTGAAATTCTGACCTCTTTGTTTGGCAAGTTGAAGCGGAATTCTCGTTCAAAGCGTCCAGGTCTTCGTAAAGCAGGATCTATAGAATCCAGCCTGTTGGTGGCTCCTATAACCACAACCTCTCCTCTGCTGGCTAAGCCATCCATAAGTGTCAGAAGTGTCCCCACAACAGAGCTAACAGAAAAACACTATTTTCATTCACTGGTTTAGTAAATTTTCTTCAGTCCCACTTAACCTTCTCCACTGATCCTTCAAAAAGGACAAGTTTTTATTGACAAGATACTCATCAGCAAAATAATTATTTTAAGACATAGCAAAATACAGGTAAGGTAACAGACCTTGTGCTGATATCAAGCTTAGCAAATTTTTTTCCAATTATTGTTTAAAAATCATCTGAAATTCACTAGCACTGAATTACTAGCTTTCAGGATAAATGAATGTGTCACATCAAGTTAAACAGGTCGCGGTCTTTTTTTCTCAAAGATCAAGCACATTATACATGATACAAAACATGTCCTACCTATGAACCTGGTCTTGTTTGCTGGACCGTACAGGAGCAAGAGCATCGATCTCATCAAAGAAAATAATTGAAGGTCGCATCTGGTAGGCCTACAAAGAAAACACAGGAACACTGACATCAGGGAAACAGCATTACTTGAAAGAGAAAATGCATAAAAACATTATGGTTGGAAAGGCACTGGAACTAGATTTTTCAGAGTAGCATCAGGGATCTCTACTAATTAACCTAATGAAAAACAGTAGCCTGTCAATCCACTGAGACTGGGTGACAGGAAAAAAAACATACCAGTAGTTTTCACAGCTATTTGGCAACCATGAGAACAGAGACAGGACTCAAAGGTTCTGGAACCAACCTTCTATTACCAATTTAAATGAACACATTTTCACCCTGCATCTGTTTCCCTCTCATCTAAAGGCACCTTCTCTTGCTTCTTGAGACCTTTATTGTGACTGAGTTGTGTGCATGGGGGAGGGCTTTTTGAGGGTGGTGGTGGTGGTGATTTTCTTGTTTGCTTTACTAATCTTTTCAATACATCTCAAGAGACTCCACTGAAAAAGGGAACACTAATAATCCAATTTCCGTGTAAGGAGACGATAAAACATGAAAAAGAGTGAGTTCTTCTCCACCACAAAAAATTAGTTACAACTCCAACAGAACACATGGCATGTTTCAACCTTACCTGCTCAAATACTAAGCGAAGCTGTCGTTCAGATTCTCCTACCCATTTACTCATGCAGTCGGCAGCACTTCTCATAAAAAAGGTTACTTTCCTGTCACCTCTGCTACATTCATTAGCAAGTGCACGAGCAACCAGGGTCTTTCCAGTCCCCGGTGGACCATAGAATAAACAGCCTCTACAATTTAAAAGAAAGAAATGTTTAAAAAGTTCACATAAGAAAAAACATCATGGAAAAGTATCTGTTACAATCCCCATCCCTAAAACACATGACTCTGCTCTCCTAAGATAAACACTTCATTGACAAGATAGCAGTAACAGCTGAAGTGTGAGAAAAGTCAAAAATGTTCTTACAGAATTCTGCAAGGCAGCAAACAAAATGAATCAAGAGAATAATGCAGATGTACAAAATCTTGAGGAAAGATAAGAGCATCCCAGAAGGACATTTTCAAAACTTCTGACAAACCAACAGAGATGGTTACAGTACAGAGGAGCAAAACAAGAGCAAACTTTCAATGCAAACTTTCAGAATCTGAGACTGGGGTAACTTAGGAATCACCAGTTCACTTTTCAATGATAAGCTGCATATTCATTCTTGTTTTCACAAAAGTCAAGATTGAGAGTAAAGCATTTCATTTTCCCTTAAAAAGCTTTAAGCTACTGGATTTGGTCTCCCTTTGCTGGTGATTAAGGAAGAGGAAGTAGTCTAAAAATGGGAAGGTATTCCACATTTCTGTATTTCCATCAACTAGAAGAGCTAATGCACTGCTGCTTCTAAAAGAATTTCAATGAATAAAGAAGCAAAACAGATTTTCTTTTCAATGTTTATAATATTTTTAAAGTTACTGGAAGCAAAGAATTTAAAGTCCTATTCCAATATGCCATGACTGAGTTTTGCTGACAAAGGATATATAAAGTTAAGGAATCTCTAATAATCTCATTTCATAACACGGAACTCACTTCTTTCTGTAAGAAGGGGACAGATTCTTATTTTAGCCCAAGCACAAAAAACACTGCAAAGTTCTAGTTGCAAGTCCTATCAATTGTAAAACTAATACCTGAAAATACTTGGAGAAAAAAAAAAAAAGAGTTGGCAGGAGACAGAACTGGACTTCCACAAAACAGTTAACTGGTAGTAGATAATTCCTTCCTGCTCACAAACTAATCAAGTCCAGTTGCATGTAGGACTCTAAAGAAAAAATCTTCAACTCCACCTTTCGATGGCAAGACACTTTTAAAGGATAGTCTTGCCACACAGTAAATCTCTGAATGCACATATATGCTGTAGTCTATCAATTTTTTAAAAAATTATTTTTCACAAGTGCTAAAACCCATAAACACTGCTGAAAATTTTGAAGCATGGAAAATAAGTGAGTTAAGAATTTAAAGTTTTAAACGGTGTCTCTTACCTTGGAGGTTTAAATTTCAAAATCTCAAAGACATCAGGATAAAGCAATGGCAAAATGACCATCTCTTTTAAAGCTGAAATGTGGTCAGATAGACCACCCACACCATGAAATTGTGCCTAAAGGTGAAGTCAACAGAACACGTGTTAAAGAAAGCTGCAACCTTGATAAGGTTCCATCAGAAATTAGACATCAGCACAAAGACAATGTTAGTGGTGATTTTCAAATTGCTTGCGAGAAAACTGTAAGCCAAGTTTTGGAGATGGACCATTACTGGAAGCTTTTATAAATACTGCAAATGTCTCACTGTCATGAGGAAGTAAAAATACTTACTGAACTATCTATTTGCATTTGCTCCACACCAGCCAGACCTGTTCCAAATTTCATGTGATCCCTGTGAACTTCGTTTGGGTTGCCTTTCCGAGTTGCTTCAGTTTTCGCGCGATCATTTGGAACTCCCTTTTTGTCATCTTTCCGAGAGTTGGCCGAAAGAGATCTAATTTGAATTAAGGAGAAAGAATAAAATGCTTTCTAATTTATGATGCAGTTAGATGACTTTTGATTTTCTGATGATAGCAAGTGAATCCAAGCATATTAGAGCATAAACTTCCTAAATAGTTAGATATTCATTCCAAGTGTTTTACATTTAACGGCCATGAGTAAATAAAGAACTTTAAACTGAGTTAATTATAATAACAACTCTTAGCACTTACAAATATAACTATTGCAATTTTAATTTAGAATCTCATTAGGCATTTTTCTTGTTTAAGGATAGTTTCATAAAGAAACACAAACTCTCTTGAGTGATTGAAAAAAAAGTCCATTGAAATTTCCATACAGGCTCTCCCTTTAAGCTGTCTTCAGTTTTAATAATTTTTACCCTTTAAGTGTTGAGTCTTAATTTGTACACTCTTCATGTCTAAGATTTTCAGAGGGAGATTACGGCTTCCATTCCAGAAAAATGAATTTCAGCTACACAATCTCAGCCACAACCCTCATCATCACCTTATTAGTGACCAAAAATACAGTATTTTCAAATAAAATCTAATGGCTAGTAGAGAGGATGGCCTCCCCTGAAGTGTTTGTATTCTTTATACCCTCAGACTACCACAGTAAGAATCTGCAATTATATTAATGTCTAATTACCACCAGTTCAAAAAACCTTGAAAGCATTATACAACAGTGCCCTTGAGAAAGAAGGACTATCATAAACCATACACCAACCTTTTAGGTTTTTTGCCTGAAACTCTGTCTTTGACAGGTGAAGTATGTTTGGAAAAGCTTAGCTTACGTTTTCTTAGATCTGTTGAAAGCAAAGAATTTAGAATTTGTTAAAAACAAGTTTGAGAGAAACCAGGACAGTCAAAGAGGCAAAAAATGGCACAGGTACTACCCATCTCTAAGTCCAGGGAAAGTTTCAAGGAGCAGGAGGTTGGGTGGTTTAATCAGTGCACAATAGAAGTAAAATACTGATTTTTAAGGAAAATTGAAAACTACAAGAGTAAGATTATTAAGTGTCTTTAATTGCTATTCCTTTATGGGTAGATAGGTTTTTTTTCACTGAAAAGCAACAATAAGGATGCCTAATGGCAAAAAAAAAAAAAAAATAGAATGTGCACAGGATAAATGCATTCAATAAAATTTACTGGCAGAATGAAATAAGAAATATCAAGAGAAGTTGTGTGCATGTATTTTCATTAAAAAAAAAAAAACCAAAACAAGAACCCCCCACTTCCATACAAGAAATTAGCTCTCAAGAGAGACTGTATAATATATAATATTGTATAATATACTGTATTGGGTCTTGCTGAGGTGGAGTTAATTTTCCCCACAGCAGCCCTCAGTGCTGTGCAGTGCCTTGGTAGCTGGAAAGGTGTTGATAACACACCAATGTTTTGGCTACTGCTGAGCCGTGCTGCAGAGTTGTGTCTCCCCAACATTCCACTCCCAAGCAGTAGCCTGGCAAAATCCTGGGAGGGGACACAGCTGGGACAGCTGATCCAGATTAAGCAAAGGTATTTTCCATACCATATGATATCAGTTTAGATATAAAACTTAAGAGAAGGTGAGGGAAGGTGGGGCATTTTTTATTTAAAATGTTTGCCTTCTGAAGCAATAACTACACACACTGAAGCCCTGCTTCCTGGGAGTGACCAGACATCGCTCATTGATGGGAATTAGAAAACAAAATATTTTTTCTCTTTGCTTGTGCACAACATTTCCCTTTTGCTTTGGTGAACTGCCTTATCTCAACCTACAAATTGCCCTCTATCTTATTTTCTCTGCTCTGTCCAGTTGAGAAGCAGGAGTGATAGAGCAGCTTGGTGAGCACGGGTGCCCAGCCAAGGTCAGCCCAGCACACCTACTTTCCAATGGAGATTGATAGCGCTCAACAGCTTTCCTCTGCCGGAAGGAGCGACGCAGACCGTCTTCGTTATTTTCATTTCTTTCTGGTGAAACCACTGCACATTAACACAATGTTAAGTTGTGTAAGTACTGTTGCAAATGGGATGTATTCAAAGCACAGCACACGATGGATTCCCACCTGCCCACAACATTTTATCTTGTAAGTGTTTTGAAAAACATGGATTTTCTTTTCCTCTGAATACCTGTTCTGAGCTCACTACAGTACAGCCCTAGAGCTTACGGCTTGTAATGGCAATAGCAACATAAATTCTTTAATAGATGAAAAACAACAAGAAGATCAGCCCATCTCAATCGTTTAGGACAAGGCTTTTGGCTAGAGAATAGCCAAGAAAATTTAAAGCAGAAATAGCCTACAATGTTACCTGGATCATTAGCTTTTTCTTTGTTAGTTTTTCCCATATTGAGGCTTTCCTAATTAAGAGAAACAAGAAAGATCAGTCAGAAATATGCAAAAAGACTGTGGGCATATTTGATGCTTACATAGTAACATTATCAAGGCATTTCATATATACAAAAGATTAAATTAGGCTCAGGAGGAGAGAATGGGTACCTCTCTGGTAGCCAGGATTAATAACAAGTATTTCTGCTCTAAAATAGGGTTTAGTACATGTGATAGTTAAGCACTTCATCAGATACAAAAAGGAGTGCATAAATTAATCTCAGGTAAATAATCTACGAGTGTAGCAGAACCAAGGAAAAAGCAATTCCTAGAAAACAAAAAAAAAAAATCATCCTGGCATTTGGAAAATGACAAAGTGCTATGGAAAATTCTGGTTTCATTAAAAAACAAACAAATTAAAAAAAAAACAAAAACCCAAACAACCCAAAGAAAACATAAAGGAGTTCAGATCTAAACAAAAAAAAAATTATAAACACCTATCAAAGCAGGCTATGAAGATCTGCAAAAAACAAGGCACCTGTCATTCAAAAGGATGGCAGACTAACTTAATAGAGGAAAAGAGGGAATATGGCTGCTATCTATCATTTTAACACAAGTTCTTCTCATAACTGAGGACTGCTTGAACACACAGGCAAGGCTGGCAAAAGAACAAATACAGATAAAGCAGACATCAGTTTTAGTAAGATTTGAAGTGAAAACTCAAGCCCCGAAACAGATGTTTATAAGCAGAGTCGATTCAAAAGTCATAAGGAAATTCGGAAAGCATAGTTTAGGGCATATATTGCAGCATTTCACTTCTACTTTTGAGTTTCTTCTGAAGAAGATATTTCTTCCACCCTTTGAGTGTAGCTGTGACATGACTGTAAGATATTAAACTATAATTGGATAGCAAAAATAAATAATTTTCTAGACTAAAACATGGTTTGTAAGAAGTTTGTTGACCTAAATTAAAAATACAACTGAATAATTCCTCCACATGAAATACCCTACAAATCTACTCCCCCCCATCCACTTTTTTGCAAAGCTGCTTCTGAAGTACTAAGATACAAAGTTGACATGTAAGACCAAAGATAGGCAGATGCAAAAAATCCTCACTGAAACCAGCACACATAATCAGTATGACATTTCAATATAGTGTGCACAAAGCAATCATTGACCTCCAGCCAAGTTTTTCAACACTACTTAAAAGTTAAGTCAAATGTTTAGTTTTTTACAGAAATGGAAGAACAAGTGGTTAAGCATTTGCAAACATACACCATTTTAAGATTTATTTTCCTCTCTTGCTGAACACAATCAAAAAATAAATTCTGAAGATCATATTAAGATAACAAGTTATGGAAGTTTGTCATCACACTTAGGTTGCTCTGCATGATAGCATTAAGTCATTTTTAGTTCACAGTTTTCCTCAGACAACAGAATCACAGAGTCTTCTGTGTTGGAATGAAGCCACAAGGATCATCAACTCAAAATCTTGAGGTTGCTTATTCTTCATGTAAATGGAATTAAGGTCTTACGCTGATTTTCTATTACTATATATGCTAGAAAAAAAGTCTCATTGCAGTTACATCTTGCAAACCTTCCAGAAAACAATGTCAGGGTGGGCTTCACAAAGAGAATTAAGTTACAGACACACAGACAGAAACACTAGGACTGCTTCACTTTGTAACCAACTTTCTGCTGTATCTTTACTCGACCTGGCATTAGAAAATTATTTGTAAGCATGAAAGAAAATTAAGTAAACATGAAGGGGCTTCTGATGCCAAGAAAATTGATTTAGAGGACACGTTCAACCTACTGAAAGTCACAACACAAAGTGATTGTTTTGGTGCACAATAACCAGCCCACACATAACAGAGGCTCAGGTGTGAAGATCTCTCTGGATCACACCCCAAAATGAGGACACCGTGAGCCAATTTAAACACTGGCTGTGCCCAAATTCTTTACACATGAAGCACCTGCCAAATACACCTTTCCAGACATACCCTGACCTGGAAGCCTTAAACAGACACAAGCGCTTGTTCCCAAAAAAAGCTCACATTCAAGAGCTTGGCTGCAAAGTACAAAGGCCCACACTTTATATAAATTAGCAATATATAAATTTTTATATAAATTTACACTTTATATAAATTTACAATAATGACAGGACATACCCATGCAGGCAGAGTGACAGAGATGGACCGTATGTGCCAACTGGAGTGGAATGTTTACAGAAAGGCTGTGAGGTTACTCAGCAACAGCCCCTCTCCAAAGTTCCAAGCTTGACCACACCCAATCCCGGTGGAACTCTACTCTGACAAGTCCCCCTTGCAGCCTAGAACTTCACCATCACAGAATCATGGAATGGTTGGGGTTGGCGGGAACCTTTAAAGATCATTTGATTTCAACCTGTCTGCCATGTGCAAGGGCCCTTGTCACTAGGCCAAGTGGCCCATCCAACCTGGCCTACAACCGGGCATCCACAACTTCTCTGGGCAATCTGTTCCAGTGCCTCAGCACCCTCACACTAAAGACCTATTGTATATGTAGCAGCACGTAGGGAAGTCTCAGCCCAAACACATTTCCCTCTTCCTGCCAGGAGCAATACCTTTTTCTGCTGTCAAAAGAAGGAGAAAAACCCCAGCCAATATTATGCACAAAGGCTTGTTAATAGGGCTCATTTAGGTAGCTTTGCAAGATGATGAAAAACTCTAGTCACTTTTAAATATTCAAAAAAAACCAGATTGATTTGTAGTGGTGTAACTACTTTGTCAAGTCTGCAGCTTCGGTGGACCTCAAAATCACATTTTCTTCAGCTTTTATGCCAACCTATATTACAGAAAGTATAATGTGAAACTGGTTTGATAGGATTATTTTCCATAAACAGAAATGAACTGGCATTAATTCTTCTACTTGCTTTTAATTCGTTATTAATTCAGTTTCATGTTATCTGTTCCATTACTTTTTCCAAGGAGTAATGTGACACTGACAAGACTATAATTTCCTGGCTCATTTCTTTTATTCTATTTAAAAATTGGCATGTTACTTTCTTTTGCACTCCTGAAATTTCCTGTGTAGCAGGAGTTATTGAAAATCAACATTAACAGTCAAACTCCTCAACAGTGCATTTAAACCCTGTAGGATACAGGTTTATTCAAACCTGCTAATTTAAAAATGTTTTATTTCCTATTCCAAAGCAAAAATAGAAACAGCTTAAAAGTTCCTGAAGCAGATATAGGTCTTAGCCTTCCAAATCAAGCCAGTAAGAACTGGGAATGCCCAGGATCCCCCATCACTTGAAATAAGTTATAGAGGACAATGACAAGAATAACTTCTAACTGTGATACAAAAGAGAAGGTCACAAGTGAACACTCTTTGACCTGTCAGTTGTTAAACACACTTGTTTCTGTTTTGGCATACATGGAAACTGAGATGTGGGGAACCTTAGCAATACCTACAGTGCACATATCAAACATAAGAGTAGAAGTCAGGAAGTCTGAACCATTCATGGCTTAACAGCTGCAGGCAGCTCCTCATACATCCTCCCCTATGTAACCCAGTGGTTCCAATCAAATATCACCACATCAGAGCACAAAAAACCACATACAGCTGTTCATTATTAGCTGACTATCTTTTTATTGGAATCACAGTTAACAGTAACCACGAAAAGAAAAGTAAAACAAAGAATTGCTGGGGTTTTTCTTTTATTTCTTCTGTACAATTGCTGGGGTTTGCCTCACACAGTGACTTTGTTTTTTTTTTTTTTTTGGTAAAGCAGTCAGCACACATGGAATTAGCATTATGTGTAACTACAAGTAATTTTTTCAAGAAGACTAATAAAAATTCTGTCTTTTATGTTGTCCTTTTAAGGAGATAAAGGACAAAAAAAGAGTAAAGTAGACATACATAAAAATATTGTGCTAGAATCCTAGAAAAACATAAAATATATATAAAATATAAAATCCTAGAAAAACAGATAGGGAGGTTACATGTCAAAATGGACCAGTGAGTACAGTATTGATAAAAAAATTATCCACATTCTAGCTTTACTTGTTGTAAGGGTGAAGTTCTGAAACATGCAAGCATGCATAAGCATAAAAGAATTATGAAGTCAAAGATTAAAAAAAATTAAAAATTTAAATAAATGTCTGATATAGTGAAGTAATAAAACAGTCGCACTTCCATATAGCATTTTCTGAGATATATTCAAGTAGGAAAGCAGCTGAGACCAGCTGAAACGAGCTATAATGTTAAAATATTGAATTGCTCTTGGCCAGAGTAGCTAACACGAGTTATAAATTTGAATTCTATTCCTTTATGCTTACTGCTNGGGGTTTTTCTTTTATTTCTTCTGTTCAATTGCTGGGGTTTGCCTCACACAGTGATTTTGTTTTTTTTTTTTTTTTGGTAAAGCAGTCAGCACACATGGAATTAGCATTATGTGTAACTACAAGTAATTTTTTAAATAAGACTAATAAAAATTCTGTCTTTTATGTTGTCCTTTTAAGGAGATAAAGGACAAAAAAAGAGTAAAGTAGACATACATAAAAATATTGTGCTAGAATCCTAGAAAAACATAAAATATATATAAAATATAAAATCCTAGAAAAACAGATAGGGAGGTTACATGTCAAAATGGACCAGTGAGTACAGTATTGATAAAAAAATTATCCACATTCTAGCTTTACTTGTTGTAAGGGTGAAGTTCTGAAACATGCAAGCATGCATAAGCATAAAAGAATTATGAAGTCAAAGATTAAAAAAAATTAAAAATTTAAATAAATGTCTGATATAGTGAAGTAATAAAACAGTCGCACTTCCATATAGCATTTTCTGAGATATATTCAAGTAGGAAAGCAGCTGAGACCAGCTGAAACGAGCTATAATGTTAAAATATTGAATTGCTCTTGGCCAGAGTAGCTAACACGAGTTATAAATTTGAATTCTATTCCTTTATGCTTACTGCTCAGAGATGTGGAATGATCCAGCAACAATAAGAAATCTTTATAAATTTATTACTGTATTTGCTTCTTTGTGATTTAGCAGTCTAAAACACTCAGGCAAAAGAAAGGCAGCATTAAGAGAACATCAGTGACTCATATTCAGGGAATAGGCAATACCATATCTGGGATTGCTTTTATAATGCTAATTCAGCTCAGCTGTGCGAGTCCCTTTCCAACGGGGGTCATTTAATGAGAGCCTTGTTTTTCAGAAAACCCTGTCTCTCTCGGATCTGGGACTAAGTCAACATTTGTTGAAGATGCTAAATATAAGGCAGACAATCCCTCATCTGCTGTAGAAGAGAAATTTGATGTAGTGAATGATGTAGCACTTGCAGAACAGTTGCTGGATTTAGGAATTCAAGTATTGCCCAGAATACACACTGCTCTTTTTCTATAAAATTCCATGGCCATACTGGATTTACATCATAATTTTTCAAAATCATAATTAATTCTGTTTTCCTCATTTTCTATGCCAAATTTTAAACCCTCTCCATTTGATTTGTGGAATTTTAAAATCTCATAGTTGTAATTTAACATTTAGTAGACTGTAGGTCTTAAAGGAATTGCAGCTACCCACAGTTAGTCAGAAGTTGAGCTAAAGGATACCAGCTATTCATCTGAACCAAAGTGACTGTGATAACTTGTCCGTTCCTTTTTGAAGTATTCTTGGAATTTAATTCCAGGGGACTACAAGCAGTCTGAACTTACTAATTACTATGAAAAATCAGCTCCAAGGTACCCCATCTTAGGCATCCAAAGTTAGTGAGCAATTTTGGCCATACTTCATTTCCATCTAAAAGCTGGAATTAATGGAAATGGAAATCTGTATATAGTGTCTGAATAGCCATACCAGATGTATGTTCAGCAATTCCCTGGCTCTTTGCCCTGCCTTCTAAGAAAAAGAAACATCCATACTTGGACTTGTATCTCCATCAATGGTTCTCCACCCAGGCATTCGATGTGAATTGAAGGATCTCAGGGAACATGACAAAACGGATTTGTTGCGCAACCTTATCAGCTTAACTTACTTTCAGCAAGCAAAGATGATACCACTGACACAGCTCATGAGAGTCAAGAGAAATTAGTGGTTGTTTGTGAAGTGCTTAGGTGCTGTCATGAGGAACACCACAGAAAAAGTCTGTAAGAAATCAAGAATGTCTATCAAGAGCAGCATTTGAGCAGACAGTGATAAACAAAATGAAGATCACATGTTGAAATGGGAAGAAAATTATAGTGAATTATTTGGCATCATCCATTCTATTCAATAAATGAGGTACAGTTATATAGAAAGAACACTTTATGATCTGATAATGCAAGGCCATTGAAAGGTGCCTCTGCAGAGGGGCTTAAGCTTGCATGGACATTTTTAATTCTGACCTATTCTAAATCATCTCATCTTGCACATGCCAGTTGATGTGCCATTTCCTATATTTTTGTTAAAATAAAAACTATCTACTTCACATTCCAGAAAGATATATAAATGTACTTTACTTCATATTACATTTCACTGGGACTTTTGAGTTCCCTGATTTTTTGAAACTGCTAAACCTCTATATTTGAAGTTTGTATCATTAACAAATACATGCTCCAATAACCCAAACATACCCTGACATGTAGGTACCCAACTCATTAAGGAATTAAATAGATAGTTGACACACTGACAAGAAATTACATGGAAATAACACACCCAATTGAGCAACTTCCCCCTGATGCTTGTTTTTCCTAATCATCTGGTTTACAACACAGTATTATTGTTACATACACTTTTTTCCTTATGACTTCTTTTGCATATTGAAATATAGGTTTAAATAAATTACTTGATCAAGCTCAGTTGAAAATTTGTGGCACTGCCACTTACAGTGCCAACTTACATTTACATTTGTAAATTAATGTAATGTAAATTTACATTACATTACATTTACTGCCACACCTGCATTTACAATTCACTGATGGATGCTTTGGTCACAGTAAAATCCTTTCTTCCTTTTACAATTCAGTTCTTAAAATACTACTCCTCTCCAATGCCAATGAGTCTTGTGACTTTTAAACTTAAATAGCAAGAGAAATGTTTTTCCAATAGCACTATGAAATGAAATTAAACACTGATTCCTTTCTTGCTTTCAGCTGGATCCAGTCTCCAGTTCAGCTGTATACACTGCACTGCTCCCTTGTATGAACTTTTCTTCATATAGTATTTTAAAAGGTATAAATTTTTCTTCAAATTTTCATTCTGTGTGCATGATCACCCTAAGAAAAGCCACTTGCTTTATGTATTTGTTTTCATTTGGGGGCTCATTCCAGTGCAAAATCAAATCCTCTTAAACCTTTGGTTGATTCCCAGCTTTACTGATGGGCACCCTAGACTTTGGGTAGCTATGAATAATTCTTCATCTATCATTCTGATGTCTAAAATTTTATATATTATTGAATCGAATATAGTAGCAAGATTTTTTCATTCTACTTTGTTATAATACAATGCCCTGTAAGACAGCTTCACTGATACAACATCCATAAAGCAGAGATCACACTGTAAGAGCCATGTTTGGCTGGGGCCATCTACTGGTTGTGTTGCTGAGCTTTCACTGACAGATTTGGAAAACTACTTTATATTTGTAATTTCATTGTAATTATAAAAAACCTTGCATATATTAATAGATTAATCACCTACATATGTGATGTTTCTTATGTACTGGTTATTTGTTTTTAGGATTAAATATTTCATGAACTTAATATAGCCCGGTTATCAGAAAAAAAAAAAAAAAGAATTTATCTTGCTTTCATAAGCAAAATATAAATGGATGGAAGGAGGCCTAAAAAAGCTCTTACTTCTCAATAACACCAAAAAGAAATCCTCTGTTGGCTCTTAGTTGTACTGGGATTAAACATCTACCATTATTCACATTTGCCCTCAGTGGTTCCATCAGCAGGACAGACTTCTAACAGGAGCTGTAAGTGGCAAGTAATTTTATCAAGAAATGAAAAATGCAATTTAAAATGTATAAAAGGCAGATAAACAATCAGACTTCCCAGCATAAATAGGAAAGCGTAGACATATTGCAGGTTTGGAGACCAGACTATGGGAGCTAGAACTAGGAAGAAAGACATTGCCACCATCACAAATGGAACTGGTAAAAACACCTGAAAGAGAGAAAAAAAAAAGAGGTTTAGGAAATAAATGAACCAACTGTGATTTTATGACTCATTCATAAGAGTAACAATGTGTTCTTTGCCCCAGTAGAGTACCGTTTTTCATGCTGCTATAAATTCACCCAGGACAAGAGTCATCTGACTCAAATTGCCTATAAAGAGGCATCTTTTTAAAAATATTTCCTTAGGCTCCTTCTATTGTCAGGGGGGAGAGTTAGGCAGTACTGGAAATCCATTTGTTCACATATGATATTGTGGATTCCTATAGGACACTCAGGGCTGGGTACCTAGAAGCCTTCACAATAAGCATACACTTCTAACCCAGCTTTCTGACTGATAGAGTAATGCCTGTGATTGTGTCACGAAAAATTAGAGCAGATCAAAGTTTAATTAACTGTGAATGGCAACCCTATACTGTTCTTGTTACTGCTCCACACTGACATGGTTCCACACTGTTTGCAAGTCTCTCCCATTCTGCAAAGAACCATCTCCTGTTTTCAAGTGCAAGTTCTCTGGGGCAGAGACCCTCTGTTTGTTTCTCTTCTTTTTATAGTGAATCAAAATTTTCAAATAAGGCTCTAAGCATTGAGATTATTATCTGTATTTTTGTAACTACCCACTTTTGATTTGCACATCTTCTGTAACTTTTGCATGCAACCCGTGACTCAAAAAAAAAAAAAAATCTATGAAAATATTTTGTAACTTAGACCCATTTACTTTGTATGGGCGATGTAGATGAGGTTCCCGGTATCGAAGTACAATCAGGCTTGCACAGGTCAGTCCAATCATAAGCCAGGCAGAAAATCCAAAGTAATTTGTTAATGTAATAAGGTCAGAGGGGATGATAAAAATGGATGCAATGATGGTTGAAAAAATCATGGCTGGTGCTGGAGTACAGGAGTGGACATTAAGCATGGATATTAAAACAGGTAAATGTCCTGACTGACTTCCAGCATAGCTTAATCGACCGAATGCGAACATGCTGCTGTTGAGGGCACCAAATATTGAGACAGCAACAGAGAGAGGAATGATCCAGGCAACAGAGGGGATCACTCGATCAGCCCAAGTGACTGCCACAGCAACTGCAAGAAAGCAAAGAATTAGTGTAGTACAAGTACCATGTTCTGAATAACTGACAGACTCAACAGGAACAAAACTTAAAATACAAGAAACACCTATTATTTACCAGCAATGCCTGCTCTTTTGTTGCAGTAGTCAAACATGAATCCAATACTAAGGGTATTTCATTCAGGAGCTAAACATTTCCTGGGAGGATGACAGCAAGGAGTGCTGCCTGCCCAAAGCAAGTCAGGAAAACCTGCTGGGACCAATACCATAGTCATGGACTTCCCAGCAGGAGTGAGCTGCATCTCACGTCCTGCATTGTAAACACACACGGGCAAGGAAATAAAATTAACTCCTTGGTCCCTGGAGTGACCACGGTGGGGACATGATCTGCTGCTACAGGAAACTGCCAACAGGAGCACATCTACGTTCAGAGATGGGTCAACAAATATGTTATTACTCAGATTTTGCTTTGGGTGGAACTAGGCAATGGGGAAGATGGTTTCTGAACAAGAGATATGCAATCTTGATTGGAAATGAGCTATAGCTGATATTGTAACAAGGACAATATTTAGTGGGTCTATAACCAAATGCCACTGAGGAACATACGTCTTGAAGTGTCCTGTGCAGCATAGGAAGTCATTAGAGATGGGGAAAACAGTGCTCCACCCTTCCCTCCCCCAATAATACCCCCAAAAATTAGTGAAGGAACAAGAACAAGTGTTGGAGTCTAGGAAATCTGGGAAGCCTTTCCTGTTGCTCAGGGGGGTCTGGGACCCCCTCCCTGACATCCCAGGGGGACACAGCCTTGGATCTGTGCCCTTGGGAAAAGCTCCCAACATTTTTGGGTGAACTGCAAGCATGGAGAGTGTGAGACAGATTGGAGTTAGTTTATCTCAGGGTGAAAAATCNCAGGAGACAGATTGTAGTTAGTTTATCACAGGGTGAAAAATCATAGTTTGGGGTTTTGTAGTATGGAGGTGAATTGGGACAAACATGGAGGATTCAGGGTAGTGGCCCTGGGTCTTTCCTTCTTCTCCTTCTCCTCCATTTCTGCTGTGGTCGTGGCACTGAGTGATTGGTAGGATAGATCTGAGATAGAAGAAACGTCTTAACTAGGATCAATAGTTATTGGTACACTGTTGAAAATATCTTACGTTGGAACTGTTAATTGGGTAAAAAGTCTTTAAAATATTCTGTGTTCAAGGTCTTGTGGCCATTTTGTAGCATGATTCTGACAGTGCTAAGCCCAGGTGCAGGAGGCACAAAGAAAATGGGATAAAAATTTAATAAACAACACAAAAACAGAAGCTGCACTTGTGACTCCTTTCTGTCCTGGTGTGGAACCTGGAAAAAGAAGAAAGAACAGCCCAGCCAGGGGCAGCAGGCTCGTTCAAACAAGCAATGTTTGAAAAAGTGCTATAATTTTAAGTCTATCTTCTCAGCTGGATAAATACAGTTCCCCTGGTATGCATGGAGCTGGTCATGCCAGCTGGCAGCTCCTATTCATGGATTGTCTGGTATTTGCTGTCTCCTTCATTGTAGCATGCAAATGATCCATCTCTCCCAGCAGATAGCCTGGCTGAGCAATAATATGAGGTTACTGAGTGACAGGTACACTGTTCCCATTTATATTAGTGAGCTTTTTTCATAGGAAAAAAATAATTGATCCATCCAAATGAGGTATGGTTTTTGTCATGCCTATAGGCAAGGTCTGACAGCTCAGTCTCATTACATTACAGTGGGATTTAAAATGTGCTGCTTGGACAGCAGCATCTCTCCAATCAAGGAGAAATACAGTTCCCCTTAGAGCTTTTCACAGACAGGATCTGAGTACAGTCTTTACATACACTGGACTTTTGTATAGGCTCTTCTAAGGAATCACAATATTTATCATGAATAATACACACCCAAATGGCTACATTTTTGTGTCCGTAGTCTTTTCTATATTCCTGAACATGTTAGACTTGTCTACCTCCTAAAGAGTAATGGCTTTAGCCTGAGACTCCATGAGGTTGGAAAAGAAGGAAGACTGAGGATTAAAACTACAGGAAAAAAGGTCATCTCTGTACTTGGGACCTGACTTTCACTTTATTTTCAGCAGTGTAAGGAAAAGCCAACAATTTCAACAATCTGCCTGCATTCAGTCCAACTCGTGTCATAGAGTAAAATTAAAGACTAATTCTCTGTTAAAAGAAAATTAACCCAAATTTCTGGACTGTGAAGTTAGGTGAGCAGAAGTAACCCAGGACACTGACATCAGATGGATATGCTAATGGGCCACTCCTTTTTAATTAAAAAAATATTAAACACATACCTGAGGAGACAATTTCCTTAGGTGTGAGGACAGTCAGATATGAGATGTTCACCAGTAAATAAAAAACAATTACTGCAGGAACAGCAGTCATCACAGTTAAGGGGATATTTCTGCTGGGGCTTTTAATCTCCTCTGAAAAATACAATTTAAAACAACAAATAAACCAAGCAGTGTAGCTTCTGCAAAGGTTTTTCAGTGGTGAAGCTGTGCAGAGTTTGATAAGACTGATACCAAAGTCCTGTCCCAATCCCTAATCATGGCTGCTAAATTCTCTGCTTGTGAAGACCTACAGTGGTTCTCAAATAGGTTAATATCAAAGATTCTTAAAGAATTTATTTTTATTTATCTATTTTTAACTGTTTGGGAGGAGGCCTGGATGAAGATCTTATTGATTAAAAAAAGATGACAAAAGGAGTTATAAATTCCCTTGGATTTGATTAAGCACATATTTGACTTAGAAAACTGATATGGTAGGAAATTTTCAAGTAGACTTACTTGAAAATCAGTAGCTTAAATATGAAACTCTAAAGTTGCATTATTTATTCTTACATCACTTCATGAGTCCTGATCTTAAACTTACTGAGCATATTTGCCTATTCCTACTCAAAACCTTTCTCTTTGCTCTTATATCAAGAAATACAGAAAACGTAACAGAAAAGACTGAAGGTATAGACATAAGAGCAATAATGCAGTGACTTTAAAAGGGGACCATTCCCAGATGGAGTCTGATGATGATTATCTTTTCCAGCGTAAAGATGGTGGAGGAAAACTATATAGTGCTAAGCCTTATAGCTTAGAATTACTCTTACCAAACAAAGAAAAAAACCCCAAATTTTGCAGGTGAACAACTCAAGCACTGGCACACATTCCTGAGCATGTCATAGTCCCAGCAAAAGATGGAGCTCGTTTCCATGAGCCTAATCTCAATCACCCTCATCTCAATCAAAAAGGTTCTTTTTCATCTCTTTCACTCCTTCCTCTTGTTCCCACTTCCCTCAGCATTTACAGGCAATTTCCTGAGTATTACCAGCAAATAACTGACAAGAGAGAAGACATGAGAAGTCAAATGTACACCCTATTTAAACTCTTTTTAGGAGACAGAAATCCATTTCCTCCTTCATGTTTGATTTCTGTCTTCTGCTCAGGACATCAGCCTTGAGCCATGGTCCCTGTGCATGGCTGTAGTGCACAGAGAAGGGACTGAAGGACCACAACAGTGCAATTCAGATACTATCAGAGAATTTGGGATTTATTTCAGATGTAAGAAATATACTTAGTAATTCTGAGCTCAGAAGAGGATAATCACCAGAACTGCCAATTTAAATTTATCTTTCGTTTTGTTGCTTGTAGCAGTCTTGCCATCCAGCTGGAACATTACCCATCAGCTGAAACTCACAGAAATGAAGTTATTGTTGAAGAATAGGAAACTCAGTTCAGTTCAGAACTATTGCATAGGTTACATCTGTCTAAACAGCTGTGCTTCCCAGTGTATGGCATTTATTAGTACTGTTAAGTGATCAGAAAATAAATCAGTATTTTACCGTAAATCTTGTATTTTCTAAGGATTACAAAGCTAAGAGCTTGCCTCTGAGGAATCCCTAAGGTTTCAAAACCATACCTTCCTGATTCATATCACTATTTTTAATTGCAGCCTGCTTTTAAAGCTGGAGTACTGGTTTATAAAGATAACAGTCAGTTTTTTAAACATTAACCAAATTTTCACACTGTCCTCACCATTGAACTTTGTGTTATGAATTTAACACATTCAGTTTATTTAATATTTTACACGATCGAGGTCAGTGGATAGAAATGGTTAAAGATATAACAGCAATACCCATTTGCTTACAATGAAATTCCATGAATCTGATGATACTATAAAACACTAATAATTTAACTTGTGATATGAATCACTAACATTATGAACATCAGCTCTGTAGCTTTGAAAAAAATGATCATGTATTAATTACTGCCATGTCATCAGATACAGAATAGGCTAAGTAAATAGATATTAAAAAACCTTTTGAATGTTAAAATTGAGTACAAGTTCTATGAAAAAAATTATACCACCTTCCTAGGATCTCTCCTCACTTTTATGGGATTTCAATCTCTTCAATTTTATGGGACATATTTCTTGGGAAAATAGACTTCGGAAGTCTATTTTCCCAAGAAATATATCCCATAAAATTCCTACATTCTAACAAAATTCAAAATTAATTTGTCCATGTAAAACCAGCTGCATAGCCTCAGATAAGGCACAGATATTTAAACAGAAATTATCCGTGCGCACACACTTTGGCGTGGGTAACTTAATACCTTCCTAAAAATACACTGACATGGACACTCAGAAAGAAAAAATGCA
The DNA here is from genome assembly GCA_013400515.1 of Erpornis zantholeuca. NCBI lineage: Eukaryota > Metazoa > Chordata > Aves > Passeriformes > Timaliidae > Erpornis > Erpornis zantholeuca. Next base: position 45,671 of record VZTN01011162.1, read on the forward strand.
AATTTTTAAGGTGTGAAAAATTCTGTTTATGCATATTTTAAATTAACTATTTTGATTCTTTCGAACTCCCCTGAAAACGTCAGCTTGATTCTGCACAAAAAGCAGGAGTCTTCCCTAGAGAGGATCAATGCCTCTTCTACCACCACCAACATAAGACACGTGTAAAATGTGAAGGACCCTGTGGTCTTGAAGCAGAGACAAGTTTTCCCAAAACAAGCTGAGGAGCACAAGAATGAGAGCTGCAGAATGAAATCTAAAGAAGAGGAGCGGAATACCTGCCATGTAATTGAGGGACCACCAGCCGCCATACGCGTACAGTCCCTGGAAGAAGGCTTCAGCAACCTGTGGGGCATTGGGCATCTCTGAGCCAAACATGTTCTCAAACCTGGCCAGACTCTCCTTCTGCCTGGCAACGAGGAGAACTACGCCGCCGACAGCAATCACAGACAAGGCCATCATCTTCAGCAGAGTGAAAACTCTCTGCACCCACGCAGCCATTTTGACGCTGAGGCCATTCAAAATCCCCAGGGACCAGAGAACGGCCAAGGCCAAGCATTTCTTCAGCACGTCTGGGGCAGGGCAAGTGCCATAGAAGGGCTGGGTGGCGTATTCAGCAAACAGCAAGGCTCGAGCAGCGTTGGATGCTGGCTTGTTAAACGTTGATGTCCAGATAAACACGAAGGCAGGTAGGGATCCAAGGCCTCTTTTAATATGGCTGTATTCTCCTCCGGAGAAGGGCAGAGTGGTTCCCAGCTCCGCATAGCAGAGGGCACCCATCAGAGAAACCAGCCCAGATGCAGTCCAGATCGTTAGTGCAACGCCAACATTGAGTAAGGAATGTTTTAACACCCCTGTGGGAGACACAAAGATTCCTGCTCCAACAATTGTTCCGATTATAAAACTTACCCCATCAAAATAACCTATATTTCTTTTGAGTTGCATCTTGTCTTTTTCTTTTCTTTGCATATCTTTAGGATCATTGTTTTCTCTTTTTCCCATTTTTTTCTGCTTTTTTTCACAGCAGATTTCACTTTGTTCTTAGCAGTCTCTCATGGCCCTACTTTCTAGTGAAATGTTATGGGAAGCTTGGCTTAATCATTCAGAAAAGAAAGCATACTTTGGGTTTTGATGTCTCCTGTGTGAAGATGATTAACCAAACACTTCAAGAAACACTGGCAAATCATGTACGTGTTGGTTTAATATGTACTTCAGAAATTATTAAGGTCTGCAGGTATTTTTTGAGAAAACAGCATAAAAAATAATGCATAGCAAATGCTCATTTCTCAGATTATTTTCACCCACAGATTTAAATTTGTTTTATGTACATCTTCAGAAACAACCACAAGAGGTGAGTAAAGGTACATTTCTACATCAGCCCTATGGAAAAAGCAAGGATGTGGCAGCATGAGGAAATAAATCATTATATTATTCTTATATTATTGACAGTGACATGGACATTAGATGAACAGCCTGGCATTATTTTTCCATGGCCCATATACAAAATGGACAGTGAGAACCAATGATCACCAGAATGTTTTACCAAAACCTCATCGGTCACTGGATATATGGGATCTTGTTTATACTTCACTCATTAAACACTGCCCTAGAAAGAAAATTACCAGTTTTATTCTCAGGTTTTCCCAAGCACTCATTGTTAGAGTAGTACTCAAGCACACCCTAAGATGGCATTAATCTTTGGACACTGCTGTGAGGGAAAGAAGCCGTATCATAATTTTCATTGTCTGCACAGGGGCTGTGAACAGAATGACAAAGGATGAAAGCTTCCATCAGTGTGGCAAATGTCTTTTAAGGTGTGGCCACTGATTTTTCTACATATTTATCAGTCTGTGCTATTTTTTGTGTTAGGAGCTTCTCTTCAACCAGACGTGGAGGTATCATAAACCCATGACTTTTGTACAAAAAAACTGCACTTGTTCTTTTTAAAAGATGTAGAGGAAAAATGGGCAGAAAGAAGAAAACTAACTGAAAAGAAGCTCAGTATGGACGCTAAGGGCTGTGTAAGTGCCCAAAGCCGTAACTGCAAAGTTCTTACTTTTTGTCAGTCAAGTTGCAGAACCAGTTTTATCCAACAGGTCAAAGCTCAGCTGCGCAGTGAAAAAAACTCATGCTTTTACAGGAACCAGCTTGAAAGACACAGTGGTTCGCACCAGTCCTGAAGAGCAGGATTTTCAGTCAAGTACAAAATAAATTCATCCAAGAAGTTAGTTTATATAATATGCCATCATGTAAAAAACCTTTGGCAAAAATAGGCATGTGCACAGACCATTCTTTAATTGTTTCAATGACTTAGCTCAAGTGGAGTTCCTTCAACACAGAAGCTTTGCAGCATTGTCAGCGACAGAATCTACAGTTCTAGAGCAGCTTATAACCATAAGAAAATTCTTCCATCTTCTCCAAATCTCTGCAGTACTCACTAACTACTTTTGCCTTACAGACTACAAAAATTGTAATTCTGCAAGAAGCACACCTTTATTTACTAAAACTTGCATGCATTTTAAATTGCATTTATTCATTTCCTAAGCTATAGTAGGTATTTACCATGCATAGATAATAATTAGTAATAATTCAAATATTCTCTAGTATTCATGACCAAGAAATTAGGCATTACATGTTTTAAATTGTTAAAATATGTAATTTCCTGTTTTATTTCAGTGTCTTTTCTGAGTCTCTTTCTCTGTGAATGCGCACATCTTTTTTGACATCCAGCAATCTTCCAACTCTTGGTGTGTCCTGCCATGTACAGCTGGATTTGGATCACTATTTTAAACAAATCAGTTATACTAAATGGCATCTTAAAGTACAGATGCGACTGACTCTTTTCACTGATCATCCTAAAGTACGATTTCTAGTACAACAACGGTATTTACAGAATCTCCCAAGCAGCAGATTAATAAGGAATTTTTACTTCTGACGAAGCTGTCTGATCTCAGAAAACCTCTCTGAGATTATCATTTAGGAGTTGGGCAAGGCAACAGGTTCCTGAGGGAGCCTGACAGAGCTGCACATTGCTCTCAGGCACATGCTGTGACTCTCGGGGATGGTCATCGATGATCCCTGTGTGTTCCTTCCAATTGGGGATATTCTATGTTTCTGTGAAAGTCTTAATACCGTGAGAACTCTAAAAATCACCAAAGCCCCGACAACGCGCCCCCGAGAAGAATTCAAAGCAGTCCGGTCTATAAACCCGGCCCCTTCCTGGGCCGATGGCAGGAAGCGGCAGGGAACGGCAGGAAGCGGCGGGGAACGGCGGGGAGCGGCGGGGAGCGGCGGGGCAGCGGCGGAGAGNCCGGCCGTGAGGCGTTTGTGTCCCGGCCGTGAGGCGGGGAGCGCTGCCGTGGGAAGCGAGGGAGGGTTGAAGCGACATGCGGCCTGCGCGGGGACCGGGCGGGATGGAGGGAGTCCCCGGCGAGCTCAGCCTCATGGATAAGGGCATTAAGAGGTGAGTGCGGACGGGCCGGGGCTGAGGGGAGGCCGCGGCGTGGCGGAGCTGTCCGGCTGACTGTGGGGTCCCTCTCTCCGCAGTCTGCGGGATGTGTCCCTGAGCTCGGACCTGCACACGCTCAATGCCCACTGTAACCTCATCGCCAGGATCCAAGGGCTCGACCACCTCCGGACTCTGCAGCACTTGGATCTGTCATCAAACCAGATCCGCCGCATCGAGGGGCTCAGTTCACTGGCTAACCTGCGCACCCTGAGCTTGTCCTGTAACCTGCTAACCAAAGTTGAGGGTCTGCAATGTTTATTTTTGTCCATTTAGCAAGTTACAAAGGTTTTCTAAGAATCGTCTTAAAGTTTACTTCTGGTATGTTTGCACGTAGTTAAGGTTATACCAAGTTAGTATGGGTTAGTATGCTAACCGTTTTATAAAGTAAATTTTAAGATGTATATATATAGTCTTCGTAAGCCTTATCATAATAAAATGCCTTAATTTAGAAGGAAAAGCTGATTTTTATATTATGATTATGGTTTAATGTCATAATGCATAGTTATGACCTTTAAAGGTTCACTTTTCAAGCTTTGAATTTGATGAAAGCAGAGCATTCTTCTGAAAATCAAAACTTTCCGTTTTTTTCTCATTTTGTTTAGGACTGGAAAAACTCTTTAATTTAACTATGCTAAACTTGTCATATAATCACATACACGATCTCTCTGGTAAGTGACTTTGCCACGTGCTGTACATGTGTATTTGCCTTACTTTAATTTTGAAAAACTTGACCAAATGTGTTTTGAGAAGTTTCTAGCACTTCACTGTGCCAATTCACTGAATAATTCTAATAAAGGTGGCACTTGCTACTCCTCTCAGCTTTCAAGTTTCTAACACCAAAGATTGTTCTGAACTGGGATTTATTCTTCTGTGTTTGGTGAGGCCAAGCTTTTTCAGAAAGTAGTACAGTAAACATTTCAAACTTGCTTCCAAAATATTCATACCTTTCAGTTTTATAGAACAAAAATGCAACTTTACATATGACATAGAAGTTCTCTATCTTGTAAGATTTTATGCTACAAAATCAAGAGAACTTGTAACGGAAAATTAAAAGAACATTGGTAACAATTTTGTTAATGACCTGAGTTATAAAATGAAACTTCAAGGAAAATGTGTGTTTTTACATGCTCTTTAACAGTCAGATTAATCTGTTGCTTTTAAGTTAGCTTACATAACTAACTTAAGTGTTGTACTTCGTGGTAGAGTAGCGTAGGTAATTAACATATGTAGACAAGGATATGGAGCAAGTGTTCTCTCATTTCCAGTAATGATATATTATTTACTGAATATTTTTCAAGGAGATGCTATTTGTTCTAAACCCCACAGTCTAGGACTGCAGCAGAAAACATTACTTTGTGGTTGTTTGTGTTTTTTTCTGAAATTTCCAGGATTCCGATCCCTTCATGGAACCAGGCATAAGATTAGCCACATTGACCTTCACAGCAACTGTGTAAGCAATATTAATCACTTACTTCAGTGCACAAAGGGGCTGCTCTGTTTGACAACCCTCACACTGGAAAAAAATGGAAAAGCCAATCCAGTGTGTCACACAGCAGGTATGGATCTTACCTTACATAGATACTTCGTGCTCATTACGTCAGTGATTTCCTTGAAGCTGTGAGCCATTTTCTGAAGCTTGCAAATTCATTCATAAACTGGCCAGCCTGCAGAAATCTGAAGTCTGTCAAAATTAATGCATTTTCCTTTAAAAAAATGGCTTTTTTCCCATGGCATGTTCTCAAAATTCTAGCTTGTATGCTTTGATAAGGCTTGACATTTTCACATTGAGTCCAGAGGAGGCCCACTAAGATATTTAGAGGGATGAAGCATCTCTCCTGTGAGGAAAGTCTGAGAGAATTGGGATTGTTCAGCCTGGAGAAGAGAAGGCTTCTGGGTGATCTAATTGTGTTTTCACAGTACCTGAGAGGAGTCTGCAAGAAGGAAGGAGAGAGACTGTTTCCAAGAACATATAGTGACAGGACAAGGAGGAATGGCTTCAAACTGGAGTAGGTTTAGATTTGATATCAGGAAAAAGTTCTTTACTGTGAAGGGTGGTGAGGCACTGGAACAGGTTGTCTAGAGTGGTTGTGGCTGCCCCATCCACAGTTTTCAAAGCCAGGTTGGGTGGAGCTCTGAGGCACATGGCCTAATGGAAGGACAGGAGTATTAATATTATAAGCTGGATGGGTGGAGAATTCAAAGAATGTATGCAGAGATACTGAACTGTATAGACAGAGGGCAGGCACAGGAAGTAGATAGTCTGCTATTGATAGAGAACACGAGAGATCAGTAGCACTGTTAGCTTTTCCTTCTTTTCCCCCTGCTTTGATTAGCAGTGACAGCCTCTAGGTTCCTCTGCAGTAATTACCATTTTCATCCAATTAGGTGGCAGGTATCTCACTAGGCAGCATGGAGACAAGTTGGAGAATGCATGTGGATGCATCACTTTCAGTTGCATTGTTCAGAGTTTCTGGTTTGGGGGTAGGTTTTTCAGACCATTAAAATGTTACACACTAAGCTGAAACAAGTGAAATTGCAGCATCCTATATTGGTGCAATTTTTGTATTTTCTTTGTGTGTAAGAGGAGAAAATCTCTTACAGGAAGGTAGATGTGGAGGACTGATACTTTTAGGAAAGCTCAAAGATAATTTCATTATGAAGAGTGGGACAGTAGTAATTACAACAATACAAAATAGCAACCATATCATGAGCATATAGATGATACAAGTGTAATTATATATACAGTTAGAAAGTAACATCAGAGGTAATTGAGGAAAGCTAAATGAGGTTCTAAATAATGTTGTCAAATACACCCATTGTGTTTTACAGATACATTCAGGCACTACAGAAACAGTAGAAGGACTATTGAAGTAATCTGATTACAACTTAGAAAATATCACTAGTTTTCTTCTGCAACTATTTACATACCTCTTCATATCTATGTCTTTGGTGGCACTTTCAAAACCACAATGTTCAGCAGCCCAAATTCTAATAATTTAAAAATGTTAACTTCAATGCTTTACAGTTTCATAATGCCTTACTTCATTCACTGACAGAGGATGAAGTTGTCTAAGCCCTTTCAGAACTTGCTTTTTCCTTTCATTCATCAACCCCTCTATTTGGTACAACTGTTCGGGTGCATAGGCTGATGTTGGAAGGTTGTCTGTGCAATTGCAGTGTGCTGATGGTGGTTGGGAAATCCTTGTGTAGATCAGAACTAGGCAGGCAGCTTCCCAGTTGATTTAATTTGTAGTGTTGTCTATTGAAAGCCTTGGGTGGGGAAAGGTGAGACAATTGTAGATAACTCACTACTTTTTTCTTACATTGAAAATGCAATGAATCGTTTAGATAATGAGGTACCTAAAATATACTAGACATCTCCTTACAAGCTTGATTTCAGTTTAAATGTGGTCTTTTTCTCAAGGTTATAGAGAAACTGTTCTTCAGGCATTGCCCCAGATAACAGCTCTAGATGGAAGAAATATTTCTGGTGAATCAGTAGACCCGGCAGAAGAAAACTCTTCAGATCTGCAGTGTTTAGAAGATATGGGATCTTTGGTTTCATCTGGATGCCCTTCATCCAGAGATCAGGTGCCCTAGTTTGTGTGTACTGGTTTTAAAACTGACACATTCTATTTTTATATTGCATGCACATTATTAATGCTACAAGGGTTGTGTTTTCTTCTGATAGAACAATGTCCCCTTACTGCTGGCAACACCACACATCGACCAGGCACTGGCTCTGTTTCGGCAGCGTACAAGGATACCAGTGCAAGGTGCCACCAGCTCCTCCACAGAGATTGTCTCATCTTCTGAACCTGAGAAGACTGAGCTTGATAAAATACAAAGTGAGATGAGGATTAAAAGAATAGAAGATCAGATTTTACAGATACTGCAAAAGGTGATTTTTTTTTCCTGTGATTGCACATAAAGTTTTGTTTGTAAGATAAGGTGTGCCTTTCTGATAGTGAAAGATTTGCTGAACCAGACTAGAGCACTTCTACTGCTGTGTATGGGCTGACTGTGCTAATGCATTCTTAATCATTTTGAGAAGCTGGGAATAAAATTAAAACAAGTCTTTAAAACTGGAGATTGTACTTTGACTCATGGCAACTTTCATACAGAATAAAAACCATAGTGTATAGAACTGGAGATTGTACTTTGACTCACGACAACTTTCATACAGAATAAAAACCATAGTGTATAAAACTAGCAGAGCTTTCTGATCATGCTATATTACAAAATTCTTTTTTAGTTTTTTTTTTTTTTTTTTTTACCTTAAAGCCATCAATATAGTAACTGGACAGAGTAAAACATGAAATGGACTTGAGTACCTGGTTTATACAAGTTGCTGAAAATTAATTTCACAAATAGGTCAAATGGGTCTGATATGTTTTGTCAGGTAATATAGTTTTATTAACATAGGTAGCATAAGTTTGTCAGGTTTGTTTGGTGGTGGTGTTTGCAAGGCTTTTTTGGCTTTAAGTGCTGTGTTTGCTTTACATTTTTCACCAATTTTTTATGCCTAAAGATTTTACCAAACTTCAGGTATTTTAGAAGGAAACAACTATATGTTCTCAAGCATCCTGGGTTCACTATAGGTTTAAAACAAAAACAAAATATTTTAGCAGGGAGGGAAGGGATTGTGAAAGTAAAAAAATTGAAGCAATTATTTCGTTTTTATCAAAACTATTTTGTGTGAAGTCTTTTAAAAACAGCTGAATGAGTGTTAAAAATTAGCCAATCAGAAATTGTAAAATTTGGATCTAAAACTTCGATCTCTTCTTAGGTATCTGATGGTTCAAGACAGGTAGCTGCTCCAAGTGCTCTGAAAGCTAAGAGAGACACAGATCCTACTTCTGAGAGTGAAAATGAGAGTGGAAAAGAGAACAACAGAAAGGTCATGAAAGGAAGCAAGATACCCACTTACCGTAAAACTGCCTTATCCACAAAATGTCATGCAAGTCATCTAAAGAAGAAAGTAACTGACAGGTATCCCAATGTTTACCATATAAAGCCAAAATGAATTAAACTGAGTATTGTCAGCATGAATGTAGTTTTAACTTTAAACCTTTCGCTGAAAGTGGTAGGTTGAGTAAATCAGCTCAGTTAATAATGCCCTGAAAATGAGTAGCTACTGAGGCTTCGATCAGTCATTTCTCCATATGAGCACAGTTTCTGTCTTCAGGTGAGAAGGAAAGTGAACTGAAGATTCCAAAACAAACATTTTCAAAATTCTAACGGCTTGTATTTCCATCTTTATTTTAAATTGTGGTGACAAAAGGATTCTCCATGGAACTGAGTAATTAAAAAATAAAAATAAAAGATTCATGGTCAGACAACAATGGTCAAAAATATATATCCTTGTTGAATCTGAGGATGCCATAGTGATTTGTTTAATTTATATAGTAAATATTAGAAGTAATGAGTAGAAGACAATACAAATTGGAATATATTAGTTCAGTCAGCCACTGCAGCTCTACAGCTACTTTACTCTTCTAAAATTATTTCATGTCTATGTGATCATGAGATAGTTTTTGATAGTGTCTACTAGTTTTAAGTATCTTTAGAGCTGAATATTTGAATTTCGCTGTTTCTGCTATGGTCTGATTGCAAATTATTTTCTAAATGGTTTTGAACTCTCTAGTATTCAGCTGCTGCACAGAGGTGTAAAATTTTTTCATTTAAAAGTATCTGAATCCACTGTTATTGTTTAAACTCTGCATATAGGGAAGAGAAGAAGAGTTCCTCAAGGCATCCACGCTCCAGTCAGAAAGACTGTCATTTAAAAGTGGTGGGAAGAAAAGCTGAAATACTAACTGGAAGACAGAGCAATATGGAAAATGTAGAAGAATGTAATTCAAATCCCATAGAGGAATCAACATACCGAGTAGGTTTTGAATCATTTCCAGTTAAATATATCTTCACCTGAAGCCAAACATGTGTCTCCTGGTCAAACTAAAACTGGATATGACAGAAATAATTGCATGTAGATAGTATCAAAAGTAGTGCAGTTCTTGCAGTGACAATTGGGAGAGGACATATTTTATTTCACTTTTATGGGAGTTTTTGGCCTGGTTGCTTGCACTTTCTTCTGTCAACCATGAATTCCAAAAAGACAAAAAAAGTCCTGTTCTACAGTTATAAATATTGTTTGTGATTTTTGGCTATGCTCGAATGTTTCCTAGTAACTTGATGCTTATCACATTCTTGCTAAGGCACTGATTCAAGAACTGGATCAGGAGAAAGAAAGAAGGTGGAAAGCAGAGCAAGCAGAGAAGAAATTATTAGAGCATGTCAGTGAGCTACAGAAGCATGCAAAAGAAGAAAAGAATATACAGAGTATGGCTGTATACAATACAGACAGGTAGGGAAACAATGCTGCAGTCTTAAGAGTTTTTAATGAGGTTTTTTTCATTTCCAGTAATTCATTGTGTAGGCTTAAATAATATACTTGGAAAATAAGGCATCAAGAATTGGTGCTAGATTTTTTCTCAGCATTACCTAGTGAAATTCCTTTCTGTAGCTTCCTTCCAATTCTTGTTGTAGAACAGAAGGAAAGTGTGCCACCTTTCTCCAATTCTAGCTATTACTTTCCGAGCAATCTGCATCATAATTGTGCCTTCAGTTCAAGCTCCCGTAGCTGTCCCATATCATACTTCTGCCTTCTGTTTCCCAATCTCCCTTTCCACATATACCCAGAGTGTTCTTTGCTTTTTTCTGCACTGCACATTAGGAAAAAAAAAACATTTTTAGCAGGCCAGAGTCAGGCCATAGGCAATGTGTTGTGTGAGGCTATCTTCAGAGAGATGGTTGTCACTGTCCTGGTGTGTTCTGAGGAGCAGTGTTGTTTTCAAAAGATCTCCCTATTTTTGGAGATGTCTTTTCCATTTCTCTTTTTCTTGACTGCGTTGTATTTATCAAACCCACATTTTCTTTCTTTTAGGAAAAACTGAGCCACATGCTTTCTGAGTTATTATCCATGACTGACTGAATATTTCCCCTTTTCCCCTTTTTGTTTTAGGTTCACCTCCCACTTTTATTTTATACCCATCTACATTTATACCATCTTCTATAAGAGGCTTATTATGTTCCTCTTCTGTTGAGATAGCTCTTATATAAAAACTGATAAAATATTTAGAATATTTCAGAGTTTGTGAAGATAATTATTAAATTACAAATGGATAGTGTATGTTCGAAGTTTGTGTAAAGCAAAGTCATACTGGACTGTGATTTCCTAAAAGATAAATCTATGAGGATGTCTCCACCTCAGGTTTTTTAAAATGAAGCTCCATACAGTAATGCTACACATGACTTAATTAATAGTTTACATCTTTTTAAACAGTTTTACATGACAGTGCTGTAAATAGTAAAACTCAGTAAAAAACAAGATATGTTGCTACAACACTTACTAAAGCCTTTTTCTCAATGTATTTGGCATCAAACTTATAAGTGTAATACAACTTTATTGCATTTATTTTCAGGTTAAAGGAATTGATATTGAAAGAGAGAGATGCCAAAGCAAGACTGCAAGCAGATGTCCAACAGTTGAAAGGCGAAACTGAAAGACTTACTAATGAATTAAATCAGGCAAGAAATAAAGAAGCAGAACATCAGAGGGCCATGCAGGCTTTAGAAGAAACACTGTCCAAGATGGAGACACAGAGATTGCAGCAGCGAGCAATAGAGGTAAATATTTTTCATGAGTAATTAATACAGTGGCAACAGGGTTGCTACCATAGTCCTGAATACAAAGAAACACTGGATTTTACCAGCACTGAGTCTTCAGTTTTCCACAATAAAACCTGGGGCTTTTTTTCTACATAGTTAATAACGGCTATCCATTTTACTTGTCAATTAATGTCTT
>VZTN01011165.1:0-49184 GCA_013400515.1 Erpornis zantholeuca
TATACTTCAACCCAGGACATTATAACCTCTTACTCATCAATAGTTCAGTCACTAGGTATCTGCTTTGAGCTGAAGTGTTCTTGAAATATTTAAATGGTGCAGCAGTTAGTGTGGGGAGGAATGCTGCACAGCCTGTCAGTCCAGGCTAGGTTGAGCTTACCCTCTTCAGAACTCAGTATTTGCAGGTGCAGCTTCATTGAATTAAAATACTCTAATAGGGGAGAATTCTGTGGGATGCTGGCAGGGTGAATAGTGGTTGTCAGCAGCGTGCTTGCCTTTTTCTCTTGAGTCACTCTCAAATAGTTTTAATCTGCAGCAGTTTGTGTTGAATGCTATGAATTTATCCTGTTTTCTTCTTAGTTGTGAAGTTTCTTTTTCCCTTCAAATTCAGTCACCTGGAATAAATGTTCTTTTTCCAAGGCATGGGTTGATACATAAAAATTGTTCCAACTTACTAAGTTAAAAAAGTATCTTTTGCATTCCTCTGTATGACATTATTTCCACCTTAAAATGTAGCTAAACCAAAGTATATAACAAGACTGTTCCTCTCTAATGAGAGTTCACAAATAGAAGCATCTCGTATTTTGTTTAAATGTATCAAATAATTGGGGTCGCTTTGGAGTGGGATTGTTTGTTTCTCAGTAAGATCATTAGAAAACTTCAGAAAGTTCTTATGAATTCAAGAACTGTAAAGCCTGACTTTTGCTGGAAAAAATAACGTAGCACTCTACATGAGTACCCTAATTATAGTTCATAACTTACTGTGCCCAGTTCTGAGTTCTCCAGCACCAGAAGGATGTGGACTTGGTGAAGCAAGTCTAGTGAAGGGCCGTGAGGATAATTATGGGCTTAGATTGTCTGACCTTCAGGGAGATGGCCTTGTTCAGCCTGTGCAAGAGACAGCTGATTTTAGTTGTGAATCAATGTCTGGTGGAGAGGTAAAGAAGATGGGAGTCAGACTCCTTCTGTGATGCAGAGAGAGGGCAAAAGGCCAAGTGGCCACAAATTCTAAGATAAGAAATTCCATTTAAAAGTAAGAAACCCTCTTTATTGTGAGATTTGTCAAACATGAGAATGGGTTGCTCAGTGTGGTGGTAGAGTCTCTGTCCTTGGAGATCCTCAAAACCCAACTAGATGTGGTTCAGAACATCCTGCTTTGAGCAAGGCATGCAGAGGTCCCTTCCAAACTCAGCAGTCAGTACAGTTCCATGTAGGTTTATGCCAGTGCTTTGTATGCTAATTAGTCACTTAAATGAAGAACTAAAGTATAGACATCACTGTTTTCTGTTAAGTGCCTTGTGTGCGTTCTCGCTCTCTGTGTTTTTTCTGGCATATGCTGACTGCCAAGAAGTGTTACTACGCAATGCTTATTTTATGATACTGCAAAGTATTTCTGTTGCTTTGAATGTCTTGTATGAAAAATTATTTTTCTCATCAAGTTTTTGTATTACTTTCCAATCCTAAAATATTCAGTGATTTCTCCTTTTATAGTAACATAAAATCCTTTATTACCTTGCTAGGTCATGTTGGTTTTAAGTCTTCAACGAATTTTTCAGACACATCAATTTTGTACCTGCTTGCTCTAGCTAGTTTGTTACATTTTTAGTCCTTAAATATAGAAATACATCACTTTGAACAAAAAAAGAAAATTGGAAGTGCTTTGAAATTTGCTCTTTTTTTAAGAAGATCTTTTAAAATATCTTAATATTTTTAAAGTTATGTTTGTAACTGTATCAGCTGTTGTATGCAAGACAATTTTTATCCTTCGAAGTGAAGAGTTTCCCTCTGAATAGTAAATTTCTTCTTACAATACTCTGTATCCTTCAGTTACCCATGAAATTTAATTGACTTTGAACCTAACATTGTTCCAAGAGAAACTGGGCTATTTCTGTAATGGTGTGGACTGTGACATGTGTGACTTTACTTGATTGTGACCTACAATTGTGTTTGTTTTTTGTTTTTGATTGTGTTTGTTTTTGATGTGTAAGTGCATTGACTTTTCCTGTGTTCCTAGAAAACTCAAGTGCTATCAGACAGAAATTATAAATATCTTTAAATTAAGTATGTAGACATGAAATTAATTAAGGTTGCTTTAGGATATAGTCAAGTCATGCAGTAATCACTACTATTCTTGGGGCCTTCGCTATAATTGCACTGATGGTTTGAGGGAGTAGGTGATAGCTCACTAATGTTCAAATCTGCTGCTTTATCTTCCAGAGCTGTTGAGTCCCAGAGCGAGGGACAGTGTGCCCCAGTGGACTCCCTCTGGCGACGTTACAGTGAATTTGAGTTGCTGAGGAATTATTTGTCAGTTACCTACCCACATATTGTTGTTCCACCTTTGCCAGAGAAAAGGGTAAGGAAACCGAGGCTGTGGCTTGCTTTGTTTTGTTTGTTTTTTAATTTACTGTTGACACTCTTCTGTTTAACTAGGCTGACTTTGTTTGGCATAAGCTATCAGCAGATAATATGGATCCAGATTTTGTGGAAAGAAGAAGAATTGGTTTGGAAAACTTCTTGTTACGTGTGGCTTCACATCCTGTTCTTTGCCAAGACAAAATCTTTTATGCATTTTTAACACAGGTATAGTAAAGTTATTTCTAAATACATTATTTAGTGATTATATATTTAAGATAATGTTCTTTTGATCTTCTTCCTTTCTATTGACCCATAGCTTGTTCTTTGACAGGAGGACGGATAGACAGTATGAATAAACTTGAGGTGGAAAAGGCTTGTCCAGCCAAAAGCTTCTTAACAGCATACTGCATTTGTACAGTTGCCCTTCTAATGTACCTTATGACTTTTTTCCAGTCAAGTTGTAAGGCTCCTAAGAGAGAATTTCCACCTCTTTGGAACAGCCTATTGGGAACCCAATGCATGTTGGTTGGGAAAGCTTCCATAGGGCTAAAGCTGAACTAGTTAGTGTGCTATACTGCTGGCTGCAGACAGCACTGGCTTCCAATTCACTCTTTGGGTATCCATGGTTTCTTTAGCCTTGTGGTTTGGATCATGATCCATTCATGTGTCATGGTCCAAAACCAGTACAATACATTGTCAAGAGAGCTGTGGTCCAATTGTCAGATTAAGCATTGCATTCCACAGCTTTCAAGTTTAGGAAATGTTGGATGGTTCTTTTTTCTGTGCTTTGGTGAGAGATACCAAATACTGGACTGATCAGCTATGTTTGCCATGGGATGGTACAGTATGTAGGTGAACCAATGTATGGGAGCTGAAAACAGTGGAAAACCAGCCAGTACACCTGAGCCAGGTGATAGCATATGCACTGCAAGCTGTTGTCACCTTTATGCTCTCTGCCTTGAGCTGCACAGATCCTTGGAGATGCTGGTAATCTCATAGGCAACAGATGATAGCTGTTCTTCTTTCTAAAGAGCTGAACTACTTCTTTAGATGAAACTGTATGGATTCTGCCTCTGGCCAATAGATTGAGGTACTTAAATACTGAAGAGGGTTTTTGGGGGGCGATTAGTATGTAAGCACAACATAATGATTGGTTATTCTTAACCCAGATTCTTGAAAAGACATGGGGAGGGTAACTGAGGCAGAAGCCAGGTATACTGGAGAAGCTCCTTTGATATAGGGTGTCATAGGGACCTGAAAAAGCTGCAGCACTCTTAAATCACGCTAATTGAACATTCTTCTCCTGTGTTTTTAGGAAGGTGGATGGAAAGAAATGGTGAATGAGACTGGATTTCAGTTGAAGGTAATTACTGTAATTGTTTGTCTCATGATTGCTGTAACACAGACATACTCCAGCAAACATGTTTTAGGCTATTTATGAAAGGATGTTTGTTGCAAGAATGAGATGAAGGCGTTGCTTATGAATATTTGTTACAAAAACCAGTGATGTTCTTGGCGTGTGATAGGTTCGATTGCAATTAAGTTCTCTAGCAGGCTTGTTACATGCCTATGTAGTTCTGTTTGTAACGTGGAAGTATGATCCTTATAAGCTTTAAAAGTAATGAACTTGAGGCCACAGCAGTGGGTTTTTGTTTTCTGTTTAGTGTAGCATTTTTAAAGGTTAGTGTCAGTTTTAGTCTGGTAAGAGGTGCAAGGTGTCAAAAACTGTAAGCAAAGAGGTCTGAATTGTAGGACTTCTTTGCAAGGAGCAGTTGTTGAAAGGGACTAAGGCCAATTTGGTGCCGCTTAACTGTTTAACAGAATGTGTCTTGAAGTAATACTATCCCCATTGACATCAGTGAGTTCATGGCTGGGTAAACTGGTGGAAGACTTGCAGGAATAAATGATCAAAGGTTGTGTGTCTGTACAGGTCAAGAATTTGAGAAGCTGATAGATTGCTGGGCTGTGTCTGGAAGAATTACTATATGGGGACAAATACTGAGCTTTTTGTTTCATTGCAATGTGATCTGCTCTCATGAAATCACAGCTGAAAACTAGATGGATTATGAAGAATTATTTTAAATAGTGAGAGCTAAAGAAAATCCCTGGTGCTCTTATCCTCAGTGTCCAAGGGGCTTTGATACTGACACTCACTGTTGATAACTTAAGTCGACAATAATTCTTTTCGATCACAGTTGGGTTTGCATACTCCTAGTATTCCTAATGGAAGCAATATAAAGCTCTGAAGCTGCATACACTTATAGGAGTTCAGAAACTTTGTACTGGCAGGATATGTTCAGGAGAGCACACAGTGGTGTGTTTATGGAAAAAAACTCATAGCAGAATGCTGAGAATATTTTCCTCCCTGAAACCACATTGTAGATTAAATGAGAGATGAGCAAGTCTTGTTTTGCCCTCTAGGTTTGATTGTGTATGTTTTCCCTTTTACCATTCCAGTTTCCTTAGGAAAGAAAAATAACTTTCTCAAAAGCTTGTTAAAAAGAGTCTTCCCTTTATTCTACATCTGAAGTATAAACCCTCAATATTTAGCAATACACTGGAAGGAAAACTTCTTTTGGGTGCCTGTTTTTGACAGGAATCAGACCATTTATTTATGTTTCTGCTGTGTCTGCTGCATTTAAGCAGGATGTGTCTTTTGTCTGAGAGGGTTTGAACCCTCTAACTAAGCTTTAAATTAGGAATTAATGCAGTAGCTATATGTAGCATGCTATAGCTGAATGTTGATGTTGGAGACTTTGTTTATTCTGCCAGCTGTGTCATTAAATCATGCCTTTCCTCCCTCCAAACCCAGCACTTAATTTTATATTTAAGGGATTTGTCACTTGGGATTTTAACCCTTCCTGTAGGAAAGAGAAAATTCCCATCTCTCTTCAGTTTACATAAATGATTATAGGATCATAGTAGGCATTAACTGTCTGAAAACTCAGCTGTACATCATTTGATAGGTGGTTCATCTCTAAAATTCTTATATTACTCTTAAATCAATTTTAAGACTAGACAGATGTTTTTCTAGAAGCCTCAATCTGGTGTAAATGCTCAAAAGTGGTGTGGAAGAGTTAGTGTGCTGCAATTGGCAAGAAGGAAATAGCCCTAATGACATGGTTGAGCATTGTCAGGATTGTGCTTCCTGCCTGACAGTGCTTGTCTGAACTTACTGAACTTTTACTTCAGAGCTGTATGTGTGCCTATGACAAAAGACAAAAACTTGCCCTGTAACTGTAGGGTAGGAAAAGTGTACAGCTGTTGGATGTGGGTGCTGCCCCAACAGACTCAAATGGCTTTGGTGCCTTCTGTTTCAACATAAATACAGTGTTTTGTCAAATAGCTGCTTAGAGGGAAGGACTCTGATAAATGTCAGTGTATCTAGATGATGTTTGTTCTGTGGGAGAATGTGTGAGGAGTACCTGCAGGTGTGTGTGAACAGCCCAAAATGTAACTGGCTTGTGTATTGACTTGTTGGGGTATAGCAGTGGAGATCCAAGGCTATACAAGCCTCAGAAGTGCTCTGAATAAGCATAAAGGCTGGACTTGGAGGTCCTGCAGTGTTTTGTGTTTCTTGTGCTATCGGGGACATGCTTCCCCATGCTGCCTTGTCTTCTCTTTGCAAGATATTCTTCGAAAAGTGTCACACAGTGGTGGCAATGAACCTGCTTTCTCCCAATATGCGTCAGTCTGGAGGGTTTTGTTCCCTTACCTTTTGGCTTGTGGGTTGTGTTTTGTTTTGGTGGTTTGGTCCTTGGAAGAACAGCTAAAGTTAACCTGACTCTGCCACCAGTCCACCACTAAACCATGTCCCAGAGTGCCACATCAACATACCTGTTACACACATCCAGGGATGGTGACACCATCACTTCTGTGGGCAGCCTGACAATACTTTTGGTAAAGAAATTTTTCCTAGCATCCAATCTGAACTTCCCCTGAGGCAGCCTGAGGCCAGTTCCTCTTGTCCTATTGCTTGTTATGTGGAAGAAGAGACCAACCTCCACCTCACTACAACCTCTTTTCAGGTAATTGTGGAGAGCAGTAAGGTGTCCCATGAGCCTCCTTTTCTCCAGGCTATGTTTGGGGTATCTTCTGCTCAGCCCAGATGCAGTGGGAGGTGAAAGAGTCTCATACTATGCCTGTCTTATCAGTAGAGCCTATTGCAAGGGGCCTAAAGGAAGGACTAATTCTTGTTTTGGGAAAACACTGTGTTCCCTTCACTGACAAATTCAAAATAGCTCTTCAAGCTATAAGTTTTCTGTAATAGGGCACAAAATATTCTTTTGTCTTACACCAGCACTAACAAGTACTGCTGAAGTAACTTACTGCTTGCAGCTGTGGTGCAGCCTGTTAGCTAAAGGGATACACTATTGGAAATCTCTACACCTTGCAAGGTGTGCTGATTTGTTTTCATTTTACTGAAGAGAAGGATGTTTTGATCAAAAGTAAACTCCAGCCATTTACCCACAATTGGAGGTGTTTTTTAGTACAGATGAGCCCTGAGTGAGCTGTGTGTAAAATGCATTATAGAAATGAAGACTTGTAGTGATGTGGACTGGTGTGGATGAGGCTGAGCTCTCTCATTGTGTTGGTGTCTTATTAGGATTAAATACCCACTGCACAGTTTAATATTGAATAAATTTGGAAAACCTCCTTCCATCTCCTTAGAAACGTTCGATACTACTCTTGCAGTAATTGGTAAACCAACAACTCAAAAACTAAAGCAGTCAATTAGCTTTTTAATTAGGTATTGACCTTTATTCTGTAAAGATTTATATATGCTCTACTATAGAGAAGAACATTGCGTTAAAAATGGCTATATTCTGATATATCAATTACATATTTTCTGAAAAGCAAGTCATAAAATAGGAGAACACCATATATAAGATTTTGATTTCACTGGGGAACTGTTCCTGGTAATAAAGAGCATATAGAGGTCACTCTACCACTGGTTTTATTTGGTTTGAAAAATATAAAATAGCTTGTCCATATGGTCTTAAGTTACCTAATTGCTTCATCTAAAAAGAATGTGGGGTTGTGTATCTTAACTCCATGATTTGTGCAGCATTTTAAGAAGGGACTATTTTTGTGGGACTTGGATTATACCAGCTTTATTTTTGTGGTTACTGTTTACATCATATTCACAAAAATAGCTTAGTTTTTTTACTTTTTAATAAAAATATCTGACATTCAGGGCAGCTGGTGTCAACTTGTTCAATGTTAGAAGATTTAAATATGCCATGAAGGCAGGACTTTTTTCTAATGGTGCTGCCAGAAGGCTGAGATTTTTTTGTCACTGAAGTTTAATTGCATTAAATTAACAAAGCTTTTTTCCCCCTTTTTCAGGCAGATTCCAGATTAAAAGCTCTTAATGCAACGTTCAGAGTGAAAAACCCAGACAAGTAAGATTCCACATCCTTCTTCCCTCCCTTTCCCTTTTTCAGTTACAGCTATTACTTCAGGTGACAGAATATTCTATCTCGTTAGTATAAATTCAGGAAAGAAAAATTATCTTTCTGCACTTCAAATCTTAACAGAAGCTCAGTAAAGAGGCAGTGTGAAAAGATTTGATAAATCCTGCTTCCAGAAGCAGGAAGCATTCAAAAAAATTCCATCACTTTATGTAAAACAAGTATTCCATTTTAGCTAGATTAACACAAAGGGACAAAAAAAAACCCCAAACCAGACTCAGAAAAAGAACCTCTTAATATCTGTTTTCAAGAAATCTTTCCAAGCATGAACAGAATACAGATTGATAGCAGGTCTTTCCAAAAGTCTGCTAGTATACAGCTCTGGGTGCACGCACCCTGGTGTTGCAGCTCACAGTTCTCTCCAAGCTGCCAATTTTCACAGATGCTTTTGGAAGTCCAGAGGTCAGTTCAGCTCTGTTGCAGTTTACAGTGCTCTGGGACAGGCACTAGAGCAGTCTGCTGGATGAAAAAACTGCTCAGAATTGTCAGTGTATATACTGGGAGGTTCATCACACCCTTGATGATGTGGGAAGGGTAAAATGGGAGTTTCTACTTGTGCAGTCGTTAGAAGCATCAGTGTGCAGCGGTGGGGCCAAGAGGTGTTGCTGTTTGCCATCCACAGGCCATGGAGACCCGTGCAAGGTGCCCTGCTGGGTGCACCTGCTGTCCAGCAGTGGCACTAGGAGATGCTCCTTAGGGAGAGCCCCTGTGCCTGGCTGCTGTCTGTTGTCTGTTCCCTTTGTACTTCCATAGAATCCGTGGGTATTGTATTAACGATTTTAGAGTGTACATACCTTTCTGAACCTCTTCGTAGACTTAACCTGTGAATTGGTCCAGTCTCTCCTTTTTTATTGTGCTTGGTTTTAGGGGTTTCTGTGGCAGCCAGGAAGCTTTTAGCCAGGGTTTAATATAAATGCTAGCATTCATGAATGAGATCGGAAGACAGCAATTCTCTGTATCTGCAGGTGAAAATGGTCCCTTGTTTGAATGCTGCATCCTCAGTCATCTTCCTCTGTGGTCAGTAGGGGTTATCTTTTCCTGCTCTCACAGCAGGGAAACTGCCAGAAGTCTGACGGTAGGCACAGGTGGGCAAGACTGCGTAAGGAGCATCCTTGTTATCTTTTGAGGTAACAATGTTTCAGAGAGCAAAGCTGTTGAGAGAAGTAGCTTGTTAAAAAGCAGGAAAAGAGTTAATACAAGGAAAACATGAGGAAAGGACTTGTAACAAAAACAGTCCTTCAGTGTGTGTGCCTTGGTAGAACCTTCACAGTACCTGAGAGATGGCACATGTTTTCTGTTATATTCTGCCAACTGCATAATTTCCAAATTGAACTGGGAGATGCAAATTGTTTAATAAATAACTGATGAGTGGAAGTTGTTGTTTGCCTTTTGCTATAGCATGTGTGTCTCTAACAGGAGGGACAGTCCCTTGCTCTGCCCAGCAAACTCATGCTTGATCTGCCTGAAATGTGATGCCTGGTCCCCCTGCTTTACTTTTGTAGCTTTTGTGTGGCTGACTGGTGCAGTGGTTCAGCAAGCTCTCCTTGCCGAAACAAAAGGTGTGACTGCTGTGTGGATTGTAGGCTTTCAGTTCCTGGGCCAGGAGAGGTTCAGGTGAGGAATAGCAGCAGCTCCCAGTCGGGATTGCCTTGTGGTGCTGCTGAGCTGCACCCTTCAGCTTGGCAACATGAGGAGCTTCATGCAGCTGAAACAAGGCTGCTCTTCGAGGTCAAATGTAGACTGGAAACTAAACCTTCTCCTGTGGGAAGCAATTTATAGTTTCAATGGTGGAATTAAATGGTGATAAAAATATGGTATTTTGGTACTCAGAGGTAAATTTGTATCTACTGCAGACCTCTCTGATTTGGCCTCATGGCACTCATCCTTTCTTGCTCTCTCTGGGCTTTAATCAAAACCACAGCTTTTGGTTTTTGGTGAAAGATTTCTTTAGAAAATACAAAATCCTTTCCTAAGGCCGGATTTTTTTTCTAAGTAGCTCTCTGAGTGTTTTTGTCTGGTTACTCAGAGAAGTGGCTTGTTTTTTAGTGAAGAGTTCTGTTTTTGTAGTATCTGCCTTCACAAAACAGGAGAATGGTACTGCCACCCACCCGATGCAGGGAGGGTTACTGCTGTGTAAAATGCACAAAGTAAATAACTTACATTGAAATGCTGTCTACTGTAAAGGAAACTTTTTTCTTTGCCAGTATCATAAAAGATATTTTTTAGAGACCTGCTGGTGTTCCCACACTGATGTCACCCAATCAGTCCTTCATTTGTGTTTCAAGTTCTATTTAATAGCTCAGTTAAGTATCTAGACTGTTGGTAATGTTGCAGAACCAGTAAAACCAAGTGAAAAGTGCTCTGTTACTGAGTGTCAAAACTGTCTTGTTTCACACTTCTACTATTAGGATACACTGGAAAGTAAACATCCCTTTGTGTGCCTCACTGAGCTCTGTTTGGAAATTACTTTATAATTATGTAACTTTATTTTACATGAGCAATGAGTAGGACTTAAGCAAATATTTGAGAAATAAACTTTTCATCTGCAACACCACTTGTCTCTTAAAATCAGTTTTTCATGAAAATTATATTTGTAAAATTTTCAACCTTCACAGAAGACTGGGAAAAAAATAACAGCATTTTGGTTTATGCTTTTATAAGACAAAATAGAAGACAGCTTGATTCTGAAGTAGTAGTTTTTAAAAGTTATTTTTTTAATTGAGGAGAAATTGGTCTGGGAGATGTATTGCTGCTGGAGGCCAGGATACTGAAAGTCCTCCTAGGTTCCTGACTCTTGTCTTCAGGGAGTACAGCATTCCTAAAAGATTTCTTGTGGCACAACAGTATAAATAAAATTTTCCATTATAAATTTCTGGAGTGGAAAGGGGAGTCTTCCTGAGTTGCAGGCATGCTTTTTAATCTTTTGTTTTCAGTTCAATTATTTCAAATATCTTCACTGTACGTGTCTGCAGCTGTCTGACATGCAGCCCTGGTGCACATTTTATAAAGTGTAAACTGAAAAGATTGCTCTCTAAATCCCACTGTGCAGATCAGTGACTGCATTTCTTTTTCCCCACACAGTTTTTCTGCTAACTTTTAAAACTTTTTATGTACTTTAACCCTGTGTGTCTTAATACTAGGAAAAAATGCTTCTTGGAAATCAAAAATATTAGAAGTCATAATAAAGCTTCTACTTCCTGAATGTAAGGATGGGACTATTTTAGGGGAAGACTTCCTGGCAGGGGAGGAAGAAGTGTTAAATGAAAAACCCTGGAATTTCATACTTGGTCACCCAAAACAAGTGACCTGACTCATTTCAGTAAGACCTCTTTGCATATAAGCTATTCTGAAATACAAAGCCTGTGTGCCTGTGGTGAGAGAAGGGATGAAATTTTTTTTCATTCTTGAACATCAACCTGAAAAACTAATCTCAGTCTCCCTTTCCTTAATTCTAGTTGCATTCTTCTGTGTTTATTTTCAGATCCCTGTTTAGTAATTTAGGTAAAGCCGTTTCTGGCTTCCGATCTGGATGAAATAAATACATTCTTGTGTACCAAAGTAGGTCATGTGCTAGACTTGTGTGTAGTAGGGAGGATTTATGTGCATACAAGAGGCTGTTGCTGTGGTTTAATTGGTTATCTGTCAGTAGTAAAGCTGTGGCAAGCGATTCACCTTTGCTATTAGCAAGAGCTAAAGGTATCAGCTTAAATTGCCTCTGAAATCTTAACTGGGCTGGCTGATAAAATGCCTCTTCTCCAGAAGTGACAAGCCAGCAGTGTGCACATGTCACTTGCAATGGCTTCCCTGTCTGTCACCTTGTTGAGATGTAGTGATTTGATGGCCTTCAGCCATACACGGCTCCTGTGCAGGTACAAGTCTCAATAGGATTTCACATGTAATGTTACAGTTACTGAACGAGGATTAGCCTTAGGGGAATTGTAATTGTGAATGCTTCCTTGAGCCCCTGGAAAGCTGTGCCCAAAACCAGATAGAGGCAACTTGAAAGTAAAGTATCTTTGTCAGATCAGAAATGTAAACATGCTTTTATTAAGAAATATGCTTCAGCACATTTTGGCTTTGTATTTATTTGAAGCTTTCCTGTTCACTAACCTTTGCTTTTATAAAACCCATTAAACCCCCTCAAACAACAAACTGGTGATGTAATAACTTCAGCTAACTACTTCTATTTCATAAAATGTTATCTCTTAATTTGGTCTGAGCCTTCAACATTTGCATTTAAAAAGCCAGAAGTCATGCTAGTGTTGGGATGTTTGTTCACTTTAGGGAAATTAAACTCAGCAGTCACTTCTTTAGGAGTCTTCAGCTAATTCCACTCCAACACAATCCAGGCTCCATCTCTTTGGCCGCAGGGTTGTGGCTCTATTGTGCATGCTGTGAAAGCTTGCTTTCATGATGGCTAATGATGTACTATCTGTTTCCTGCTCCCAGGAGATTTACTGAGCTAAAACACTACAGCGATGAACTGCAGTCTGTCATATCACACCTTCTGCGAGTCAGAGCTGTAAGTATTTCCCATGTGTGTCGTGACAAATAGCGTGATTTATTTATAAGGCAGTATTTCTTGTTTAGTCAAGAGAAGTGGTATATGTGTTCTAGAATAAGGGCAGTTTTGCCTGAGGGAGTCTGTCTCCGGAGCGTGGAGCAGGAGACAGCAAGAGGTGAGGGCACTGACTTTGTACAGATTTGGGGCGGGGAAGGAGTTCCAGATCCGATGGTTGAGTTGACAGCGCATGTTGCTAATCTGCCCTGTCCTGTGATGGTCACGTATCACAGGGAGGTGTTTTAAAGAGGATTGAGGTGTCTGCTTCTTTCTACTCGGCAGACAAGTTGCTTTTGCTGGATGCTTGGTTTGGGAAGGACCTCAAAACACAGTTTTCTGGTCAGACATGTAATACATTGTTTTCCTGAACTTGTATGAATCCTTTATGCTTCCCAGTATGTGTTTTTGTTTTTTGGCTCCTTCATTGATCTGCAATGAATAATAGTCTTTCTAATGACTACAATTATGTCATGCATTAAGATACTCTGTGGGTTGAGAGTGGAAGGTTGTTATTTTTTAAAGACACAAAAAGGAAATAGGAAATTACAATTCCAAAAATGAGAGCATGATACTTCTTTTAGCATGTTCAACAGGGATTTAATTTTTGATAGACCTGTGTGGCAGAGAGGACGGTAATGGATTGCCGTGCTAAACTCAGGTCTTGAGAGAATTAATCACTCTCAAGAGTGGTGTTCTACAGACAGTCCTGTTCTCTCAGGGTTGTCTGTGTGAGATTTGTTGGGCAATTTGTTTATGTTTCCTTTCTACTACTGCTGTGACAGACATAATAGTAATAATGGTAGCTCTTGCAGAACTTCACTCTCATTCACTGGTATATCATGATTCCAAGGGCATTATCTGGATTACAACTCACACTTGAGAGTGTACACGTGTCTTTTTTTCTGAGGTTTTGCCAGCATTGTAGTGCTGGTTGCAGCAGGTACTGGCACTCCAAACAGCTGAAATGACCTCTAGCTTGAGCAATGAGTTCTGCAGTGGATAGCTCATTTCCTTTCCCTCAGTTCACTCAGCTGGGTGGAAAAATCAAGTCACTTGTTAGAATTTTACTGAAGGTTTCTGTCGCCCTGAAAATAAGCCTTCTAATTTGGAGTCAGAACTGTTCGTGTTGTTTTGTAAAGTTGCTCTCAAGTTCCCACAGAACTATCGCACAAACAAGATGTGTTTTTCTAACTGTCCTTCTTGTTTTTCATTCCATTCCTGATAAACAAGGGTTTGATGGACTTCTGTCCAAACCAATGGAGATGGACAGGAGAAGATCTCCCTGTCCAATCCACGGGGTCTCAAAGAATTGTATAAAAGCTGTGAAAAATAAAACTTCCTTCCTTCTTTCTCCCGACACTCAACCTGTGTGTGTGTCTGTTCGTTCGTGCTCTCGAGCGACAGGTTTCCCTACAGTCTTGATGTCAAGATGGACTTCTGGCTTGCCATCTATAAATTAAATAAACAAGTGTGTGCATAAATAAGGCATTATTCAGATAAAGAATGCCTTATATTTGGTTATCAAAAATTGAAGGGAACTTGATTATGGTTTCCACACACATATCCTATCAATGAGCACTTCCAAAGATAGATTTGAAATGCTGATTTTCAACATAGCCTTGCTTGTGACTTCAGTCTTCCAGGACTTAATGCTGTTGATTTTTTTATTTTTTTTTCTCAGTAGTGGCTTAGATTAGATTTAGGCCTAATCTTGTTTACCTCTGTAAGAACATTAGGGCTTTAGCTTGGAGTATGTATGTGGGTTTTCACAAGGCAATTGCACTTAATGTTGATGACCAAAACCTGTCTCTAAAATGTTTTAGAGGGTGGCAGACCGGCTTTATGGTGTCTATAAAGTCCATGGCAACTATGGAAGAGTATTCAGGTAAGAGTTCATCCAGTTTTGAAATACATAGACATTTATGGGGAGAGAAGGGGATTTCTTGGTTACGTTGTTATGCTTTTGAAAAGTAATTTTGAAACATTTCATTGTCTTTCTTGAAAAACTCCGTATTGCCGTGCTAATGAGATTTCTGTGCTGCGTGCAGAGATCTCCAGATCTGCTGAGCTTAATCTCTAGTGGAAGACCTCAGCTTTTTGCTTTGTATGCCAGACCTTTGGGCCTTCTGCTGCTGCATTGGCATTTTGTTTCTTCAGAAAATAACTCACTGTTCTCTATGTAGTTGTCTCTGAAAAGCTTCTAGGTCCTTTTAATAGATAAAAATCAACAATTATATCTATCCAATTTTAGTAGCTTTTAGAAGTGAATTTGCCAATCATTTTTTTGATTTATATGAGGGAATTGCATGCTCAAGTTTTCCATCTCACTGGAGAATTCAAGAATCTAAACTTCTGGTTAAGGGAAACCTTCTGCTTCTACACACTGTTCAAGTGCTAAATTTAATTCTCTGGGTTAATGGATTGCAGATGTCTTTCTCATTGGGGGTTTTAAAATGAAATTAGGTGTAGTTCTGTAATAACACAAAGACAAACAAATATCAACATCAGCAGAGTGGAATGTTTATGAAAAAGTGAAGGATAGAATAGACGCATTGCACGTAAATTATGTGAAATATAAGGGAAACCTCTTTTTTCCTTGTAAAAAGAGTTGTGGGTATAGTTCTTGTAACTAAGAATTCTCATAAGGTTTCTCAAATCTGAGAACACAATTAAAATGGCAGTGTACATACCAGGATGTCCAGAACAAGTTTCTTGCTATTTCTTTTGTAGGTCTGTTTCTTTATCTAAATACCCTCTCTAATGTAAATAGGTAGTTGAGACAATTGCAAGTTGGTATTTTTTCTTATGAATAGAGCTAAACATCAGTCTACTATTAAAACATAAAGCCACATACATCAAATAGTTTCAGGAGAAGTAAAATGCTTACAGAAGTCAAATCCCACCCGTTGGGTTTTGGAATGAGAGGCTTCTATCTGCTGTCCTGTAAGTCTGGAAAGCTTAGTTTCTTCTCGGTGAGACCAAAATCTGTTTCAGAAAGTTCATCATTGTCATTGTCCCTTGTCCCATTTATATTAAGTGCTAGGTGGTTTGATTTTGTTTCTTTGATTTTGTTTTAAATAGAGTTTCAGTTATTTAAACAAGATTGTGCTCAAAACCCATCCCAAGCCAAGTATATTTGTGACAATGAGTTTAGGGACAATTGTTTTACAGAGTTCCATAAACGGCCTTGACACGTTGTCAGTGCCGTTCCTTAACGAAAGAAAACAGTTTGACCAAGTCTAACTTGGAGGCAGTTTTCGTTCAGGTGTCAGCTGGAAAGAAACTATATACAGGATGCAGCTTATTAACTTCCCTTACCCTTCATGTGTGATGTTGTTTCTCGTTTGTTTTTCCTACAGTGAGTGGAGTGCAATAGAAAAGGAGATGGGGGATGGGTTGCAGAGTGCTGGCCACCACATGGATGTGTAAGTACTGACTGAATATCTGATAGTTTGATGTAAGCCAGATGTGGAACTCTCCCTCTTTCCTCTCTTCTCCCTCAACCCCAAAGTACATACGAGTACCAAGAAAGTTGGGGGTGCATTGTTTTTAGGTATACAGTGTTTCTGTAACTTGGATGCAGGCACAGTTTTAGCATCCATATACTGTATTAAGTAGCTCAAAAAGCCTCAGGAGAACCAGAGGGGTTTCTTTTTTTATTATTATTTTGAAATCGTAGAAGTGTTTGGAATCCTTCCAATTTTTCTTTTAAGCTACTATGCCAGAAACTAGTGGAATACAACTTTAATGTACTGCAGACCTGATGAGATCCATTTGGTTTTGATAGCAGCATTTTGTACCATGCAGTAGATGGTACGCAGATTTGGACTTAATTACAGGGAGTTAAGAAATTTAATTAATCGGCACCAAAACTCCATTGGATTCTAGAAACAAACACTGGATATAATAAAGTAAAGAATCCTCTCTCTTTGCATCTTTAGAGTCATTTGGCAGAGTATGTGAAGCACAGCCTTCAAAATAAGAGTCCAGCACTTGTGAGTGCTCACAGAAGTGGTATTCTAGGCTCATGACTTCTGCTTTTCAGGTAGTCATGTATAGCAAGTGAAACAGCATTTCTTACCTCTCAGATTCCTCTTCCACACAACAGAAAGGTAACAGCTCCAGCAAGAGATGGAAGGTGTTTGATGCTTCACGCAATATTTTTACTCATAAAATGTAATTTGTGTGGAAATAAAAGTTCTCAGGTTTAGTTTACAGGGCAGATTTACATATGTAGTACTGCCTGATTGTTATTTGTGTTGTCGAGTTAACAGGTTGTCAATTGTTACTGGCCCTGTCAAGTGGAAGGATTTGAAGAGCCATGCCCTCAGCTTCTTCAGAGTAATTCTGGTTTTATCAAACCTTTAAGAATTTGACCCCCTCTGAATAATTTATTCACAGTTCTGTGTTTTGGCTAATGGGATGGTTTCCATCCAAGAAAAGCTGTAATATTTTAATTATTATTTTAATTAGTTTAATTATTTTAATTATTTCTCTGGTGAGAATAAAGCAATGGAGAATTCTACTTTCAGAAGAAAAATAATTGAAGTAGGGGTGGAATACAGTGTTAAGCACCAATTGTGGCAGGCAGGAATTGAAGAGATTATGGAAACTTGGTATAATATAGTGGAGTTAGGGAATCACAAGTAGGTTTTCAGTGGTTCTGATATACGACACCAAGATGTCAAACACCTGGAAATGCATAACCAATTAAAAGAAACTTGTCTCACTTCTCAATCGGGAGTTTGAACCCTCTCACACATCCATAGTATTTAATATTTCTGTCTGTAACACAGTTGGGGCTAAAGATCCAGAGTAATAGCAGTGGGTAACTGCTATTCTGGGTAATTTTAATCACTGAATGAAGTCTGAGGTAGCTTTCATTGTCTGTCATCTCCTCTGCTCTGGCACTCTTGTACAGCAGTAATCCCTCAGTGATGACAATCAAGTAAGAAGCAGCAGTTGTGAGATTCAGGAACTCATTCAGTGACCCATGTGGTCTCCTACCAGTAAGGTTCATATCTACGATCTCTTTAAAGTATAACTTACCAGTTCAGTTACCATTCCCATAACATCAAGCAGGAATTTATTGCAACAGAAGGCTGCTTCTAGAAGGCTGCCTAATGTAGATGTTAAACTTCAAAACTAATTTAATTATTCTCTATCTGCCCCATATGCTGTAATCTTTACTAGATGTTTATTTAAGCTTTTGAGTTGTTATTGGTTAGTATGATCTATAACTGCTAAATGTTTGGAGAAGACATCCCAAAGCTTCTCTGGGCATGGGCTGTATTACAAGATGAGGCTTGCTAAAGTGACAGAGTATGCTGAGAAAGTTGGAGTGAATGGCTATAACTAGAATTTAAAAGATGAAAGAAAAAAATTCCAGACCTTTGACTTCTGTCCTTTATTCCATTAATGAGTGACCCTTTATCTCTGTATCAACTAGACTGTCATTATATATTGAACCAGTCTAAACTAAAACAGGGGTTTAGTTGACGGTTTACACAAAGAGTGAGAACACGTCAGGTACCTTTAGAACTTACTCAAATGTTTCTCCTTAACACTTCCCCTAGTTTGCCTAAGTTTAGGCAGTCAGAAATGTAGCTTGTCTTACTACTTTTTTTCTTTTATTCCCCTGAATCAAACTCATTATAAAAACCTGTCTAGGTAAGGTAGGATTTTGTTTGGTGAGGTTTTTTTGTTGTTTGTTTTTGGGTTTTTTTCCTGAGAGTTGATCTTATGCAGATGAGCTCTAGCGCTGCTCTAAACTTAGATCATACTTGAAAATGAAATGTAGTCCATCTGCTGCCCTGAGAAATCTAACCACTATACTAAAATTATTGCACTGCAGAACTTAAAATAGGGTAAGCCATTTATGACCTGTGTGGCTGCAGGATTTTTTCAGAACAAGTGTATTTTTCAACAGTTTAGACTTATTCCTTACTTTGATTCATAATGTGAATTCTTGTTCTCCCTGTTCTTTTATCCCTTCTACTTAAACTGATCTGCTGTTGCTGACCACTTCATATGTTATGTTTATTCATCACCAAGAGCCTTGGTAGGGCTTTTTCTGCATGTGCCACGTCTTTGATTTCACAGAGCATCAAAACAACTCATCATACTTGCAAACTTTCCAAATACATATTACCAGTTCCCTTTCAGCTTGAGACTGCCACTTCTTCCATAGAGCCAATTACTGGAGAGGCATAGGGAAGAAGAAAAGGAAAAATGCAAAGATTTTGCAAAAACTTGAAAGCCAAAAGGTGCTATAAATAGCATTTGGGTCACATTGTGCTAGTTGCTATAGAAGAATGGACATATGCTCATTTTGGAGAGCCTGCAGATGGGTGAGAGATTGCCACATAGCTGAGAATCCAGACTGAGTTAGCAGAATAGATGAAGGTATTTGTGTGGGATCTCATTCATCCTGGTTATCTCCAGTGTCACATGCCCTGAGTGCTGGGCTAAATGATTTCTGTGGCTGTGCCAAGTGAGATGTGCAGTTACCTCTTAGCGGTAGGCCTGTCCCTGCAAATGTGTCCAACACAGTCACCTTGGTTAGTAAGAACATACTAAATACTGCCAAAAAAGTAGTATTAACTAGAAAAATAAAGTGCTTTTTCCCATTTGTAGGAGACATCAGCCTAAATAACAAAACTCTTACTGAATGCAAGAGCTGCAGTTTTGGTCCCTAAAAGGAAGGTTAAACTTCCTGTTGTTCTGAATTATTATGCTTGACTTACACACTAGACAAAGCTGTAGACTTTGAAAGAGCTGAAGGGACTTAATGTTGTGGTGTTCAGGGCACCAGTGAGAGTTATCTTGTACTCAGGCTGAATAACAAGCCACGAAAGCAGCCTCTGCTTTTCAGAAGGTGTGATGTTCATATTCCTGGGCCTTAATGCTTTAAGCCTTGAAGGATTCCTTTTGCACCATTTTTGGGTTGCTTTTTTTTGCCTTGGTGCTGCCTATTGACTGTCCACTGAAGAAAGGAATAAATTGGGGTTTTTTTTTCCTGTAAAAAAAGCTGCCTCCTCTTCAGCAGGAGACTTATGATAAGTTTTGTACTTGTCAAAAGATTCGTTGTAGTAACAAGCAAAGAAGCAGGTCCACGGGAATGTTGACATTAGCTAATCCAGAGTTTAATTAAAAACAAAGGAAAAAACCTTTTTGGAAATGGTCTTTGCTGTTTGTTAGGGGTGTTTCTGTCAAACAGGTGTCCTCCCTTGTTACTGAATGTGTATCCTTAAAGGTTAAATTAATCAGCTTTGCATTTAACTGTGGCTGTTTTTCACTAGATATGCAGCTTCCATTGATGACATACTGGAAGAAGAGGAACACTATGCAGATCAGCTGAAGGAATATCTCTTCTATGCAGAAGCACTGCGGTATGTACAGAAGTCTAGAGCTCAAAAGGAAGCTGTAGTCCTTTTCTCTAATCTGATGTTAATGTTTAATTTAGTCTGGTATCTTTTCTTGTGTTCTCTGAGAGGGGGAAATTCTAATGTTGTGGAGTCTCCATGTTTTTGTTTCTTATTCTGCTTACTTATATTTGATTGCCGTGTGAGTGGCAATACAAATTAGAACTTATCTGATCAGTAGTGAAAAGACAGAAATGTTAAAATCTCTATACTATAGAAGAAAATGCTTTTTATTCCTCTGGTTCCACTGTTTCCTTGGCTTCTGGTGTAATAGTGCTCCAATGTGCTAAGAGCTCCAGCTTTCAAATGAGATAGGCCAAACAGAGCTGCTATGGCCATTACAAATCCCAGGAACTTTCAAAGTGCCCAAGATAACTTTTGTCTGCTGCCCAGTGTTGTGCATCTAAACACCGAGGTTTTGTTTTGTTTTACATCAGTCTTTGTCAGTCACCCCTAACAAGCATGGACACAAAAGCAAATTGCTTTATGCTGCAAGACTGTGCCTAAAGCTACTGTGCTTTGCAAGGGCTGGCTCTGAACCTCTTGGAGAGGTCCAGTAGAGGATTGGGTTGGCAAGTGTGAGGGCTGCTGTGTGGGAACCTGGAGCAGTGGTGGCCTCTCCTGGGAGACAAACGTGCATCCGGCTGTAGAGTACGGATGTAGCATCATCAGCCCACACAGGACTGGGACTTACTGCAGGTGGTCAGAGGAAACTCCTTTTTTCCAGATGAAAGGCACTGCATGAGTCTAGAAGCAGTTTCTCGTTGCATTGTTTAAAAAAGAAAATGTGATGAATGTATGATTGACTGATAGATTGCTGCTGTGACAGGTACCATCTCCAGGTATCTTTTGATAAAGCTGTGATATTTCTGTAATGTATTTTGAATTAAACTATTTACAGTGGTGTCCTTAAGGAGATGGTAGGGCTTGTATTGCTGAGTGTATATTGGAATGAGTTTAAAAAGGGGAGCAGAATACTGCTGTACTAAGAACTTTATTTATACTTTGATCCAAGCTTGCTTAACTATGGCATTTGCAGAGTTATGCAGTCTGTGATAGGGCTGTTGAATTTGGGCTAGATGAATAATTGGAGGTACTTCCTGTCAAAACCAAACAAAACATGATGCTATTTGTAAAGTGTAAATGGAGGGAAACGTAGCAAACAAAGCATTACGTGACAGATCTTTCATTATTTACTTTTCAGGGCAGTTTGCAGGAAGCATGAACTAATGCAATATGATTTGGAAATGGCTGCACAGGACTTAACATCTAAGAAACAGCAGTGTGAGGAGCTGGCAACAGGAGTGAGTCTTTTTCCACTTTCTTCTCCAAGATGCCTCTATTTGAATTTATTTTTTACTTGAGCCAAGTTACTTAGAATGATATTGAAATGGCACCAGCATGCTGGCTGCTGCTTTTGAGAAGTGGTATCATATGAGCTGGAGACATGTGAGGTTTAAAGTAACTTGGTTCTTGGTGACATAAGCTGTGTGTGCCAAGCTTCTTTTATTGCATACTGAGCAAGTAAAGGGTTGCAGTAAATAGGACTGGAGCAGAATAACACAGACAACTCTATCCTAAAGATCAAAATGTTGGGAATTCTGAAAGGCTTCCTTTGCTTTTTGAACAGTGGGTGTTATTGATATGTTGTGTTAGTCAACTTTATATGGGAGATAACATTACCTGAAATATTATCTGAAAATGGTAACTGACAGTTTTAGAATTTTAATGTTGCTCTTGGATCTATTGATGTTCTTTATGGAATGCTGTTACGGCTTTTGTTTCTCTTAGATTGTTTCCTACTTCACTAGGAAGGCTGCTCTGAAAGTTCACCCTTGTCAGCCTTAAAGCATTTGAATATCAAATTACCTGCCCCCCACTTTGCTTAGTCTAACCTGAGTCACCAGAGCTACTTACCAATTAATGAAAAGGAAGTTGAAAAAAAAATGAGCTGAATAGTAAACACAAATGCCAGTAAAAGCCACCTGATGTCCTGTGACTGTGCTCAGGAATCCCAAACCTTGAGTATCCTTGTTTTTTGTAGACTGTGAGAACCTTTTCCCTGAAGGGGATGACCAGCAAGCTCTTTGGGCAAGAAACCCCTGAGCAGAGGGAAGCCAAGATAAAGGTTCTAGAAGAGCAGATACAGGAAGGAGAAGAGCAACTGAAGTCTAAAAATCTGGAAGGCAGGTAAATGGGCTTGACTGTTTCAAAGAAAACACAGGGCTTGTCTTAGCAAAAGCCCTTGACTAGATGCTCTTGAAGGTGTTTGCATTTTATAAGTGTTTTTAATATATTCTTGGTGTTTATGAGCTGTCTATAAAAGCTCCTGTCAGCTGCAAGTTGTGAAATAAAGTGCAGTACATGCAGTTAGCTTCTGGTCTGAGTGTATGGCTTATGTAAAACCTGATGACTTTCCCAGTTCCTGAGCCCGCTCTAATGGCTGACTTGCATGCTTTTATGTTCCACTAGTAATATATTTAGCAGGTGGGCTTGGAGGTCTGCAGCTGAATAGGCTGAGACTCAAAAGCTGATTTGCTTTAAATATAGTATTTAGTTTGGTTTATGTGTAAGGGTCCTGAGCCCATATTCTGCAGCTTCTCATATGGGGGACACCTTACTCCTGTGTGAAAGAAATTAGAAGGTCTGGGGAGTTGTGTTTGAGTAACTGCTTCTTGATGCTCTAATGAAATTTTCTTCAGGTATGCAAAAATGAAAAATAGGACCTAAAGTTCTTAAAGCAATTGGATTTTGTCGAAGCATGTCTGTCATTTAACACAAGGGGTAAACGTGGTATCTCCTGATATGTTAGCATTAGAGCTGGAAAGATAAGCCTAGTTCATTAATAGTTCAAAACAACAAGACATTGAGTAAATGCAATATCTTAATGATTTTGGCAGATGTATTGGAGATGTGCTTTTGTAGCTCTGGAAGCAATTTTCAAGTGAACGCTAGCACAAATGAAACTATGAGTTACAGATACATGCCTCCATTTTAGTTAAGGAGACCTGACTACACATCACCAAGCCAACAAAATTAATTTCTGAATTGTCCAAGTTAAATTTGCATTGTAAATGTTTATCATGCTTGACTGTCTCACATCCTGACAACAAGTGAGTTTTCACACTGAAGAGATGAAGACTTGACAATTGAAGGAGAAACATGCAGTGTTGTGTGCTGAATGTTAGCATAAAGATAATTAGTTACCCCAACAGAATCTGAAGGAAAAAAGTATAGTCTGACTTATACTGGCTCTATGGCAGTGATGCTTCCTGGGGAAAAACCACCAAACCAAACAACCAACCTCATGTATCCTGTGAAACTGATTCTCTAGGTTAAAAACCTCAAAAAAGAAGGTGGAGCATTAGGTAGTGGTGCCAGTTGTAAAATGAGATTGGATTTACTGATTGAAAGATGACGCACTCTGTCATACATGGCTTCTCTGCTGAGTGTCCAGAGCTGAGGGTGGAACACTTTGTAAGAGGAAATAATTGCTTTTAATTTCAGAGACTTTGTGAAAAGTGCCTGGGCTGACATTGAACGGTTTAAAGAGCAGAAGAATCATGATTTGAAGGAGGCACTTATAAGCTATGCTGTTATGCAGATTAGCATGTGCAAAAAGGTATGTGTGGCTTGGGAAAGGCTGCCCAGGGTATTTGTCCTAGCAGTGGGGGGGAGATGCAGACTGTCAGTAACTGGGAACGTGGCAGTCACAGAAGATTGGAAGTCACTAGCATAGAACCTCCCACATACTCCATCCTGCTTGAACTCAGTGACATGTTAATGTTGAGATATATATAGATATAGATATAAAATAGATAATGTGGTCCAATTCCAATGTGGTCTCTCCCTTAGTCTTCTGTGAAGTTCTATTTGACTTCTTTATAGTCTTGTGTTGATGAAAGTTGTGGATGAGGTTTGCAAGTAGAGTGTATTCCCACCTATTGATTTTTAACTGTTCTTTTAAAAGGGAATTCAGGTTTGGACAAATGCAAAGGAATGCTTCAGCAAGATGTGACTATCTAGAAATGAATTCCTCCTCCAAGTGCCAGAGAATGGAAGCACAGTGTATAACACCAATGTTACATTGCTACATGACTTACATACAAATCATGAAATAAATGAAATTGTTAATAAAGGATGAAAAGGACATGTTGTTAAATGTTTAGCCCTGACTGCCACTTCTGTGGCATGTTTTATATGTGGTAGCCAATAATGCAGGGGTAAAAGAGTTACTGTAAACTACAGCTCTGTATTGGGACAAAGGTATTGGGAAAGTTATCCCAGAAAGTATGAACTAAACTGTTCTGAGACTTGTGAAACACCATGCTCTATAATGTGTAGATCACTTCCAGATGCCCTTCTTTCCAACCCTTGCTGTTTAGAATTTTTAATGCTCAAGGGTGCTTTGGTTTTATAATGGGGCACACAGTTGTGTCCTCAAGGTCTACACCATAAGAGGACAAAAAATGAAATATCGTAATGCCTAGAGTTCATATTTAAATGCCTTTGCATGTCCATAAAGAAATAGGTTTTTCCAGAGTTCAGGTTAAGCAGTCTCAAACTCCTGAGATGTTTGAAACTCTCTACAGTAGAGGTGTTGTACAGTGGTTTGATAACAATATTCTGCATTTACTGGTACCCACTTCAGTTTTGATACAGGCATTGATTTCTTACTAAACTTCTTCCTGCAAGTAAAGGAGACTGGTGATCCAGCTGAGCAGAAAAACCAAAGTCAAAGCTGGTAAGAAGCAGATGCAGTTGGAACCTGTTTACACTTGGTGTGAATCTGGCCAGTGGCACCTTGTAACTGAAGTGGTTTGGTTCTTAAACAAATAGTTCTTAATGAAGGTGCTGAAATAATAAACCTGGTGCAGCTTCTGTCATACTTCAGAGTGGTGATGTGCAGAACCCGTAATGAACCAGGGTGTCTGTTTGGCCCTTGTGATGATGTTTCAGTGTGTGAGTGTGTGTGTATGTGTGTATGTATATACACACCTGTAGAACACGATTTGCAGTTACAGGGTTTGCATTAAATGTTTCCAATTATGAAAATATCTTACCACTGTCTAATACTGGGCTTTTTCTACATCCTTACTGAAAGTTCCTGAAGTCTTGTGGAATTTGTCAGACTTGATTGCTAGTCCTGAAGGAAGCCTTGTAATAATCTGTTGAAAAGTGTATTTAATTATTTTGGATTATAACACTACTCAGAATTTTTTTTAAGAGATACTCCAGAAAGTCCTTAAATGTTCTTTTGATAAAACTATCTAAATGTATTTACTGGTATGTCTCATGTTACTTTTGTCTGTTCAACCTTTCTTTTCTATAAAACTGTTGTAAAGAATGCATAGGTCTGGTGCACAGTACAGCTTAAAACTCTGAAGTAAAATGCTGGTACTTTGATAATCTGTGTTGGCTTTTTCAAAGCATATGACAGTGACATGCCTGGCTGAGAGATGATGTTGGGCCCAAAGAGGTCTCTTTCTTGAACATCTACAAGGAGAAACATTGTTCCATTCAGAGGTTGCAGTATCCGGTTCTGATACAGGCTGAAGGACTCTTACATTCCAAACCAAGAAGTTGCACACTTGATGTATTCAGTAAACCTTCTAAAAGAGTGGTGCCTTAATACAATACTATGAGGCGCTCAGAGTAGGTATTTTTCATGCACTTTGATTTTTGGTAGATCTTTCTGGTGCCTCCTTCCACATGTCACTTGCTGTACAGCTCATTAAATGTATTAGTATGCCTTTTTTTTTTCCTTGCTAGTTGTACTAAATTTAAGAAGGGAACAAAACAGTTCTTGTAAGTTTTGTGCCAAATAAGATAAATAAAATTGCTCTTTGATATTTTTGTTATGTTGGGTTTTTTTGTAAAAAACTCTCGCTTTCCTATTCTGAAAAGTGCTGTTTGATTTCTTGAAAGTGGTTCTTCTCCATCTTGGCTCTCAAGTAGCCTCCAAAGAGAGCAGTGCTAAGGCCAAAATTAGATCCTTGCTACAAGTCAGCTGTCTGAATTTTGAGTGTGTCTCCCATCTAGTTGAGAGAAGATGCTTTTGAAAACAGTCTGCATTATTTGACAGAAATTAGGTGAAAGGGAAATTAAGGGTGATTTGCAATAACTTTGTTTCTTTATTTCTGTCTTTTCAGGAAAGCATTGTATGTGGTCTGTGTACCTGGGGATCACAGCAATCAGTGAAGGTTTCTCCTCCTCTTTTAGCTTTTCAGCTTTTTAGGGTGAAACCAGACAGTTAATGGCTGTTTCCATGTGGGTAACAGAGCCCACGTGACAGATGTACACTCACAAAGTGTGCATTTTTCCAGTTACAGTGTGGATTTAACTCCTGTAACTTGTTCCACTTTGTCAGTTATCCAGTAAACATCAAAAATTGGTTGAGGGCCTTGAGAGTAGTAGTAGGTAGGAAGAACATTTTCACTTAATCCTGAAAGAAACTTGTGTATGAAAATGTTTACCTGCCTGGATCATCTGATCTGCTGATCCTGTTGCTTCTGTCCCAGGAAGCTTTGCTGGGTGGATTATCACTGCCCATGCTATCTCTGACCTTCCCCATTACTAGCAGGACCTTGTCTTGTCAGTGCATTTTAGTTGCTACTGTTGTCTCTTCCTGAAATGTAGCAGGGGTGAGGGAGCCAACTGCAATGGAAAGATAGAGTTTTATGTACTCTCTCTTTTTTAATGTATTATTTCAGTATCTGGCACGTCAGCCCAAGTAGTGTTAACCTGGCAGCTGTGTGCAGGGACTACCTTGGCAGGCGCAGAGCAAATCTTGGAGCTCGACCCACACAGGGGAGCTTGCCTTGTGCAGGTGAGCCAGAGGAAAGTGTTGGCTGTAGCCAAACACACAGCAGAGCCAGCAGAGCAAGGCTGCAGTCCCAGAGCAGCTGGCTGGGCTGGGAGCACTGCAGCTCAGGCTATCTTCCTGTATCACTCTCCCTACCACTGAAATTCCTTTGTTCATCTTGGTTCAAGAACTGAGAAACACTTTCTAATGTTGCCTAAAGGATTACAGGGAAGGAAGTTAGTCTTATTTCCCTGTATTTGTCACACAGTGGCAAGGCATGGCTCTAATCCATGTTTCCTTGTGCCTCCTGTTCTGCCCATCCCTGGTGCCTCAGTCTTGTCTGCAGAGCTCTGTGGGGAGGCACAATGTGGAATGAAAATCCCCACACAGGGATGCTCTAGAAGTAATGCAAAGAGAGGAAGCAAGTGGAACGGGAGCTGGGAAACTTGGAGCACAGGATTGGTGTGAAATCCAAGTACTTGTGTGTCACCACTAAAAGCAGTTGCCTTTGCTGCTGCCATGAATTCCTGTCTGCTTCTGTCTGGTGGGTTCCCACCTGCTTCCCCAGCAAAGCTGTGTTTCCTGGGACAGGAGCATCTCCCTCAGGAGATCAGTCTTGATCCATCTCCTGAGAGACCCTTGGCAGTGCAGGACAGAAAGCAGTGTGAGCTCCATCCCTCTGTGGGCAGCCCCTGGGGCGGGCAGGGTGCTCACTGCAGCTGTGAGCAGAGATGTCTCTGGAGTGACAGAGCCTTGGTTGTTCCCCCAGCTGAAGTAAGGGGGGTCACCTGTGTCCCCTCCACAATAGCACTGCTATGGGTACCTTGGGCAGTCTGGAGAGCCTCAAGTTCCTGTGTAAGCAAAGGATTGTGACACTCTGGCTGCTGTGTCCTGATGCTTTCTGGTGTGATACAGTGTTATCAAAATGATTTTGTGATTCTGACTTTCTGAAGGGTCAAATGCAAAGAAGAAACTTTTCTGTTGGTTTGTTTTTTGGGGTTTTTTTGCTTGCTGTCTTTTGGTTGCTCTTGAATAGCTTACCTAGACTGGCAATAGCTCACCTAGACTGGTCTTCCTAGTTGGAGGAAAACAGCTTCAGATAGTGAAAGTACAGAGTATTTGAAAGTAAGGAGAGATGGTGTCATGCTCAGACAGGTAAGGATGGGGTTAAGCTCCACACGAGAGCAGAGAGGTTTTGAAGAGGGATAGACAAGAGGGTGAGGAGGTAAAGAGATGAGGCAGGGAAGGACAGCAGAGATGGGATGGGTGGTGGAAGTGGAGAGAAGAACAGATGGAAAAGCTTCTATACCTGCAGGCTGGGCTGTGCAGGAGAAGGAAAAAGCAGCACTGTCATCCTTGTTTTGGAGAAGTCAAAAAAGTGAAGAAGATGAAAGAAGGGGGTAAAGGAAGTTTCAAGAGCTGTCAAAGGCAGCTATATAATATCAATGGTAGTATGATGATAGTATCTGACTGAAATTTGTGGTGACTGTGGTCTTGAAGCTGAGTTCAACACTGATAATGGTGTAACATAGCTCAGAAGGAGATATTATTTTGTCTAATATTTTGTATCTATATTTAATATGGTATTTTTCACCTTTCTGAGTAAATAAACCAGGAGAAGAAGCTTCAGTCTTCAGAAACCCAGCCTGAATTTTGTGGGCACTCCAATCCTATAAACACCAACATAATCAACCATGGGATGTGGGGGCCTGCTGTCTGATGCAGCTCTAAAAGAGGCTGTCCCATGTACCACCAACATCCTAGGGACTCCAATTAATAAATAGCTTCTTCATCTGTAGCAAACTTGTTCTGTTATCTGTATAGGTCTGTGGCATGTGATAACACCAATTATATTCTCTTCGGAAAGCAGCTGTAAGTGGCTGCAGAAGATGATAAAAAGCGGCGTTGTGGTGAGGCTCCCCGGGCTGCAAAGGTGGAAAAATGATGCAGTCGGAGGGAAAAGGCAACCCCGACCGCCCTCTGGTGGGTCTCCAGCAGGAGCTCGCAGGGCCCGGGATCCGGGATCCCGCTGCGGGAGGGAGGTCAAGGCCAGGTCCCCGCTCCTGCCCCGCAGAGGTACGAGAACCATGCAGCAGCCATGGTGTAATGAAAGCCTAAATACAAAAGGATGGGTAATCTGGGGCAGTTTGCCATGCAGGATTTAGGGCTGAGTTTGTGTCCTGCTGTAGGTTGTTAATAACACAGTGTATTACACTGTGATTTGCAGCCTGGATGCCTTTAATGCTGCACAAACACTGCCGTGCGTTGGACTCAGAGTCCAAGTATTTTTTAAAATTTATTTATTTTTAATAACTGCTTGGATGTGGTGCCAGCTGCATGGTCAGAAGGAATGATCTGTGACCACCTGTGCAAGCTACAGTCCTGTGTTAAGAGACGGCAAAGTCACCCTGCCCCAGTGCTGCTTTGAATGAGGTTTTTCTGAAGTGTGTGTTTTCTGGTGGCAGAGGTGGAGTCCCATGATGGTTGTTCCTGGGGCTAAAAGGATAAACTTTATTTTCAGTCTCCTTTGTTTTGATTAGGTTCCAAGTGAAGTGCTAGTGGCTTCTGCCTGCTCACCTCTGATGGCCACACAGATACTGGTTGCTCAGAGGGCAGCAGGGAAGAGCTTTGGAGCCTTTTGCTGCAGCAGGATCCCTCCTAGGCCACACGACAGAGCTGTACATCTCCCTCATCTGGCATTTGCCAACCCAGAGCAGGCATTACAGCAGCATTCCCACTCCTGTGTGACATTCCCTGCACTCCTTCACAGATTGTCTTAGCCACTGAGGTCATCCTGCCCATCTCAAGCTACCTCTGGTGCTCCTGCTGTTGTTCAGAGTGGCTCTTCCCCCAGCCTGACCACACTGGAGCTGCCTGGAGCTGCCTGGAGTTGTGCAGGGCCTGCCACTGACCTGCTCCTTGCTTCCATCAGGTGATTCATCACTTCCCAGCAGCACAGCCTCCTCTTCTCCCAGTGGCTCCCCTAATCCTTTCTACCTCCCGTGGTCTCAGTAATGCTCTTACTGCCCAGGCTGTCAGTAAAGACTCTGACCAGTGCAGAGCCGATGGGAGAACACAGCAGGACCCTGCTTGCCCAAAGTTCCCATTTCCAGTTGTATCCTGAAGCCTTTGAATGGATTTTAGTTTATTTTAAGGAATGCTAGGCTGGCTTTCTGATTCCAGAGCAGGACTGGCCCAACCGGAGTGAGGAGAGCTGTGGTGTGGTGGATTGCTGCACTAATACTATTGCTCCATCAAGGAAGCTGTAATCTCTTAAAATGAGAATTAATTTGACAAGATTTGTTTTTCATGAACATGTTGATTGGCATTAATCTCTTTCAGCTCTGTATCAGCTATTCTTTTCCCAGGGATTAGTTTCAGACTGACAGGCCTATAGTAATCCAGTCTCTGTAGTTATATACTTTTATAAACAGACAAAATATCAGCCTTCTTTTAGACTTAGGGAATTCTCCTGAAGTCCAAGACTTGTTGAAAATCAACATCCATGGTTCAGAGATCTCTTACACTGAGACTTCCATAAGCTTGAAAAAAAGCTTATGGAAGTATGGATCTGGATATATAGGCATTTATTTAAGCAGCTAATGTCCAGTGCTGCACCCTGGGTGTGTCTCTGCTGAAAATATCCACTTGTGATGGAGCTAAGGCACAACTGTGGTTGATGAAGAGCATGAATGGAGTATGGTTTGGTTTTAGCATCCTAAATGAAGTGAAAAGCATATTCTTGTGCAGTTTAACACATTATTACGTTATAGCTTCATGCTGTTGCCGAAGTTTGACATCTCAGAATGAAAGTGAGGAATTAACCTTTAAACCATGTAAAGTGTCAGGAATATTCACAGATGGAGTGGACTCATTTGTGAGCTAGGAGTAACCAAACTATCAGTGTTTTAGAGGAGGATTAGAGGAGAAACTATTAGAGGAGGTCAGGAACACTCCTTTCAAAATCTGAAATCATTCTCAGTGTTAAATCTTCCCAAAGTACATCTTGCTTCCTTATAGATAATTGATCTTTCCTAACCTCTAATTCCTTTTTATGGTTGGCTTTAGCATTCCTCCTCTCTACCTAATACTTTACCTGGTTATATTTGTCCTGTAAGCCTGGACAGGGATTTGAACATGTGTTGCCTTTTTCAGTTTCAGGGCACTTACTTAAAATATCCAGAAATAATTGCTGATGATCATTCACTTTCTGTTCAAACTCCTTCTCCCTGCTGATGTAGTTAGTGCTATTTTTAGCTCTAAAATGCTAAATACATAGTGCTTAGCTGGGTTTTTTCTGTTCCCTACCAAAGAGTAAAATGATTTCGATTACAAGGTAATTTATGTTTGTTGAGTTTCATGTTACTTTTAAATTCGAAAACATTTCCTTTTTCTCTCTCATGTTGACATCCACTATGGAGCTTCCTGGGCTGGAGTTAAATGAAGGTGATGATGATAAGTAAAATAAGGTGAAGTTTGCCAGCAAATGTGTGAGTGGCAGGACAAATGCCTCTGTGCTGGTCCTTGGCAGATGGTCCTGGGGAATTATCGACTTGATCCAGGTGATGTTTCTCCTTTCTCCCTGTGCCCAGTCACTGGAACAGGATGGCTTTGGCACTGCGGTGCTGGAGATTCCCAGCAAACACAGAGGGAACTGGGGAGCTGGATCTGATGGAGGTGCTCCTGGAGGGTCATGGGGCAGCAGGTTCCTGGTTTGGGGGTGCTGACAGGATTTGTCTGGTTTCAGGGGAGCAGAGGGTGGTGAGCAGCTGTAGGACTCCACCTTTGGGAACTAATAACCTCTGTATTGCAACATCCCTCTTTGAGTTTGCAGATAAGGATGTAGTGGGGAAATTAGCTGTTAATAGGAGCAGGGTTGGAGATAAGCACAGGGAAGAAACCAGAGCTCTGCAAGCACAGCTGGAGGTTTGGATAAGGTTGTGCTTGGCAAACAGATGATGGTGGAAGAGTATGTTTATAAATTTGGCCTCCAGGACTGACTTTCACATGAATCTGCCATGGTCAGGAGATGGCTCAGCTCAGCAGCTGACTTGGGGTTACTTTTTCCATCTGAGGAACAACCTGTGGGATGCAAGAGACCTGGTCTTGAGCAACAGAGCTGAGAGTTGGTGCCTCAGGTTAGAGTGGCCTGTGTGGGGTGAAGTGGCAATTTTTGGTGTCCTGGGCAGGCTGAGCTGCCAATAACACAGGGTTATTGGTTCAAAAGTGTTTCCTGCATCTTTGCCAGAGGGTGAACCTTTCCTCTCTTGTCACCTACCTTTCCACTGGTGTTGATGCTTTGGCATGTGCATCTTTCCACCAGGTGTTGGTAACACCTTTGTGCTAAGTTTGTGCCTGCAAATGTGTTGTAACTTGATTTTGTTACCCACTCTGTGGCATTGTGCAGGCAGCTGGTCCATTTCCTTCATTGCTTTTGTTCTGAACACTCCAGCTCCACAACTGCTCCCCTTGAGCCTCCCTTTATGATGGACCTCATTCAATCCCTACAAACTTGTTTAGTCTGCCTGAGCCTGATTCTCAGGAATTTGGGGTGGCTCCTGCTGTGGCCATCCAGAGTACACAGCCTTCCCACCGAAATAAGGAGACACAAAACCTTGATCTCTCACTGAAAATGCGATTGCAGCCATGATTTCTTTCTGTTCTTCCTATCCATTGGTTAAGGATGGAAAGGGTCTCAGTAAATGTTGCTGAGATATCTGCTTTTTCGTGTCATGCAGAGTCCTCTAAGCCCTCACCAGTCCTCATTCCCAGCCTCCTGGGATGTACATTGGCAGGGATGGCACTGCTCCTTTACAGGTGGCTCCATAATTAGCTGTCCCTGGAAATGTAAGCTTAATTACATTTTACACAATTGGCTCTAGAGAGGCAGGAACGGTGTCCCTTGAAGGACGTTCTTCTGTTATCTAGAAATCTGTGGTTTTTTGCCATGACCAAAGAGCTCTCAGGCAGCATGGATTGCCTTTCAGGTTGTGTCAGGTACGGTCAGTGGTGCTTCACCTCTCACCATTTGTCTTCCTGCCCTTTCCTCTTCTGTCTCCAGCCAACAGTGCTTTGCCCTTTTGCAGTTTTGTTTAAAAACTGCAGAGCTTTGCTCAGCTTTAATATGAACCATGTCCCCAGCAGTCACTTTTCCTTTTTTCCCCATTTTCCTTACAGAGTGAGTGGCAAAGTCCTCTCTGGCTGGGTTTTCCAAGAGTTCTTCAACTGCTGCATCAATGCTCATCTTCCAAAGCACTGATTTTCTTGTAGCAAGGTGTCCAGCATTCACTTTTAAGGAACCTCTTCTGCTGCAGGACAATGATGTGGAACACTGCAGCAGGCAAGAGGTGCACTTCCCCTGCTGGCATATGCTTTTCATGTCTCACAGCTGTCCCTGAACAGGGACATTCCTGAATCCAATGAATAGAAAAGCAAACTGTTGCATGGCAGCATGGGAACTCTAAATCCAGTTCTTAGATTGCCATAATCTGTAGAAAGAAGGGAAAATAAAGCACAAACGGTGAAATAGCCTCTTCTTGCAGGCTGTGCTACTGTTGTAGTCCCTTGGGTCAACACACACCCAGGATGTTCCTTCACCTCCAGGTGTTTGAAGAAGCTAATATTTGGAAGGACAACCTGCTCTGCTGAGTGCAAGAGTTCAGTCTGACTCACATGTCCCAGAAAACAGGATCTGGAGTAATTTCTGTGTAGCATCCCTGGGTGGTGGGTGTGAGAGAGTGTCGGTCACATCCCCAGGTAGGTGTTTCAGGCAGGTTAAAAGAATTGCTCCTTGGAGACCCCTCTCTGTCTGCCTTAAC
Organism: Erpornis zantholeuca; assembly: GCA_013400515.1. Taxonomy (NCBI): domain Eukaryota; kingdom Metazoa; phylum Chordata; class Aves; order Passeriformes; family Timaliidae; genus Erpornis; species Erpornis zantholeuca. The sequence goes on from VZTN01011165.1 coordinate 33,441, forward strand.
TGCACAGGGAGTTGCAGAGAGATAATTAGATTTGAGATGTAGTCTAGCCTAAATAAGGAGCAGAAGCAGCAGTGGATTTCTGTGGGTTTGCTTTTTGCTTTGGCCTCTTTTTGTTGGTAAAAATTAGAAACTGGAAATTTTACAGAGCCTTCTTGGATTGGGTCCAGAAACACTAGATTTGCTGTTCTCTAGGAAAAGGAAATCCTGTCTTATAGGTGTTGTTTTCTCTCTCTGCTTAAAAAAAAAAAAATTGTGAGTCAGTGTCCCTCCAATACCTGGATTTATCTGCTTGGAGCTCAGGACTAATCGCAGAGGAGCCAGGTGCTGGCTGGAGAGCTGGGTGTTGTTTGCCTCTCGGGATGGCTGTGGGCTGGCAGAGAAGAGTCATCCGGCGGTATCTGGGCTCCCTGTGCGCAGAGCCGCCGCGAATCTGCAGACGAATGTGTTTCAACAGGAAAAGTAAATCCTGTCCGTACCTGTGCTCGCTTGCTCCTGCCGGAGCCAAATCGCGGCGCTGGCTCGCAGGCTCCGGGCACCGGCAGCGCCCAAGCAGCGTCTCTCCTCGGGTCGGAGGCTCTTGTGCAAGCCCCGCGCAGCCGGGGGGGTCCGTGCGAAGGCTGAGGGGTGCAGCGACAGCCGTGCGAGCTTTCGCAACGCGATCTCTGCTACCGCGTCCGTCAGCGCCCGCGGGCCTGCCCCGGTACCTGCCCCGGTACCTGCCCCAGTACCCACCCCGGTACCCTCCCCGGTACCTGCCCCAGTACCTGCCCTAGTACCTGCCCCGGTACCTGCCCCAGTACCCGCCCCGGTACCTGCCCCGCCGCGCCCGCGGGGCTCTTGGCCCGGCGCTGCTCTCTGCCCTCCTCGCAGGCTGCCATCCGCGGCCTCCCCGCTGTTTGTTTTTCTCCCGGGAGTTGGCGAGCGCGCGTGCCAGCTCCAAAACGGGGCATTTCAGCACAAACGCTTGTTGACGTCACGGCCACGCGCGGGGGAGCCCAGGCACAGCTTTAGGCACCTCGCGAGGCAAACCCAGGCTGTGCCTGGCTCTGACAAAGGCCTTTTGATCCAGTGGGGTTCGGCAGAGAGCCCTAAATCTAGACTAAAAAAGGCCAAAAAAGAGAGACAGATTTAAGGCATGTTTTTCACAAGGGGAACAATTGTTTCTGCATTTCTTCTTCTTTGGCTTTCTTTCCCAGCCTTCGGCTTTTCTTTGCAAATCAGGCCACTTGTCATGAATTTTGGGAATGGAAATAAATCTGGAAACCCCAGCCCCCTGAGCAGCAGTCGCTGTTATGGGATAAGTGTTTGCAAATGACAGCTGGTACTCTGCACTCGGCGTGGTGGGGGACGCAGGGGAGGAGAAACCACTTCTGCTATTTGCCAGCGCTCTCAGGGAAGGGATGCTTGCTACACAGACTGGTTTGTGACATAAATGTAAAACAATAGCAAAAAAGAAACCTGAAAGGACCATCTAAAACCCAAGAAAAGCCACTTGCTGTTGGCCTTGCCTTGCGAATTGATATATTGTCTTTGCTCTAATGATGAAAACAAAATCCTTCAGCTCAGGTTTTTTCCTACTGGACAGTGTCTCTGAGAGAAACTCTTTCTATTTCTGAACCTGTAAAGTTAAAATCAGAGAAATAACTTCTTTGCTTATGGCTAATCTGTCAGAGAAGAGGCAGATCTTGGCCATCATGCTTCTACCCTCATCCAAACTTCCTCAATGCTTGGAGCAGACTGGTCTGAGCTTTTTTATCATACATGGCTCCAGATACAAAGCTTTGTTTTCGCTCCTCTGAGAGTCTTTTTGGATTTCCCATTTGGCTGGGCACCATCTCTGACAGGATCTTCAGGAGCAGAGCCTGGACTTGTACCTCCTGTTTAGAAAAAAACCCAAACAAAACACCTCAGGGCAGAGAGTGTGCAGTCAAGGTGCTCTGCTCTCGTGCAGCCTCTTCTGTGCTGACTTTCTCCACCTGTGTGGGAGATGCTTCTTCCCTTCCTCTTCTTGTGTAACCTCAGCTACTGCCAAGCCCTCATTTTCTTTGGTTTTGAGTTGTCAGGTTTTTTCCTCCTTATTTGATAATTTATCTCCTTTTTCCTTGTGTCATGGTCTTTTGCTCATCCTTAATATTTCTGTCTTTTCTTAGAGCAGTTGAAGGAGTCAAACTGTGGGTGAGTCTGTGCCATCCTGGCCATGGCACTGGTGGTTTGGATGCAGCCATAAATCCTTGGAAGGAGCTCATCTACTGACAGCAATGCACCCGTGGGTCTGCTTGATGCAAATGATTTGTGATGTATCACTGGGATGGGCTGCCAAGGAGGAGGTGAGGGGCAGATGAACTGGAAATCGCTGCAGAAAGATGAGGACACATGTAGTTAGCCACGTCCATCCTCTGCTTTGGGTGTCTACAGCACAAAGTAGAACAGAAGAGAGATGGATATAGCTGCCAGCAATTCACAAGATGAAGGGCTGGTAGGGCTGTGGCAAAGGCTGCCCCTGTTTGCTGGGGGTCTCTGTGCTCAGGGGTAAGGCAGATGGGCACAAGTGGTACCCATGCTGGCTGTGCTGCCTGTGGAGCTGCATATTCCCAAGGCTGTGTCTCCTCTGCTCATCCCCTGCACAGGACACTGGCAGTCTCTGCCCTCTTTCAGTCGTGTCTGAGTAATTTATGGCCACAAGTTGATGCCAATATGGGATTCACTGGGATTTGCTGGCATCCTTAAATACTGTTTTAAGAGGTGCTCAGACTTGTGTCCCTCTGCACTGTGAAAAAAATCGGCTTTTGCTGTTTCCAAGAAGTGTCCTTCTCCACAGGAGCTGCTGCTCCTGGGGTACCTTTCCATGGGGAATGAACTGGAGCATTCCTCAGGGCTGGGGAGATGCAAACCTCTCTGTTCTTGCACAAGTTATGGGAGGGGAAAGGGGAAATGGAGAGACAAACCACCTGGTGCTGTGGCCATCATGGCCTGTCTGCTTTAGGAAATAAACTGAAGGCAAGTTCCTCTGTGTACCATGGTCCCCTAAACTTGCATTTCATACCTGTTTAGTGCCTGGTGCCTGCTGATGTCAATTTGGAGGGAAAAAAATCTGTTGTGGGATGCTATTTTAGGTGGTGCAATGAAGCATGTGACTAGCTGGCAATAATGAGATGGCAGATAAGGCTCATTTGGGCTGAGATCACCCATATTTTGTTCTGTATGTGGATTGCTCTGCTCTGTGACTTCCCTGCTGCAGATGGCAGCTACTCATAACCTCTTCCTCCCAGTGCTCTCCAGCAGTTCAAACAGTGCTCTCCAGTAGCAGATATGGTAATTCCCAGGGTAAGTGTGTGACTGATTGGAAAACACACCAACTGCCATGGGGGCCTCCTTTCCTGTGAGTATGGTCAAGTGCAACCCACGGCCCTGGAGGGTTCTCCTCCCTCCTATCCGTGGCTCTCCTGCTGTTTGCTGTGGCTCTCTGGATCCACTGGAGAGCAGGGACTGCCACCATCCTGGTGAGGAGAATGTTGCTCTTGACTGGGGCTGGAGTGCTGCTGCTTGCTGGAGTTTGACATCTCCAAAGAAGCACGTGCTAGCTGGTCATCATTTTGTTTTCCTTTGGTTCCTCTGCTTTTTTTACTGCCTTGTTCCTTGCAAAATTCCATGTGCTTGGCTCCTCCAGGTAGCAGCTCTAGGCTGCTTCATGCTCACTGTCAGCAATCCTTTAGTTCACAGCACAAAGCAGGTGCCGCAGGTGTGTCCCTGTGTCTCAGGTGCCTTGCTTGCTGTATCCTTGCTATTTGTATTCTTCAGTAATTGCAAAGCCAGGCAATCTTGGAAGGGTCTAGAATAAAACCCAGCTACAGGTTAGTGCACTCAGTGGTGTGGCAGCAGGCAGTACCTTGTCCCACCTTTTCCAGCTTGGAAAAGGTTCGAAGGGAAGAAATCTGGGTTGCTGTGTGAGCTTTTGGTGGGCTATGATGAGGTTTGAAATGTCCCTGTGGGAGGAAGCAGTTCAAAGAGTGATTTCAGGGCTTTAAGGTGTTGGGAGGGAGGCTGGGGACAGGCAGGACCATCTGCACGAGGGAGTGCCTGTCTGCATGGAGGCTACAGGGAAGGGATGCACTGCAGGGGACCAGCTCCCATCTGCTGGGAATGCTGGTGAGCTGTGGGTGGGGGGGGGACACGACATGGGAGGGGTGCAGGGCCTGGGCACACCCAGCAGTGCACAGGGGGTGAGAGCTGCTGTGGTGTTTTAGAGCCAGCTCAGGGGTATTGCTCCTCAAACAGGGCTTGTGGGCACATTCCAAGGCTTTGCTGCTGTGCCAGCTCTGGGATCAAATGGGTCATCTTGTGTAGTCTTTTTTTGAACAATTAAACTGCAATTTGTGCCAGCATGACTGCTTTTACATCGTGATGGCAATTACAGGAAGTGCAATGTTTGATGACCAGTATCTCATTTTCTAGAGGGTGACTGAGATTTCTTTTTCACACTCTGATGCAAATTTCTTTAAATTTAAGATCTACTGAGGGGAGAAGGGAACAATTTATCTAAGATGAATCTAAGATGAATCACCAAAACTTGATAAATCCTTTAGGTGTAGTGGTCTGTGTTGCTGCTGGTTTGCTGCTACAGACTTTAGCTCTGAAAAAGCTTCCACTGTGCAAAGTTTTTTTTTTACTGGACACCGAATGCATGACCCTCACTAGAAACTATGCAAACACACAGGGACAGCCTGACCGTGCAAGGTGGTGCTTTTACCAGCAGCTGCTGGTTGGGGTCAGGCAGATCACAGGGAAGGATCACAGCAGCTCCCTGGGCTCCCTCTCTCCTCCCCACATTCCTGAGCTGCGGTGATTTAAGGTTAACATTCCTTCATTTGTTTGCAGCTATAAAAAATAGACATCTTACAGGGAATGGTGAGATCTGCAAATTCAGCAACAAGAGATAGAAAATGTTTTATTTGTCTTCACATATTTTAACAGACTTGAGGATGGACAGACATCTCATGCTTTCAATGGCTGTCTCCAGCACAAGCAGGTCTTCAGTTCCAGCAGGACCTCTTCAGTGGTACCACAACACCAATTAGTTAGGAATGATTTGAAGTACTGAAAACTTCCACACATTCAGACTATTAACAATTCCCAACAGCAAACATCATCTGTGCTTTTTTGCTCTGTATTTTAGAGGGCTATACACCCTGAGACGCTACCTTGTGGGAATTTTGATCTGATTTAACTGTGAGCAGCTGGTCTTTGTCATTGACTTCAGGATACTGCTCCTGCAAGGGCAACTGAAATTTTTGTACCTTTGCCTTTTTCTATTTTAGCTTCAAAGGACATGTCCCTATATTATTATGAAAATCATCTTTCACTAGACTAAACTTTCAAGCTGCAATTTTAACTATTTTATATGCCTATGATCAGCGTTTCTGTGGTGAAGACACAGCAACATCCTCTTTCTGTTCTAACCCAGCCTGCTTGCTATTTTTGCATGTGGTATTTTGATGCTGCCTTACCTTATGCTAAACCCCTCTTCTACTTATTTTCTTTATTTGTGATTCACTTAGCTTTCATATTACCAACATAACTTACTTCAATAACACATCCTATGGTATTTGGAACTTGCTTTGTGGTTTTTTTTCACTCTTTCTAACAAATTATTTTATTTGTCTACTTTGGCACTAAATAAGGCCTGGTTTTCTTCCTTTTTAAGGACACTGACTTACTGATTTCTACATAAAAATTTCACCAGCATTAAGACTACTTGTTAGTATGCACAGCTACAGCAGAGGATGTTTTATTTCTTGACAGCTCCAGCTTCGTTAACGTCTCTGTAAACTGTGGAGAGAAAGCTGCCATTTTAGTACATAAGTGGGCTGTACTACAAACAGACACATTTCCCAAGCAGGAACCAATCTGCAAAATATTGCCACTTTGCATGCAGTTAGAAATTAGTTTGACTATCATATCTTTAATTAAATATGCTAAGTGAGTTGATCAAAAAATGGCCAAGCTGACAAAATGAAAGCATCCTTGATCTACATCTAAATACACATTTTTCAAAGGAAGTCATAGCCTTTTATCATGCCTTTATATTCCAATAGCTGGCATTGATTTCAGCCTGTCAGCTTGAATCTACTGGTGTTGATAAGGAGTCTTTGATAATATGATGATACTTTTCAAATAAAGCTATTTTTCCCCCAGAGGTATATGGATTTGGGGTGACCTTGTTGAGTTTGCCCTTTTGTATTCAGTGAGTTACCCAGAATCTCCAACTTCTGCTTATTTATTTAGTTTTGTAATTTTGTCAAGGTTATCAGCTAGATATTTTATCAGGGTCTATTTCCTCTGTGCCTCTGGCTTCTGAAAATTGAGATTTAACTTTGTCTGGCAGTTAGGACCTACTGCACAACCACTGGCAGCTCTGCAAACCTTGTGAGCTCACCAGAGGGACTGTGGGGAGGGAAATCTGCCTCTTTCTTGAGACAGTGCTTTGACCTAAAAGAATATCCAGTGCATTACCTTGCAATCCACTGTCACCATTTGTCCTCTCCAGTTATGTTGTTTCATCCACCACCAGCTCCTTGTCCACCTGCCCTTTGAAGCACTGATGGGATATTTTCTTCTTTTATTTCTTTTACTGCACCTCCTCTCAGACTGGCCAAGACTCTCTCCTTAAACCCAGGGACCAGTTTTTCTTCATCTGCTTGTCTGGCTCGTGTGCATACATTCACCCAGCGAACAAGGGCAGTTTACAAAGAAATATGGTTTTACTTACTACAAGCCATTTTAACCCATTTATTTGACTTTTAAATTATCCTCAGCATTGAACTCTCATCTGCTTTGCAGATGGAAAGCAGATCTCACCAAACAGCCTTTGTTGTCTGGGATATCCCCAGCCCACACTCAAACCGTTCTGACGTTCTTCAGACCACTTTCATTTCACATTGTCCCCAAGGCTTAGCCAAGCTCCCTGGATTTCCCAAGCAGGTGGTAACTGCTGTTCTGGAGCTTTCTGAGCTGGAGTTACATGGACCAACTTCCTGACCGACCTCAGGCTCTCTGAACTGCCTGGGCACGAAGTGTGAGCGTGTGTTCTCCCCCTGCGGGGTCTAACTGGCAGGGTGCAGTTAGTCCTCACCAAAGCTTTCTAAAGGCTTCACAAATGCCACACCAGATGCGATGCTCTAGGGGGCCAGGAGAGACGGTGGCTTTCCATCAAGCTCTTTGGAAGCTGTGTACAGTTTGACAACTGCATCAGTGCTGGCAGCTGGAAATAGGCTGGTGTTGTTACATCACTGGCTCTAGGGTTAAAAAACAACTGCTGCCACCCATGGAGAAGCCATATAATGTGCAGCATCCCTTCCTTATCAAAGTGGACTCAGAGAGAGAAGCTGAGGAGGGACCTCTCCCCGTGTGCAAAATAGTGTGATTACAAAGGTCATATTTTTCTTAGTGTCTACACACAGCTCCACATTCCTTCACAGAAATTGGTCTCTTGATGCTTGCTTTGTGTTTTAAACAAATTTCTGGCAAAATTTCTGGTATGTCTCTGAGATTTCTGATGGCTCTATGTGTCCTTAAATGGATCCCCCTCCAAGTTTAGATCTTCACAGGCATCGCTGATATGTATAGATAATTGCAAGTTTAATGGTTGGAGTTATTCAGTAATAAATAGGTTTGTTAAGTTAAATTTGGGTAAGACTTAGCACTGAAGACCTTTGCCCTTCTGTTTTTAGGTAGTCAGTGCTGTCATGGGGGTTGGAGATCCTTTGTCACTGTTTGCTTGTTATTGGATCAGCCAGACACACAGAGGCACCTCCTTGATACACACTGAGTTCTCTTAGGATGACAACAAGGCCACGACTTTACAAAGTCTGTCCAAGTCACTGCTTTGGGGCAAAGCAGTGGTTTTGGCTCAGGGCATGTGATATATCTAAGACAGAGACTGCTTGGAACAGATTCTGTTCTTTCAGTGATGAGCAGGCATGGCCAGCCAGGCCCAGCCTACCAGGATAAAGAGCATCCTCTTGGGAACAAGCAGTTCCTTATTTTTACCCCTTCGCTGCTTTTAAAAAGAGAAATATCTGAAACTTCAGGGTTTTGGCTGCTTTTTCCCATGTCATGCTCATTCTGTGACAGAATGTGGCACAACCACAGGGTGTGGTGCAAAGGGCTGAAGTCAGGCAAGAGGAAACAGACTTTTTTATAGACTTGAAGGTGCCTCAGGTACCCATGTTGGGAAAACATTTTCCTTCAGAATCATTTTGGGTTTAGCACCAATGCTTTGGATGTGCCATAGCAGAGAAGTTCCCCATTTTAATATCTTGTTGTATTTTTTGTTGATTTCTTTTCTATACCAGACATTACTTCATGTACTTTCATTCTGTCTTCCTTGCTTTTCTCTGAAGATAATAATCCAAATCTTTTCAATCTTTTGTGAGTTGCCATACCCTTGATCCTACTTGTTGCTCTTTGAATCCTCTGAAGTTCCCAGTCTCAGAGATGGCTGGAGATGGCTGGACCACAGCAGTCTGCTTGAAGTTGCACCACAGATGTATGTCAAGGTATTTTATCTTTTTTATTGCTCTTCAGCCCATTTTATCTGCTTGCTTACTTTATCTGCACACAAAAAACAAAGGTGGGTGGTATCTGGTGGCAAAGGCCATGATCTAGGTTACTTCTTGAAGCATTCTTGGTATATTTGTGCAAACTGTTCTAAAGACCTCTATTGTCACCACAGCCCCATAGGCCATCCCAGTGGTTTGTGACTTTTACTATTAGAAAAACAGAAAAATACCTAACCTAAAGGTAAAAATGTATATCTCACATACCTCCTGGGGGCAAGGAAACCAGCTTTCTTCCCCTGCCTGTGCAATGTCCTCTTACATGTTTTAAGACTCTCATCATGTTTCCCCTTTAGCGTTCTCCTTGGGAACATGTGCCTTGTTGGTCAGGTTTTCTTGATCCCTTGGCATTCCTATTGACCTTTCCAACTGGGCCATATCTTTCCTGCCCAGCTGAACTCTCAGCTGTGCTGTGCAGACTGAATGGAAGTGATTCCCTTGTGTCTTACAAGGTTTAAGCCAGGTCATAACTAACAGCATGATGTGCACATCAGCTGATGTCCAGCTCATGAACAACTGCACTGCCCTACTAAACCACTTTCTGAAACATTGCTGTCCTTTTGCTCAGCCATAGATTCAGGTCTTTTCTCCATCCTTACTGAGCTGAACTCCATTGTCTTCTTCTCCATCCTCTTCCAGAGGAGGATAGGCCTGGTCCTGGACCATTTCCTGCTTGGTGCAATTTGAAAATTTACCTGTCCTCATCCTCCTGTTGAATAGTCAGGTACAAGACTTGATCATCTCCACTCAATGCATCCTTGTGTTTTGGAAAAAAAAATCAGTCATAACTACATTCAAGTAGCATTTAATTTGCCTGCTTTGGCCTTAGAGAGATTTCATCCAGTTCACTTCTCATTTTATGAGAAAGGTATGTGAGAAAATAACTTATCAACAACTTTACCTTCTTTCCTTTCCCTGCCAAGACCTCCCTCTTTAGCTGTACCTTGGGCTTTTGTCATTTGCAATGGATCTTAGCAGTTTGCCTGTTCTTCTAAATTCAGAACTTCATGCAGACACAATGAACTTTGTTGGCCATTATGTTGTCCATTCATCTAGCTTTTTTGGAGGCCTCAAAGGTTTTTCTTAAAAAAACCACTGGGGCCCAATTAACTTAATAAATTTATTGCAGCCCAGTTGGTTCAGCTTCTGACAGTCATGAACAGGCTCTATGTAATACAAAGAATTTAATAGCCTGTCTTGTTCCAACGTTTCCTTATTTTGATGCAATTTTTGAGAGTAGTATCAGCAGAAACCAGTAATGGAGAGCAACACTATGATTTTTATTATATTTCTATGCAAAACCCAAACCCTTTCTTTTTTTTTCTGTGTTGAGCAATTAGCTTACAGAGTTCCAATTCCAGCCTTTTAGACTCACTCCCTGGTCTTCAAGGTCCATTTGTGCTCTTCTTATTTCCCCTTTCTTCACTGCCAACTGAAAAAGCTTTCACAGATTCAGATTTCTGTACTCTGTTGGCTTTCCAAGTGGCTCAAATAATATATGGAAACATCCCATTTGGCACAATGGCTTGATCCTTGCAACTCTGGGAATGTAAAACCTCTTGGGCTTAAATATGTAGAATCATACAGTTGTTTGGGTAGGAAGGGACCTTAAAAGTCATCTAGTTCCAAGACCCCTGCCTACATATATAATATACACGTCATATATATATATATATATATGTTTTAAATATAGATGTTTTCCTGTTTGAACTTTTGCTTAGTAAGTATCAATCTCCCATTATTTCCACTGCATCAGAGCCTGATGCCCTACCTGCTCTGCACATCTTGTGTCTTGCTTTTAATCAGGTCAATGTTAGACTTGTAAAGAGGTGTGAATCTGAATTTAAAATGCTGTACTTGGCTTGCACAAACTCTCAGTGCATGCAAGGTGGTGTGATGCAGCCTACAACATGATAATGTAAACCAAGAGCATTGACACAAAGTAGGTATGAAGTAGCTGGTTACTCACGGCTGAGTAACCTCCCCACCCGGACAAGCCTTTAGCTAATGGTTCAGCTAATGCTGTCTTTCAAATTGGATCCACTATAATATTTCAAATTAAAGAACTCAGCTGCAGTGGGACAGACACATGGGAAAGATTAAGATGAATTAAGTAAAGGTGTGACATTAAATTGCAACAGTTAAAGCCCACCAAATCCCTGTGTGGATGTTCTCTCTTTTACAGATAAAATATCCCTTGCTTCCTTTACATTTATTTCTGAAAGGCTTAATCCTAAAGTGTTCACACTGGGGTTTAAGGCCCTCTTGCTTTCCTATCTGCAGATAATTCAACTTAAATGTCTTAGGTAGGCTGCCAATCTAAGTTAAGAGTAGATTTTTTTTGCTCTACTTATAACTTGTGTTTTAAGGTAGAGAAATTGGTTCTTTAAGTTCTGTCTCATGTCATTTGACAATTTGTGTTAGGCAAGTACTACATTATCATCATTTTTGTTGCTTTTTCTGTCTATTAGACATCTCAGCATGGGACATTAAACATCCTCTCTTCTTTTAGTCTAGAGATTTATAATGCTAATTTTACAGGAATGCCATGTGGGACCAAGCCAGACGTATTACAGAAATCTGAATGTCTTGTGTCTACATAAACCCACCCTGACTGACACTGCCTTGCTATCTCTCTTTTTTTTCAGACAGGAATATCTCTCATCAAACTTTACACTTTTTTTCTGGGATTTTTGTGCTGTCCTGACCTCAAGTTTTAAAGCACTTCAGGCTGCTGTATTATTGTAAAATAAATGACTGAGTCATGTCAGGCATATTCGTGGCATTAGAAACTAACCTGATTTGAAGAATTCTTCAGGGCTCCAGTGGAAGTGGAACAGTGCTTTCCTGCAAACATGTTTGGGAACAGAAAATATTCTGGGAATAAGAAAAAGAGCTGGGTGACTCGCATGCACCCTCTAACCAATGTTGGGTGTAATTAATTATTTTTGTTTGCAAACATCAGATGCCCAGGTGTTTTGAGCCATTGCATACCACCACATTTCCCTGCATTGGTGATTCAGGAAGAGCACACTGGGCCACTCTGTAGCACTGTGATTGATTCCTGATCTGCCAGCAATATAGAGCAAGGCAGACTATTGAGTCAGGCTTATCTGGGATCATGAATTGAAAGCTTGCTATAAAAAACATTAAATAATTAAAACACAAATTCCACCAGGGATGCTGAAATGAAGAGAAGCAATTTGCAGACAATGCGAGTGGATGCTCAGACAATGGACTCATTACATTTCTGCATTGAATATGCCTGCTAGTTAAAGCCCTGGTGAAATACTCCAATTGAAAAAATGGATGGAAGGTGATTTTCTAGTTTTCAGCAGCAACTGTCTCCTGACTGAACCCACTGCTGAAATGTCAGGCATTCACCAAGGCATTTCTGAAGCACCACGCATTCTATCGCTGGCACATCCCAGTACCAACCAGGGCTACAGTGACCTTTGTGGGCAAGGAAGGAGGGGACAAGAGGAGGGAAACTGAAGAAGAATAATGGGAGTGGGGTGCAGAGAGCACATCTGTAATCTCTGAAAGTCAGGTTACTCTCTTCTTCCACCTAAGTTACTAACTTCAACTGTTTGATGATTCCACAGGTACAGAAAAGGTGGGTTTAACATTACTTGGGAAGATGAATTGTGTATTTCCACATCCTAACACCTCATGCTTTCTCTTGGATTTACCTTGGATTTGAACATTCTGTTTGCAAAAGCCTTCTTTTGAGAACATAAATGTTTTTCAAGCCCTGCTCTCTGTATGTAAACTACTGACATCAACTCTTCACTGATCATCTTCAGTCTGTTTTCTCAAGACTTAGCTTCATTATAAAATACTCAGTAAAAATATTGATTGCTGAAGTGCAGATTTCTTTTTCACATTTCCTTTGCCCTGATCCTGTAACCACATACAGACATAAATAGTCCAACAGATCTTTATTTTTTTCACTCAAGAGAAGCCAACCGTATGTGTTGGAAGGAATGAGACTGTTAACTGTGAGTTGAGACATCTGCAGGGGGAAGTAGAGAAGATGGACATGCTCTATCCTTGTTTTACATGACAAAGGACAGAGCAGCAGCAGGAAACTTCAGCCTGGACAGAGTCAGTAGGACAGGTCACATCACTCCAAAGGCACAGATAAAAGGCTATGTGGATGTGGGTGGGTGAAAAGAAGCTGCACTTGGTCTTCATTCATTGTCTGTGATCTAAATGATTGAGCAGTAGGCCCACACTAAGAGTATTTTCCAACAAGCAAAAAAAAAATTGGAAAAACTGGAAAGGGATTTATATTGAGTTACAAGGATAAAGCAAGACCTGGAGAATAGAGTTAAAATTCCTGATGCACAGTCCTTAAACCTGATAGCTAAAATGAATAATTAGAAGCTCAGGCTTGATGAATGCAGACAAATATGAAGGCATAAATTTGAGAGCTAGGCTATGAGGCTGTCTCAAAAGCCTACATAACTGGTGGACTTCTCTCTCAAATTCCCAGACTGGATCTTTCCAGATCAACAGCTGCTTCAGTAGAAGTTACTGGCCTGACACATACATTTCTGAATTAGATATTTCAGTTTGTCACGCAGGAGGTCAAATGTGATGGTTCTGCTCGATGTGTGCAGTTACTTCTCAAGCCACTTTCTGTTTAAGACATTTTAAAACACATATATTCCCCAGTGATTCCCCAAAGTCACTTTTTAACACATAAACTACTCATGCTTCCTATTTTTTTTTTGTTTCTAGATTAACACAGAAAAGGGAAGAAAAAAAATAAAAGGAAGGAGGGTGAAGTGCTTTTTACTTTCCACTATTTAGCCCTGTTAAAACTGAAATGTACTGTGCTCCATGCTGCATACACATTGCCTTTTAGAGGGCTTCTCATGGGTGGGCAACTTGGAATTCAGAAGGGAGAAGAAAGACTATATTAAAGACTATTAATTATTTTACCTGGGGAAAAGCAGAATTTGTCTGCTATTTACAGAGCAGTGTAAAGAAAAAAATATAGGTCAAAATGCAAATGCTCCTTTAAGCTTCTCAAGCTACTGAGTTTATATATTTCTTTTCTATTTTGTTATATCAAAACACTAAGATTAATAAATAAACAGCACGGTATTAAATATGTGTCCAAACACAAACATGAACATCAGTGCCACAGCCAGGTGACCTGGTGAGGAACTGCCATCATTTGAAAATATGTGAGGGAGAGGTCCAAGGTCTGATGGGTCCCTTCACCACCTCTACCCTGGTGCAGGGGACTTCCAGATGAACAAAGCACTGTAAGATTCTCACCGAACATGACAACTTATAGGTGCTTAATTCCTCTTAAAACAACACAAAAACCTGCACCCTAACCCAAACTGACATTTGAAAATTGGAACATGTCTTGATTAAGGTCACAGAAGAATGATAAGAGAGTAATGAACAGCACTCAAATATGCTGAGTCTTACTTTTTTGCATTAACTACAAGACAGTCTTTCTTCTTCGTATTACACTGTTAATTGCCAAACAAATTTTTTTTGAAAAGCAGGTTCCAATTGATGTGTCCTTGGAGAAAGACTTGTGCTCACCCTGCAGAAAGCTTTAATTCCTCAGTGTGTTTTAAAATAAGGTTTTAGTGCTGAGCTTCCCGACTCAGACTTAATGCAATTCAAAAGATTTTTTTTTTTGACAGGGAAAATTGAGTAGACTCACCAAATTAATTGTCTTTGAAAGGAAAAAAAAAAAAGCAAAGCTGAATAAATGTACGTCTTCCCTCAGTTTCTAAAACTCTGATTTTTGAAATGCAAAAGTTTCCCATTTTATTCAATAAGCAGGTTAACAATGCTTCTTGCATTTGTGTAAAATTGTAGAGGATGGCATGGAATGCAGTTACATTTCATTAACTCCTTCCTCTGTTCATAGAGATTGAGTACTTGACACCATCATTTTGAAATGTACTCATTGCACAAAGTCAGGGCAGACCTTCGTCAGGGTCCCGGTGTCATTATACTCTCTTCTTAATGCAATTTATTGCAGTGTAACTTGATGGCACAACCTCTGACCTGCATGAGGGTGCAGAACCTTATTAATGCACCTAGCTGAGGGAACTCGAAACCCTATGTTCAGCTGACTCACCAAGCAGATGCGTCTCACTTCTAACAGGACCTGAGTGAAGAGCATAAGCCTCGTCGCTGAGACAGGGTGATCCTGTAGGACAGCCTGGGAATAACTAAGCTTGTAGCAAAAAGCTTTGGGCTGCTGCTGATTGAATGACTCACAGAGCTAAGCCCAGAGAAGCTGGTAAATTTTACCCAACAGAGTCTATGCAGATCTTGGCTTCAATCCAGCAGAGCACTTAAGCACATGCTTAATTATACGCAAACGACACACAGCAATTGAGGTACGCACGTGTTTAAGCGTGTTGCTGGGCGAATGACTTTTTTTTAGAGAAACGTGAAAAAGTTGGTAACCCCTGAAAGTGGTGAAGTTGAGAGGTGCAAGCGACACCGTGCCACGTCCCAGGCTGCAGAGGTACAGCCAGTTTGGGTGGAGAGCTAGTCCAAGGAAGGCGTGGTTTTTAAGATTTGGCCTCCAGCGATTCTCCAAATAGTGTACTGTGTGGGGTCATGGAGAACATCATGATCATGGAGATTATAGTGCAGAAAACTCATGTCGGGACTTTCAGATGGATTTGGAGGCCCTGAGAGTCCCAGGGACACCACCTCTGTAATGGCACTGGCAGTCTGCAGCGGGGCCTCACCCCAGAGATGCGTCACTTGTGGGGAACCAGACCAGGCTTTACTTCTTTACACTGAGGGTGGCAGAGCCCTGGAACAGCTGCCCGGGGAGGTGGTGGAATCTCCCTCTTTTGGAGACATTCCAAACCCATCTGGACGCGTTCCTGTGTCACCTGCTCCAGCTGACCCTTTCTGGGCAGGGGTTTGGACGGGATGATGTCCACAGGTCCCTTCCAGCCTCAAATACTCTGTGATACTTCAGCCTTCTCCCTGACACTGACCGCGGCCGCTCCGGCCTTCCCTCCTCCGGGAGGCCCTGCAGGGCATGAAGGCGGTGGCACGACCCCGAGGGGCACAGGAGGCCACCCCCCGCCGAGGCCATGCCCGAAGGGTCTCTCCCGCCCCGCCT
>VZTN01011165.1:49701-74702 GCA_013400515.1 Erpornis zantholeuca
GGGGATGGGGCCAGCGGGGCCGCCTGACAGACGGACAAAGAGCGGGCGGACGGACGGACGGACAGCGCGTCCCCCCGGCCCCGTCTTCCCGGGCCGTATCCTCCCGCTGCCCGCCTCTCCATTGTTCCCGGTGTAAGATAGGTGAAGCGTGCCGACCTGCGAACAGTCATTTCGTTTGATTTTATTTCTGCATAACCTTCTCAGAGTCTCCTCTCAGCTGCCTGGAGGAAGCTTTTGCAAGGCACCTCTTTTCCCCAGCGTCGGGAGCTGCTAACAAGTGCCAGGCTGGAAGTGGCTTGGGAGAGCAGGGGGGACCAGTAGGAGTTGAAGAGAAATTAGTTGGGCTTCAAACACTTTCACTCATCAACATCATTCCTCCCCCGATTCCTGCCAAACCTCAGCTGGGGTGAGTGCAGCAACGTCTGCATTAAGCTGGCTCATGGAAAGGGAAGACATTTATGTTGCAAACATAAATCATCACTCTGACCACTTTGTTTTTGTAGACTGTTTAGGGCAGCTGTGAGAGATTTTGCAGAATGATAAAAGAGAAAGATAGATGTGTGGAATCCAGTGATCACAACTTTAGTCTTGCTTTGGAATTTTACTTGGAGCATGACCTGTCTGCATACACGTGACGTTCTGGTCCAAGAAGTTGTAGATGGGAGAGATGTTTTAATCCTGATGAGCAGCATCTTTGCCACTGGCCAGGACAAATGACAGAAGACGATGTTTTTTCTTTTGAATAGGATCTCAGTTGCTTTGTTTATTTCTGTACCTATTTGCAAATGTCAGTAGTACTTTACAAGCTTGATAGGAATGTATACCCGGGCCCAACAATCATGCTTCAACATTTTGGAGTGCCCATATCCAATTTTCTTGTAAGTGGTACAAATTTTGTAGCCACTCTTGAGTTTGGTGAATATGCCTTGTGAAGGGAAGAAGTAGAAAAACAGTACTACCCTGCATCAATTCTTGCAGGTGTTCTGATGCTGTTCTCAAAATCAGTCCGGCTAAACCAGTGGTCTGATTGAGACTTAAAATCTATCCTGCTGTGTGAAAAGTTTGCATACCTTCAGGCAATGTTAGTTTTTGAGTGTTCACTTCCAGTGTTTGGGTTTGTGCATTGTCCAGTGACAGCTGTCATCTGCAGGAGTTTTGGCTGCACCGGAAGCTCTGGAGCATGTGAGGCCTGCTTTCCTGTGGATCTCGTGGGATCTGCAGGCTCTTGGTGCAGGGTACAGACACATCCATAGGAGAGGCCAGCAAAGCCTGCTCTTGTTGCAGTAATTTAGGAAAACAAAATTCATTTTCAATCGCAGTTTCCTGAAAACTGTTGTCATGGCCGTTTGTCATGAATATGCAGCTGAATGTATGTGTGTGTTCAGTTTCCAAAAGTGTTTTCTGTGTAGTTTTTTCTGGATGTCTGCATGCCCCTCTTCCCCACGTATACCCGTACTTAGTCAGTGAGCTCATATAAATGAAGAAAGATAAAAAAGATGAGGGTGATCTCTTGCATTTGGGCTGCTGTGTGCACGTGTACTTCTGGCTTCGCTCCTCAGGCTGAGACCTGAGAGAACAGATGTGTATGTAATCTATGCTTCTGTAATTGTCTGTCCTGTCCATGTGTGCTTCATGTCTACTGTATTGAAAACATTCTGTTTAAGGAAAAATCCCTTATTTAATGGACTATGAAATCAAACTATTAAGTGGGTAAGTAGCTACTTGAAGAACCACAATGATTAAAAAAATTATTCAGAATGTGAAAAGTTATATTGCAGGCTAAATTGTTCACCTGAAGGAACATATACTTTGGGAATATTGTTATGAAGTTTTTCAAAAGGTGGTTTTCCCTCTGAGTTCAATGTGTACAAGTTTATTTGTATGAGAATGTACAGTGCTGTGGAGTGTGCGGGTGTTCTAAAGAGAGTTGGTGTAAAACCATTGAGGTTGGAAGTTCTTACTTCCATTGGAGAATTTCTGTGTACCAGTAATGTTAGAGTTGAACTATGAGAATGCTAATAATATATTACACTAGTAAAATATGGTGATGGTTCATCTTAAAGAGTTGTTTAGCTCACTTCTAGATACATTCTTTGCACCACAGGTTCAGTAATGTAAGTTTGCAAATACAGTGGAGCTCAGGGTATCAGTTGTTAGTGTATGGATTTAGGTTAAACATTTGAAAATGTACTAATGGTGAGGAAGTGTTTGTTATATTCTAGTAATTTGGGGAAAAGCATGGTGGATTTGTTTTTTGTATCTGCTGCAAGACATTTGTGATTTTTTTCTGACTGGAATCTCTAGTGTCTTCCTCTGGTGAGGATTGCTGTGTGGGCTCTTACAAATGGAGACCTGTCTGTGTGGAGCAGCTTGATGGAGTGGGCCTTAATCTATCAAAACCCCTTTAAGTGTTTAGCATAATTTGGGATTAAGTTTGATTTAATTTTGACTCTAATATAAAATACATTTTTCTCTGTGAAATAATGGAAGTTAAATAAGAAATAGTTATACTGGGGGTAATGTCTTTCATAAATGAAGATACTGCTGTTACCCTACATATGGAGTGAAGCATCCAGCTTTCTTGTCCAAACATAACATGTTTTGTATATTAAATGAATGGCACAAGCATTGAAAACTAAATACCAGTGGAAATATTTTTTACCTTGAGGGCTCTTTAATGGATCTAACAGAGAAATAGATAGGTTTTATTTAAAATAAGTACTTCCTGTGCCTTTGACTGGGATTTTAATGATAGCTGCCATTCAAACCAGCATCATTTATGATGAAATAGATTCAAGCCTTCAGCTTGCAGTCTGATCTGCATAACTGAGTGTTAAAAGACAAAAGTGGTCCCACAAAGGCTCCATGGATGTAAGCAGACATGGGTTTCTGCTTCTGTCAGGTTGCAGGGCTTATGTGAAGGATCAGTAGTGTGATTAAGTTCCACTTGAATTTGTTTAGGGTTTTTTGAAGGAAATACTTTTGAGAAAATTATATTTCTCGGAGTACTGAGAGTCATGATTTTTTTTCTTTTTTCAGTTCTGCAAATTGGTATCTGTGTGCAAACCCTTGTACTAGTATTGAGTTAAATGTACAAACTTACTGTTTTTTAACAGCTGAGACATAGCTATTGACAGGACATGTCAGCAAATCACAGCCATTGGCTATAATATGTAGTTATATGCCAAATACAAATTTCTGTCTAACAAAGGAAAATCCATTCAGATTTTCATGAGATTTATTTTCATTTACAGAAATGCTGTTAGTTCCTTTATTTCAGTACTTTCCAGTGAAGTTAAATACACAACCCCATCTGTTAAGCTCATTAGCTAGTACTCTATATACATTTTAAATATACATTTTTTAATCTACATAGAACAGAATGTTTTCTACATCAGCAGTAATTCCATAAACTACACAAGTGATAAAATGTTAAAACTATTTAACTTACAAATTATTGTACAAATTAAAATACAATAACATATGTGAGTATTCAAATATTATATGTGATTAAATTATCTTCCCTTGACTCCATATAGAGAAATTTTCATATATCATTCAGCATCTTGGATAAAATACCTGGAAAAAATCTATATGTTCTCACAAAACTTGATTAGAAGTGTGTCCTAAGGGGAAATTCACTGTCTTTTAGAAAGACTGTGGAATCCACAACATGCAGAAGGGTTAGAATCTCTTGATAACTTCTTTCACACTGTCAGAATGTTACTGTGGGAGATAACATAGAAACTGCTTCTCCTTTTGCTCCAAAATAATTTTCAATGTACTCTTAGGATATTATCAGTGTGCTAATGTATTCCAGGCTATGATATCAAGAGGTATCAGTGTGAATACTGTAATGTAGTTAATGTATTACTAACTTACATTACTTTATGATTTTGTTGCACTGTTGGAAACAGCAAGCCATAGCTCAGTAACAGCATGTGTATTGGCCTGATCCTGGAACTGATATACTCTACTGGCATATTAGTATCACAATATCTGCATCTTGTCATGGTATGTGCAGAAAATCTTAAGACAGTGCTGTCTAATTCTTCCCTTATGACTAGGATGACATTTTTGTAAGCGCAGAATTAAACAGTCTGATGATAAAATGAAATCTGTGTGGGAAGAAGTTCCAACCTGCAAACAGCAGTAGGGTATAATTTATGAACAGCCTATCACATATAAACTGTCTCGATCTCTTGCACTGGAAAAAACCCAAAAAATCCAACATAAAAACCAAAACCAAAAATCCAGGTGCCTGTAAAATGTCCATAAAACAGTTTCTTGATATAACATGTGATAATACTCATGTGTAAAGCTGTTGTGATATCTGTGTGAGCTCAGCTATGTGACTGATAAAGCTCGCTGCTCTAAAATTGTTTCAAATGGCAGCTACATCTACAAGGTTAAAATATGCCCATTCATAAAAATTTGTGCAACTGTCTTATATGTTTCTGTAATAATTTCCCATAAAGTCTCTATTAACTTTTGCTACTTAGGCACCCCACCATGGATATAAAAGACTTCATTAGAGAGGTTTACAATGCCAGTAACATCATGACCACGTCGTGTTACCTTAGTGCAAGAGGTGAAGTGAGAAATACTGATGCTGTGCAGATGTGTCATAGTCATATGATCACCAGCAGTATTCAAGGAAAGGGAAAAAGTAACTTCTTACATTCTCTGAATATTAACTGCTATGCAATTGCCCTGAAAATTTGTCAGATCTCTCTTTTTTCTGCTGTTAGGATTGTATTCGAATTAAGGCACTGGTGATAATGCTCCTAAAAAGTGTGTGTGGATGTGTATGCAAGACACTTGTAGCATGTATTTGTGATGATGTCTAGCCTAAAGTCTTGCAGAATGAGAAATATTCGTCGTAAAGTGAAGGGTTTTCTTGCCAGACAATAAGTGTATATTGGTGCCTGGGATGTCACTGGGAAGGGGCAAAGCAAGGAAGCAGCTCCTAAATACACCAGGTTTCTGCAGGCTTACTTGGGTACTGAAAACTCTTTAGTTGTGCTTTCAACAAGTGAGTTTTAGTATTGCACTGCAGAGATTCTTCAGTTTTGTAAAGGCAGGGAAGAGGGAGCAAAATGAATATGTAAGCCAAGAAATAAATACATTTCACAGGATCCATGGATGATTTTTTTAGTCTGTAGGCATTATAACAGTCAGAATTTCCAGATTCAGTGGATGATTTCAGAATGTCTCGAATAGGAGTACTCTGAAGCAAATTATCATCTCCTGAGGCATGATTCTCCTCTGGTTTTGACCACATACACACAGTGGTTTCTAACATAGGTCACTGTTGCATGTCAGTCCGTATCAGACAAAATACATGTGAGATGGATGACAATTGTCAGGCTTTTAAGTTGGGTCATTTATAGCACTGAACAGTTCTTGATACAGCAGTAGCTATATACATAAATTTAAGAAATGCTTTCTTTCATGTCTGTAAAGTTTTTTTAACAAAGAAGCTCTTCATGATAGATTGGTAAACTCAAACTCCCTTTTTGCTGGAGTAATCTTACACTGCTTACTTTGAAAAATATTTTTGTATTGACCACTGTAGATCAACTGCAGAGGGAGGTGGTCAATCCTCAGGGTACCAACATGTCATACAATTATTTTATCTAAATCACTTGCAGATTTTCCAGACACGGCCATGCAATACTGGTTTTCAACTTATGTTTTGACCTTATAACTGGTTTTCTTGAAAGTGAAGTCTAGCATAAAGGTGCCCTGTGTGAATATTTCCTCAACAATATTGAATAAAAATGAATCTTTCATATGGGAGAGACTGCTGTCATCCCTCCAGGAGGAAAACTTTATTAGGCTGTGGTTCTTAGGAGCTTCCTCTGTCACTGGTGAACCTGACAGTTATATTTTGTGATGAATTTTTGTCTGAGTCAGCAAAAAGATGTCGGAGTTATGTGACTGTGTTATGAGGAGCAGGAAAGCTTGTATTGTTATGGGGTATAAGGAAGTAAGGAAAAGCTACTTGGCTTTAGTGTTGTTCTTTTCCTGGTAGAGATTATGAAGTTGTCTTTTTAAATGACTTGTAGAAAAGAATTTTTACATATTTGAAATTTATTTTTTTATGATCACCAATGATGAAATTAAGTTACTGAGAGGGGGACTAAAATAGAGTTTATAGAAGAGGAGCATGCAGAGGATGATCATCCAGTTGTCACAGTATTTTGCTGGAAAATGTGGAGTAGGTGGCAATTTGTAGACAAAACCAGTGGGCTTGTTGTCTGAATGTGACAGTTAAAAGTAGATCATGCAAACCAGGCGTGTTCAGCTGGTGCCTGTTAGGAATCTGTACTCAGTGTTACATACATTATATTGGATCAAATGTAGTGCAGCTTTAAGTGTGAGTTTACTGTCACTTTTCAAGGAACAGCGATATAAAAGGACAAACTGACAGAAAACCTAATCTCTCAATGCTTTGCATAGTCTTGCATTTTGCTGCCTAGTGTGCCTTCCTGTCATCCCCGGATTATATTCCTTGTAGGTCATAGGACAGGCAGGGGGTTTTCCACAGTTGTGGTGGTGATCGGTGTGGCTGCATATGCAGAAAAAATGGAATCTGTTGTAGTTACATCTTATGTGCATAAAATTTGCTGTAACATTGGACAGCTCTTCATTTCCCATGTTTGGTTGGACACAAATTCAGCAGAGAAGTCTTGGCTGTGGGGCTTCCATCTTGGGTACCTGGACAGGTAGTGATAGGACAAGGGATACTGAACTGAAACAGGGTATACTTAGAGTAGATATTAGGAAGAAATTCTTGACCATGAGGGTGGTGAGACACTGCAAGAGGTTGCCCAGAGAAGCTGTGGATGCCCTGTGCCTGTCAGTGTCCAAGGCCAGGCTGAGCAACCTGGTCTAGTGGAAGGTGTCCCTGCCCATGGCAGGGGGATTGGACCTAGGTGGTCGTTAAGATCCAATCCAAGCCATCCTAGGATTTTGTTACAAATTGTTGCCCTGTTACCTACGGGACACATCTTTGCATTGAGGGAACCTGGGTGGGTGCAGCTGTATCAGTGTGTTCAGGGCTTCAGGACTTGAGACTCTTAACATGGTTGGATGAGGAAACAGTATCTGGAAAGCAGTTCCTAAAGGCAGAATGTGCCGAATTTTTCTTTCATCAGAATCCTGTCAGAGTATTTTCTGACTTTACAGATTGGTTTTCTGCTTGCTTAGTAATATAGGTTGTATTTAATGTATTTTAGTAAGACTTGGCTTCATCATGAAGTTATTTGACCATGGGTTCTCAGAAATTTCAGACCTGTTTGGGATGGTAGCCCTTAGTTATTGGTCTGTGAGTTAATGGCATAGGGAACCTTCAAGATTTTTGTTCCTAATAATTACAGGAGTTGTTATAAACATGTATTGTATCTTTTGATCATTCTGAATTCCTGTTTTAGTGTATTCTAGGACTTAATTAGTGAGAATTAGCTGCAGGGCACCAAAGTCATTGAGGTAGAATCCAATTTCCACAACCTTTTTATTCAAGAGGGCACAATCCTGAAGAGTCTGAGTTTTATTTTTTTGGATTATTTTCAGTGTTAGTTAATGGGCCAGGATATCTGTGTTATTATTGCTCTTATAAAATAGTTTCTAGACATCTCATGTTTTGGCTTGCCTCAATCTGAAAATGGGCTTAAGTGCCCAAATATTGTTTGAGAAGTTTAAAACTGTAATGAGGAAAAATCACCTTGGGGTATGTGGTAGAAGTCAGCGGGATTCCTTGTTCATACCATTTATGAAGTATCAAGGGAAAGAATTACCTGGAAGTTCTTGCTGAGGTTGTGGATAGTCTTTTGAAGAGGATACACTGCAGAAGCACGCTGGACTTAGCACTTGATTTGCCTTTTTTTTTTTTTTTTGCCTTTTGAAGTGGGGATCATTCAGGTTAAAAATGAATTTAAAAAGGCTGATTTACAATTCTAGAATTTTATGTAAGTGGAATAGGAATAGTTCTTAGTTGATTTCATCTGGCCACAAGTGTTGGTTAGCAGTAGGGAGGTGGTGGATTTGTTGCAACAATGTGAAAAAAAAATCCTAACTGGAGAAGAATACACTCTTAAAAAAACCTTCTTTGTTGTCTTGGCTAATTTACATGAGCTGTAACATGCTTGTGTTCCAGGAGGGGTTTTGAGAAAGTGACCTGGTTGCTCAGTTGCATGATTTCAGAGTTTATTTCTACTCCTTCCTCCTCTGGCTGATTTCATACTATCTTTAAATACTAACACATGTCAGTTTATGTGCTGACTCTTCTGTTTATTCTTGATGAAGGTGATTGATACTGTTCTGATGCTGTTGTAACAGAATGCTGTTTAGGCCACAGCAATCCCTGATTCCAGTGATGACAATTGCTCCTTGGTGGTGCCCAGTTTATAACTGCTCAAATATTTGAAGAACAGTGATAGATTTTCTAGTTCACTGTTGGTCACTGCTCTCCCTATCATAGCATCACAACATCCTCTGCTCCTTGTATTTTATCATGCATTAAAGGAAAGAAAGGGCTACCACCAGGGTATACAGGTTGAGGTGCTGCTTCTAGTGAGACCTAAATCACTGTCATTGCACTGGTTTTATATTCCTAGACAGCTGCCATCTCTGAAGGGTCCAAATGCTTTTGGAAATGTCGTGAACATTTTGACAAGTAACTGTGACCTGTGATTCTTTTTCTTACCTGATTAGATTATTATATGGGCTTATTTTTTCCATTGACTATGTTATGTGTCTGTTGCCTTGTGTTTATGTTAGCAAATGTGAGGTAGATATGTAATTTTTAGTTGCCAGGCATATTAGTCTTATGGAATAGGTAGTCCCTAAAAGGCCTTTATTTTTATATAGATAGGTTTTGAAGAGTGGAGCAGTGAGTAGAGATCTATGTCTTTGAGCTTTAGGAGAGACTCTCTCAGGTCTCCTGGCCCAGATTTTTTGGTTGCATCTTTTCAAGTGTGCCACTGAAGGTAACACTGTGGTATTTGAAGAACAGTATGGAAAGCACAGGATTTGCTTGGTCTGTCTGGAGTGAATCTTTTGCTAAGAGGTATTCATTTAATCAAGTTTCAGATTAACTGGATTATTTGAGTTTCTGTTCCATGTGTAGATGAGGGGTATGTTTGAAACACAGCTGCAATGAAATAAATATCCATTAAAAACGAAGTTATGCTGAGGTATGACAATGCTTCCTCTGAAGAAGAATGAGATGAGAAAATGTTCCTTGCCAAGTGGAAAGTTAATCTACATAGAGCCAACCATATTTTGTAGAATTTTCTTTTGAGATGTTACCCAGAATGTAATCTTACCCTGAATAAGTTTGCTGAAATAAAGATAGGGAAAAAATGCCTACTCTGTGCATGGTGATGTGCTGAAGTTGAAATTGGAACTTAAGAGAATGATTCCTGTATTTTAAAATACTTGCATTGCTTTCACAACTGGAGAGCCCATGTTGAAATAACATTTCCAAGTACTGAAGTAAGATCTAGAAATATCACTTGTGCTCTGTAAGATCTGTATTGTTATTCATGGCCTTCTCACCTATGGTTTAGAATAGCATTGTTTTTTTCCCTGTAAGTTTTCCATGTGCTGTCATGCATGTAAACGAGGAATGTCTCCCAGAATCTCTAAGATGGCTTTTACAGCTAAATTCCAAGTTTTTTGAGCAAAACCTTCTCAGTTATACTTCCCTTAGCTTATTGTCCAATGTTATTTAATCTATGTGGATATATTAAGTAATTGCCTTTAATTTTTCTGTAATTATTGTTTTTCTTTAGTACATGTAGATGGCCTTTTAGAAAATACTGAAGCTGAAGTAAAGATATTACAAGAAAAGCATGCTTTTAAAAGAGCAATTTTAGGTGTAAGTCAAGCATGCAAGCCTTAAAATTGCAGCATTGAGCTTTACCTATGCCACTTAATTTCACCATCCTCATTATATTATTAATATATTGTACCTTAATATTATACCATAGTATTTCATGATACATGAACACACCCCAAAGCCCCTATCTTTTTGAATGTACATGAATTGAATAAGCAATTGAATAAGCAATGAATTGAATAAAGCTCTGTACTTTGCTTTCTCCTTGTTGCATAATGTCTGTTCTCTTATTGTGCTCTGCTTAATTCTGTTCTGAAGGCAGAATGACTATATTTCTTTGTGAAATTTCTGTAATGGTTATCAGTAGGCTTGTGAGGCCCTCACAGATAGTGTCTACTGCTTGCTTCATACGTAAATCCTAGGTGGATCATTGCACCTGATTTAGAGACAAGAAGTGGAAAGATGAGTGGGGAAATGATTTACCAAGATAACAGACTTGCCCCAAAAGCAGTGGCAGAGCTGGAAAAAGAAGCCAAATCTCTCATAGTTCTATAACGTTATGGTGGTAAACAGTGTTTGTCTTTTCAAAGTCTTACTGTGCTTACCTTTTCTCGATGGAAATCCCACACTGGTGTGCCCCATTCCTCTAATGATTCTGCATCAAAGTGGTTGCTCCATGTTAATTGGAAACCTACTGGCTGGTTGGGCTTTCTGGTCAGTGGTTAGGTCCTGGGAGAGGCCAGAGCCCTCTTGGCCACCTTCTCATAGCAGTTATCTCAGTCACTGGTGCAGGCTTACTTTTACATCTGAGGTGTGCTGCCTTCTCCCCTCAGGGGCTGTGCTGGCCGCAGGAACAAGAGCACCATAAACTGATTAGTTCACCCTTGTGACCTATATTGAACATTGCTTGTTATTACAAGTATTTTACTATGCCTCAGGGAGAGGAAATGGATATTTCTTATTTTATGGCTGGAGAATTGGTGTCTGTGAGCAAGACGAAAATTTGTGTTTGGTGTGGATGTCCATTGAGCTCTTTAAGAACTCTTTTTAAAATTAAAATAAAAGCATTGCATTCATCTTTGTATTTTTAAAATATTGCTCTAAGTGATGTAATTGCAGCCTTGAGTACTCAGCATTTTGGGTAAATCTGACCCAAATGTAACAGAATAAGCAGCCAGAAAATGTGCCAAATATAATTATTGATCACCTATTTAAAAAAAAATTTAGTAGAAAGGGCTTGATCCTATTTTGCAAGGTAGTGTTCAACTGCCTAAATGGTCATGGCTTTCTTTTCATGCTTTCTGTGATTCATGTATGTTTTGGCACTTGCAACAAACAGAGCAAGGATATTATAATCTGTTTGACACATATTTTTATGGAGCATTCCATCCAGTGTGCTGTAGAAAACCACATATTTGTATATAAATACACACATACATGCACATATATTTATGATATTTGTATTTTTAAAAAGCACAGTACCAGTGTTTGTGCTTGGGATTGCCCCGTCTCACTAGCAGAATCTTACACACAGCCTTGTTGGACTTCATGAGGTTCATATAGGTCCATCTCTCCAGCCTGTCAGGGACCCTGTAGATGGCATCCCTTCCCTCCAGGGTGTCGACCACTTGGTGTTGTTGGGAACTTGCTGAGGGTACCCAAAATCCCACTATCCATGTCCCTGACACAGATGTTAAACAGCACCAGTCCCAGCACCAACCCCTGAGGAATCCCACTTGTCACTGGTCTGCACTTGGACATTGAGCCATTGACCGCAACTCTCTGAGTGCAGCCATCTGGACAATTCCTTATCCACCAAGGACGAGCACAGACCTTTGCTGTTTGGGCCAGTTTGAGAGGAACAACATGTTGTCATCTGTAAAACAGCACTAGCATAGTGCTTGTGGTGAGTAGAGATGCTTCACAGATACTTGCAAATGGTAAAGAAGTTGTGAAGCCCAAGGAGTTTGAGGACTTGTAAAAAAAAAATAAATCACATTTTAAGAAATCTGAGCGTCAGAGTAGGCACCAATGGTAGGCTGGGCTCTCAGAGTTAGGAGGAGGGATTGCCCCTTTCAATAATCTTTAGCTGTTAGATTGGCTCAGCTTTGTGATAGAACTGCACTGTTGTCAAAATCAAATGAAAAACCATTTGAGACACTATCTGAAATATTTTTATAATGTTTCAGCTTGAGGCATGCATGAGATTAGATGAAATTTCACAAGATTTTCACCAGTTGGACAGAAGTTATAAAATGCTACTTAGAAGATGCTGGGTAGCCTTAGTTATGAGTAGTGCTTGTTTTCCTGGATATGAATGTCATCAGAAGTCCTCAGAGTGAGCCCTTTTGAGTGTCCAAGTTTCATGGTGCAAAGACAGAAATCTTTCATTGTCCTTCTGAGGTTAACTACCCAATGGTAGAAATTCCCAGATATAGTCTCAAAAATAACTATTTTCTAGTGGTTTATAACTTAGTGCTACAAAACCAGTGGCTTTTTTTCCCAGATAAATGTAGCATTGCCTATGATTTTTGCACTATTTAAAGTATGTTTGTGACACTGGTGATACCCCTGTGGATTTTGACATGGAACTGTGGCTTTTTAAATACAGTATCACAAGCTTTTCCATATGTGCATTAGATATTAAATTATGGTTATGGTGGTGATGATGGAATACAGATTTCAGGATAAGAAAGGTGACAAAGATTTTCATGCATGGATAATTTTATGCACGATAAGGAGATTTTCTGTGAGTAATCCTGTTGATTGTAATAGGACTATTCACAGCTCAGTATGAGTGTAAATCTTAGTGGGATCAGGCCCTGCACTGGCATGTGTTCAGCAACATGGAGCACTCAGAAATAACTGTGCAACAAGTCATGAGAGTATATCATATGTTACCTTTTAGAATGTGTTGATTTTATGATCTGTTAACCTTTTCATGATGATTTATGTTTGATTGCTTTCTTTTTGCAAGTCAACACATTCTAATTGATTCTTAAAAATACTTGTGTGTTAATTTAAAAATCATTCTTTTAGATGAGTGTTAATTTTCTGAGTAAGGAAAAGAGAATTTTATTTAATGTTCTTTATTTAGAACCATTAAGTAGGGTATTATTCTTTACTTTCTAGGCTTCTGTGGTATGGTAAAAATTGAACCTTTGATATTGTGAAAGCTAGCTCTATTTCCTTTTGTATTTGGACTATATCCATATTTTAATAGTGCAACTAAATATATTTTCTGATGTGGTGAGAATAATCAGCATTTTTCATGGTTTGATAGGGATTTAAAGTAAAGGATGTTAGGAACCTGTTAAGTTCTAATTTTTCTCTCTCTTTTGGAGGGGCTTGCATTGATGGTGGTTTCATTCATGGAAATGCTTAAACATTAGTAGTTTTAAATATGCTATTAAGCCTTATTGCTGTCTCTTTCTTTATTAGCATTAGGAATTGCAGAATTATTGGTGACTTCTGTACTTTCTTTTAGGAGGAAAGCATTTGAGAATGTAGATAGCCATTTTTGCCATGGTCTGAATTTGGCATAGGTGTCAGGTATGTCTGGGTGTCAGCTCTGAGGTGTTTGTCTGTGTGTACACATTGCCTTTGTGGAGCACTTTCACAATGCACTTGAGTCTGATCTAACCACTGACCACTCCTGGAAGAAACAGTCTGAGTCCTGCTTCCTCACTGCCCATCTCCAGTATGCTCCACCTGCTCCATCCCACTAGTCCAAACAAAACCTCATGGCTTTTCTGTGGGAATGTTTTTGTCCAACTCCCTTCTCTGTTGTGGAATGCTGTGCTCAACCCAGAGGAGGCCTGAGGGGGCAGACGTGCAGGGCACTTTGGGCAGGTACCTCCTGTATTGGTTTGTTTCTTGCAGTACCATTGAGAGCTGGGTAAATAACAAAACTCACCAAATGTCTCGCTGGAATGGTCCATCAGTTGTAGTTGATTTTTTAGAAGTTTGGCTATTTAAAATAGTTTTCCTAGTCATGCTGGTAAACTCTTCTGATCATAAAGTGATTAGCTTTTTAATTCAGAATAAACTTTTCCAAAGTGAATATTACTAAATAGGGACGAAAAGAAATTCTGTAATAGAGCAAGAATGTTCATTTAGGTAGTTTTATGGATTTATATGCACTATATTAATATATGTTTACAATTTAGCACAAATAATTGTAGCATGACCATGGAGATGAGCCCTAAGAAGCTGAGGGGTCCCCCCAGATTGCCTTTTGAAGAGTTTATTGTATGTGTATTTTGCAGTAATAATCTTAATACATTTTGTGGTTTGGGCTCTGCCTGCACTCATTCTTTGAAAGGCTCTTGAAGCAAGGATGTGGTAGGAATGTGCTCAGGTGCACGTTCTGTAGCTTCAGACACTTGCTCATTAGGAATTTCGCCTTGTTTTACTGTGATGAAAACACACTTCCCAAAATGTGGAGCTAAAATAATGTCATCAGGATACTTCCAGTGTAAGGTTACCCTGAAACCATTTAATACCTTAGGCTGAACACAGTGTCAGCTTTTGTGAGGGGAATCTTGGAGGTGGTTTTCATCAGAACAGTATCAGGTTGCCAAAGGCAAGTTAGAATTGTTGTTGTGCATCCTGGCTCTTGTGTTTGGGTTGTTGCACCTTAGAAAACATGGTCAAAGAGAGCTTATTGCTATAGTGAAAGTCATATTTCTGTTTCAAGTCTTTGCTAGAGTCCTTCAGAACTAAGGTTTAAGCCTATTGAATAGTTACATTTTAACAACTTTCTTTTCCTTTTTGCCTTCCAAAAGTGGGGAGAAGATAGTATAGGAGAGAGGGTGGAATGGGATATGGATATAGAAAGTGGCAAATCCTGCTTTTTAACACTTAAAAGGAGTAGCAGAAGCTCTAAAACAACAAAGACATTTGCAGGACAATGTTTACAAATGCAAAAAGTCCATCTTACTTTAAAAAAGAAAGCAAAAATTCTGAACAAGTTCTGTTCCACAAATAGATACTAAACTGCAGATGATTTTCATCTTTTGTCTCTGCTGTTAACCCTTAAGCATATTTTCTTTTCTCATATGTCATAAATGGTCTTTTAAATCCTACAGAATTCCTGTTTCTGCACATATGGGTTTTATTTTTAAAGTGAACCCAATTAGTATCTCTGAGTACTTGCTCATTAAATTAAATAATGCCTTACTGCTTGCTGAAGAAAATAAGGGAGAAGACAGAATAGCCCTTACCATCAATCAAAGTGGAGAACAAAAGCTGGACCATGTGTTGTACTCTGGTGGCTTATGAGTTTTGCTGCTTTCCTTCAGGGTTTCTGTTCAGATCTACTTTGTAGCAGCCACCATCCCAGCAGATCTTTTGAATCAATTAATGTTTTTTCTTGATGGTATTTTTATTTTTGATGGTGAACTGAAGTGTTGTCATGCTTTTCATGCAGTATGTTTTTATTTAAGTGGTTGTTTCTCTAATTAGAAATATTGTCCTTACTGCTCAGCTCTCCAACTCAGTGCACAAGTCTTTGGAAAAGCTGATGTCAGGGTTCCTGAAATGAATAGTTCTGAAGTACAGCCGGAGGCTTTGGTGAAGCAGTGGTTTGTGAATGAAGCGATGTGGTTCATGATGGGGATGTGCTGCAGGCAGCTGTGGAGCACCCTGTGAAAAGAGGAGGTGCTGGGACAGTCCTGTGAGACCTTTTCTGGGCAGCCCTTCCCCTTTCTCTCTCTCTTCTCTGGGGGAGCTCTGCCCCTAGATGTCTCTTGTGAGATGCTTTGCCTGCAGTAAAGGCTTGGAGAACCTCTACCAAGGAAAATGGATTCTTTAAAGGTTTCGTTGACAGCTCATTTTCTGTCAGTTTATAGAAGAACTGTATACTCTCAGAAAAAATAATGAGATTACTTGATGAAGCTTAATAGAAGTTCTGAAATTCCATGGAAAACATCTCTGCAATGTCTCAACAATGTCTTATGCCAAGAAATTTGCTTGTGTGTGTGTATGTGGTTTGTATTTTTTTATCTTCCCTAGAGATAATCTCTAAGTAAGTTGATCTTTATTTCACAAATGCATCTTGCACTTAAAAATTAATCTTTTCAGGCTTGGTAAAGTGGTCTTGTTTGAATGCTTTTAACTTACATTTCTTTCTCACACTGTCATTCTTCCAAGAACACTTTTCCTCATCTTCAATTTAAATGATAGGATCCCTTTTGTGCGAGCTGAAAGGTGTCACTTGACAAATTACATGTGTTTTACTGAATTAATTGCATTTGAGATGCTTCTTGCTTGGATTAATAGCCTGTTTTTGTTTGTGGTTCTTTGTTTTAAAACATTACCTCTTTGTTTTAAAACATCACCTGCGAGTCATGTAACTTGGGTTGTGTTTCGTCACTTCTCATATGCAGCCTAACACTGAGTTCTCATTGTTTTTCTATGAAAAGCCAGATGTTTGAAAGCCAATTTAATGAGCAGTGCACTCACTGCACCACTTCTGATATGACTCAAGATCATGACTGCAAGACAACTTGAGGGCTTTCAGTTGCCTGACTCTGCTAAACCTGCTGTCAGGGTGAGAAAGAAACTGTTTCCGTATCCTTTGCAACTGAGTTTGCTGGCAAGACCAGTGAATACCAGTCCACAGCTGGCTTGTCCTCTGGGCAGCTGCTGTCCCAAGGTTCAACATGTCAGGAGTCTTCCTGCCTCTGTTGATGAGAGTAGCAGGATCTTCTGCATGGATAAACACTCAGCTTCTTAGCCTGCCTAACTTCCTGCCAGGAAGTAGCTTTAAATCCAGGATTTCCGCAATTCCTACCTAATTTCGGAGTGGCAGTATGTGGCAGTATCATCCTCCATGTGGAACAACCTTCTGTGCTGTTCTTGCCAGTGGCCTGAGCAGACAGATTAGGGCTACCATGTTCTCTCACTTGATGCTGTTTGTTCTCCCTTGAATGTGTTTCAGCATCTTGAGTTCTTGTATTCTTGTACCTGTCCACGTCATTCCTTTGGAGAATCTGCAGTGGCCTGATGCTGTTGTATTTCTGTAGTGTGGAACAGAAGCATAGTGAACGACAATCTGTGTCAGATGTACCCTGAGGACAGACTTCACATAAAGGCTGAAATGAGTAGATCTATCAGTTTCATTTTCCTTGAAGTCTGTCTTTCAAGCTAGACATTTAGAATGCTCTACCAAAAGAACTAGTCTCAGCCTTAAGTCTTTTGCACTATCTCTTACCAAATGATGGCTTCATTGGAGGCAGATTCTTAAGGATTTCAGTTCTGTCTCACCTTTCATACTTGGCACTGGATATTCCAAACCAAAAGATGACAAATTGATCCTCATTTTCTTCTTTTAGGATGTTGTTGCAAAATCTCTGGGGATCTGCATTGGTGGGAAAAATACAGCCTTAGTGCTGTGCCAGGTTTTGTTTGTTTGTTTGTGTTATTGCTGAGGAACTATCAGTATGGTTTCCCAGTTACATCTGAAAAATACTTCACAGGTTATATAATGTCTGCTAGTGGCTGTATGGCATACCAGACCTGCATTTTCCCTTGAAGACATCTCATTCTCTTACTCTAAACTGGATTCATTTAAGAGCCAACTTGTCACACAACACTACCTGAGCTAACTTAAGGCATTAAGAAATCGTTGTCTGTATTTGAAGACAGATATTGCGAAAATCAAAAGCATGATTTCAAACTTCCTTACATTAAAATTGCAGGAGAACAAAAAAGGACAAATCACAAGCATAAATGTGCTGAACAGAATGTTTCCATGTTCTTCTCCTGTCATGGGTGGTTTTGGTCCTTAAAATGGGCTTTTTATGTAGAAAGGAAGAATGTTAAAAAGATTGATGACACCAGCATATATAAAGACATTTAGCTTGGTGACTCTCTCCTCCTGATTTCCAGCAGAGCAAGGCTTACTAAAAATAATAAAAAAAGTATTTCACTGAAAAGCTTCTTCTTTGGTGTGCCTCTTAAGTATTCGAAACAGAGAGGTCAGACCATTCTGGCTGTCAGCCTTTCTATGATGTATTCAGAAGTTTAGAACCTCTCATGATAGAGAACTGGGACAAATGTTCTTTCACTTTCAGGTTGTAAGACATGAGTTGCCATTAGGAGGTGTTAATTGACTTTTGCTTTATTTGTCGAGGTGTGTGTTGAGTTCTTTTTTTTTTGTTGTTTTTTAAGAAATTGAGTTAATTTTACTTTCAGAATCTTAAGAACCAATAGTAATATTTGAAATAAAGTACAGTGTAGGAGAACCTTATGAGATGTTTCAGCTCTTCCAGCTCTTTCAGCTGGTGACTTCCATACCTATCAAGTACTCTAGGATCTCACCTAAAGAGAAAGCAATACTTATTTTGTAAACTTGGTCTAGCTTTGTATAAAGAAAGCTTCACAAATGTTTAAGATACGCTGAGAATTTTCAAAATATTTTCCTTGGGAAGAAAATTATTTAGGAAGTGATCAAATGGATCAAACTGAAAATGGAAATGTAGGCATTTGATGTGTGTTTGTTTGATGGAGTGTTTTTGCATGTTGGCAGGCTGTTAGACTGGCAGGGGGCTGCTGTGGTGCAGTTCTGCAGAGTCGGCTCACTGCAGAAGACAGAGTCCTGGTTTCTGTAGACCTGACCTGTGGAGAGACCTGATTTCTTTGGTTATGAATTGTCATTGCGAGCTGCAGGGAAAGCAGCATGGCCTTTGACTTTAGACTTGAATGGAGATGGATGCTTTCTCCATGCTGCACTCTCAGGGGGATGGAATTTGCAGCTGATGTTTAGCAATGTACCCAAATCACACCTGTATCCTACGTCTGAATGCATCAAAGGTGCTGCTGCTGTGGCGATGCTGCCCAAGGTCTCGTCTGGTGCTTTGGCTGGGCCTGCTGTGTGCTGTCCAGCTCCACTGTGTCTCTGCTCCCACCCCCGTGTCTGCTGCGGCCTGTGTGTGTATTGCCTCTGCTCTCTGGCTGTGGGAACAGAGGGATGAGGGAAGGATCTGTCTGTCTGTCTGTCTGTCAGTGTGTCTGTCTGAAGGAGCACTGAGGAATGGGTAGGGGTTATGGGCCTGCAGAACAGGGTGAAGGAGACTGACTGCTCTGATTGGACATCCAGTGTGCCAAGGACAAGAAGAGTCCTAGAACTGTCCTGCTTATGTATTAATGAGTAGAATGAGCAGATGCTGCCACTTCCAGCTTCACAAAAGCCTGCTGCTCTGTGTTAAAAACCAATTAATAATGTCATGACACTTGGTGGAATATTGTGAATTGTATTGCTTTTCACGATTGGAATTTATATTTCCTCAGCAATGCTCCTTCTTAGTGGATGTGAAAGTGAATGTCTTTTATGAACAGTTCTGACCTCTCTGTAGTCTTTTTTTGATGTATACCTTTAGTTGCTATAAAGTTGCATTTTCAGAGAATCACAGAATAGTTTGAGTTGGAAGGGATCTTTAAAGGCCGTCCAGTCCAACCTTCTGCAATGAGCAGGAATATCTTCACTTAGGTCAGGTTGCTGAGCCCCATCCAACCTGGCCTTGAATGTCTTTCTGGATGGGGCATCCCCCACCTCTCCAGGAATGTTGCGCCAGTGTTTCAGCACCCTCATTGTAACAATATTCTTCCTTATATCTGGTCTAAATTGGCCATCTCGCCATTGACCATCTACCTGTTCTGTTGCAACAGGCCCTGCTAAAAAGTTTTTCCCCATCTTAAAAGCCCCCTTTTAAGTAATGAAAGGCTGCAATAAGGTCTCCGCAGAACCTTCTTTCTCTCATGCTGTTGGCATAGCGGAGATGCTCCAAGCCTTTGATAATTTTTGTTACCTCCCCTGGACTTGCTCCAGCATATCCCCATCCTTCTTATGTTGTGGCCCCAGAGCTGTATGTAAGCAACTGCAGGCGGGGTCACAAGAGACTGGAGTGGAGGGGCAGAATCACCTCCATCAACTGCTGCTTTGGATGCAGCCTAGTTTCTCTCACTTGTGGATATTAAGGTGTTCCAGGAGCTACAGTATGCCCTGGGGTAGCAGCAGTGAAAAGGCACAGAAAGGACAAGGAAGTAGAGAGAACAGGACCACTATGAAAGAGGTGTTTGTAAAAGACAGTCAAAATGGAAAAACAGAAAAAGAGAATGGAGTAAAGAGGGCATACAGATGAAAAATTAAAAGTTTTCTAAGGAATGAGAAGGAAGAATTTGCCATCATTTAATTACCAGAATTTTGCCAGTAGTCAGAAGCACTTTGATTTGAAACCTTTTATTTGAAAGTCTTCAATTGTGTACACATGGATGTGTGTGAAAGGAGAGCCTTTTCATGTTCCTCCAATATCCAGGTTTTGGTTCTTATTCAGTATCAATTTTAGGACTGCATGTGTGTTTGTTGAGTATTGACTTGAGTTCTTATGAAATGTTTTTAAGTAAAAAATTTTAAGCAAGCACACCAATTGTAGATGTTTACTATTAAAACTTTCTTTGTAGGTAATTGCACTTAAGAATGAACATTGAAGACAAGCTGGGAGGATTATTTCTTAAATGTGGTGGCATAGACCAGATGCAGTCATCCAGGGCTATGGTAGGGATGGGTGCAGTATCTGACCAGTCTGGAGTATCGAGAGAACGGCAAGAGGCAGTGCTTCAAGATCGGACTATGCCGCACCAAGAAATTCTTGCAACAGATGAAGTGTTACAGGAAAGTGAACTTCGACAGCAAGAGATGATTTCACATGATGAACTCATGGTCCATGAGGAGACGGTAAAAAATGATGATGAAATGGATGCGCAAGATAGACTTCCTCAAGGGCTGCAGTATGCTGTTAATGTCCCTGTAAGCAATTTCTTTGTGAAATATTGGAGAGATTACTAGGAAGCTTGATCTGGTAGTCTAATCCTACTCTGGCAAGAATCTATTAATTGCTTGTTTGGATTTTGGTTATCAAAATATTTACGTCATTTGCCTCTGGCTGTGGATAAATTTTGCCAATTAAGTATAATCTTTAAGTAGCTGTTTTATAAATATTTTATAAGCAGGCTGTTACCATAGAACTTAAGCGTTAAAATGTGCTCCTTTAAGTATATTTAATGTTCAAGGGTAACTACAAACCGGAATAAATAGTGTTATTAGAAGGTGCATAATGTTTATGCTGTTCATAGTACTGTTTAGTTGCTTTTGCTATAGGAAGCATCTGGTATGTTTTTAAGGTATGTGGACGCTTAGCAATTGCATTCACACTGCAGGTTGGACTGTGACACTTCATACATGACCATAAATATGCCCCTCCACGATATCTCATAGAAGGCATACCTTGGCTTTCCTAGAGAGCATAGAGATGACTTCCTTTTGAAAACAGAGCATCTGTAATGCAGCACATCATCACTGTTACCCTTCAAACATAGAGGACAATCACCAGGACTATAAAAGTAGATAGTCTTACACATGAAGAATAATCTTCAGAAACACAGCACTATTAAAACACTACTCTGTTAGCTGTAAATCAGGTGGCTCAGGTGTTAGAAAAATGTAAGAGTATCATGGTCTTTAATAAAGTGCACATTAGATTGAGACTTAAATTTTTTTTTTTCAAAAACTTCATTAGAAGTGGTCTTTTTTTTTTTTTCTTTTTCTTAAAAAATACTTCTGTCTTAAATATATAATAAACTATTCTGTTAAATCTTGCCTTGACAACAGCACGGACTAAAGTAAAATAGGTATGAAAAACTGAATGGTTTTACAGATGGAAGTGATTTTAACATATGAACTGATCTCAAAATCACCACAGGTCAGGAAAAAAGACCTTGGGAGATGAATGAAAGGATACATCAAAATGTTACTGAGGAAATTAACTGTGCCCTTTTTATTTAAGATACATACTAATTCTTTCACTTAAATTTCTGAAAGAGTGAAGCCAGAAGATAATTCCCTTAGGAAAAGGTTTTCTGTTTCAGCAGTTTGTCATCTTCTAAAATTGAAAAATTGCTTTTCTGTAGTGAGAACCTTACCTGAAACTGGCACTTGGTATCTTAACAGATCAGTGTAAAGCAAGAAATTACCTTTACTGATGCATCTGAACAACAGAAACGAGACAAAAAACAAATACGAGAGCCAGTAGATTTGCAGAAAAAGAAGAAAAGAAAACAGCGTTCACCAGCAAAAGTAAGACATTGATTTGGCAAAACCAAGATTAAAAGAACCTGAAGATTTGGTTGACTATGACTAATTTCATTAGCATTTGAACTAGTTAGGCTGGAAATTGTTTGCTTGCTCAGTAAAGATGCAGTTCTGAAGTTCACCAGAGACCCAAAACAAAACTGATATAACAGTGTTTTTCTTTGAACTCTTTTTAGCAACATGAACTCTTGACATATTTTGACATCTGTCTCTCCAGGCAGTTCTCTCTCCAAATATTTTTTTTTTAAATTATGAGTCAGTAGCTTTGTAGACCATTTATAAATCATTACTCTGTATCTATCTAATAATAGTTGTGCTTTTCTGTGAGCCTGATAATTTTATATGCTTCATGCATAGTTGTGAAAAGTTTTTTAAAAGAAATCTAAAATGGTAGTTTTGAAAATTCTAAAAAGTTTACTAATATATTTAAAATAATTTACTACTAGGGAAAATTCCTGTGGTCATAATCATCTTCATATATGTATTTATTTATATCAAAAGATTCCTACCCTAGCTGCTGGTTTGTTACTTAAAATTTGTTTTGTAGATCCATTCATGAGGAGTATGTATCCCTGTATGTCTGAAAACAATTTTCTTCTGTTGAGAAGCACTTCAGATAAAACCAGAATCATTTCACCTCATGAGGTAGCAGTGTTATCTTCTAGTAATTCCCCAAGTCAGTATTAATCTTAAGACTTAAAATAGAACATATGCAGGCTGCTCTGATAGAAATAAATCAGTTATATGTTATCACACAGCAGCATTAAAATAAGCCTACTTAGAAATCAACCCAGACTGTTTGTACATCAAAGGAAAACTCACCATAATACAAAGAAAATCTCCCAAACCTCCTTTTTGTTGCCCTGGGAGCAGGACCCTCTCGTCCTCCTCAAAGCACTGTCAAATAGGGTTGCACCTGTAATATTCTTGGAAAGCTGAGAAATTGCTTCAGACTGGGTGTGGAAGCAAGTTCCAAATGCTGTGCATTTTTTTCTCACTTCTCCCTTTGAGAGAAAAAGGAGATCTAG
The DNA here is from genome assembly GCA_013400515.1 of Erpornis zantholeuca. Taxonomy (NCBI): domain Eukaryota; kingdom Metazoa; phylum Chordata; class Aves; order Passeriformes; family Timaliidae; genus Erpornis; species Erpornis zantholeuca. The sequence goes on from VZTN01011165.1 coordinate 72,728, forward strand.
GTTGGGTACATCCAGAGATCACTTCCATGGAAACATGGCAAGGTAGAAGAGGCGTGTGTCCCTCTTTCTACAGACGTGTACTTGCATGCTTCCTTTTTATCTCCCAATCTGCCAGGGTTAGTCTTTTGAGATGACAAAAGATTGAAAAATGATCAGGAGAATTGTTAAACAGGTTCTTTTTCAGTCTCTCTTCCCCTTTTTCAGACCTGTCAGAGTAGAAAGTCAGAGTAGAAAAAACCTGAAGGACTGACCTAGGTGAGAGCCTACTGCAGTTTCACTATTTCCAGAGTATTGGGGTTGATTTTCCATCCAAACAGCAGCTGGAACTCTGACAAATGGAAGATAGTTAACATTCTGAAACGTTATAAATTCTATTTTATACCAACGCAGTAATCAGATAATGAAGAAGTCATTAGGTATTATGACTCGTCTCCTTTTCCCTCCTCCATACACACACACACACACACGTGCACACACGGACACACACGCACGCTCACACACACACACACGCACAAGCTTTGTTGCTTTTATTAGGGAAGCTGCTCTGACAAAGTAAACTCTCATCATTTAAGAGGTGGTACGAGGAGTAGGTTAAATAGAAGAGCCCAGGTTTAGGATAACCATGAAATTAAGTGTATTTTCTGCACAATAATTTAAAATTTTCAATATAATACATGAAAAGCATTTCATAACATGCATTTAAATTTGTTTTAAAGATGCAGTCGGCTTCATCAGCTGGATGATGTTACAGAACAGAGTTTTTATAATTGTCTCTATCTGTGACTGGAGCTGTAACACACCAATCTTACAAACGTATGAATGTGCTTGTCCTTCAGAGTGAATGCACAAGAATTTGTTAGTCTGAGACTTTCACTCTTGTTTTGATGCAGGAGAATTAAAAATTAAGTAGATCTTAGAGTATTTGCTACTATTTTCGGAGATAGTGTTTCAGTTATTGACTCTCTCTTTCTCATCACTGTCGTCATCATAAAACCTAAAACGCTGTAGCTAATCAAATTGCAGATGTGTTTTCCCAGCATACTTTTATTTTTTGTTAATAATAACAAGGGACTAAACTGTATTATTTAAGATTCCTTAAGCTCTTCTTTATAGTTTTGTTTGCAGTTAAGCAAGACTTTTGTAAATGTAATTTGTTTATTGGTTTTCTTATTCTCTTGCCAGAGATAGTAGAGATTTTTGGTTTTGGTTTAGCTTTCTATTTATTTTCTTTCGACAAATTAGAGAAAAACTGTGTTTAGCTTTATTGAATAAGGTAGATGTGGTGCATTTTTTTTAATTTTAAGTTTTTTTAACTTTATTTGAAGATAGTGGCTTTGTTTGACAGCAAAGCAATTGAGTGTGGCAAGTTGAAGTCATCAAGGAGATGCTTTAATATGTTTATTAAGTGAGCAATAATTAATTGAGTGAAAAACCTGAAAGGGGAGAAGAACAATACTATTCTCTTGGTTGTTTGGCTTTGGGATTTTGGTTTTTAAAATAGAGTTTTACCTTTGAGACTATTGGTATTATATAGATGTAGATAATATTTAAGACTATTCTGGTTAAGCTTTAATGACTTTTAGCAAACATTTAGAGTTGCGATTTGAAAAAAAGAATATAACTTTTNGAGTTGCGATTTGATAAAAAGAATATAACTTTTTGCTTTTGCTTTAAGATATGATTATCCATGGTTTAGTGCCCAGAAGTGGTTTGATTACTTTGCATCCTTTCCAACAGACAGACAAAATAAACAGTAGCATATAAAGTGACTCAGCTGTGCCTAGGGAAGCTCTAAGCTGTTTTTCCATGAGCTGCTTTTGTCTCCGTCCTGTTGGAGTATCTCTTGATGCACAACGAGACACAAGTTGGATTGGACTGCAATTGGAAATGTGTATTAGAAGCTTAACGCATAGTTCTGTAGAAATTAGCACTGTGTTACCTGAACTATTTACATTTTCTGCATCACAAAAATTAA
>VZTN01011166.1:1670-18685 GCA_013400515.1 Erpornis zantholeuca
AGTCTTCGAAGTCCCTGGCACAGGAGTTTCCGTGTTGCAGATTTTACCCTATATGGATCTCCCTCAGGCTAGCTCTTACTTATTGGTCAAAGGACTGTTCTTTTCAAAGTCCTGTTCTTGTAATCTGCTTTATACCCTAAAATTATACATTAAAAAATGTGTATCAGTGTTTTAAAAACAAAACTATGTCTATTATTTAAGTCAAAAGATAGACAAGACATAAAACAAAGGGTCAAATCAACAGAATCCTGTGGACATTCTTCCTCTTCCTGGTTCTTTTGGTTTTTTCCTTCTAAGGAAATATGTTTAAAAAATCTCCTTGGTAACGTATCTGCCTGGGGACATTAAGACAAGTCTATCATTCATTTTTTTTCCAATCCCAGCCTATATCCTTTAATATACATTCAGCTTTAACTTGAATCCTTTGTTCAATGCTCTCTTTCAGGCTAGGACCTCTTCGACATACCTATTCTGTTTAGACCAGAAGGATAGAACAAGGGTCCTGATTCTGGAAGGTGTAGAAAGCTATTTTGACAGAATGAAACTAAATAGACAATAAATTTCCCACAGGGATGCCTTATTCCCTCATAGGAATTTTCCCTTTTTTTTTCCCATAGCAGTTTTCCCTTTGTTATAAGGATCATTACCTGACTTTTTCTAACATTTGGAGGATTTAGCAAAATACTGAATTCTGTCATTGTGTTCTCCTCCCATAGGTTTTTTTGGATGTCTTGATGATCCCATCAGGTTAAGCCATCACAACTCAATTTATTCCCACTTCTATTTTTAATGCAGTAATTTTTTAGCAAACCCAGAAAAAGAAAATAATAACTCACTCATTGCAATATGGATTCATGTTTCCCAAATCATATAACTGTTCACAAAGCTGGTTCAATTTATAGACTGGTGTGTTGTGGGTAACAATATTTCTACTAGAAGAATGTTTTTATGTAGCACCCAGCAGAATACAGTTAATAATGCATAGCTTATAATTTTGAATAATTTTAGCAAAGGAATAATTTTAGCACTATAAACTTACTTGAGATGGGTTTTCCCCAACAGATCTTCTTTATAGTTTTTCTCATAAACTCATAAACTCATTACCTATCTTGTTGACATACCTCTCTATCTTTCTTTTCATAGTAAATATAAAGCAAAATGAAGTAAGTTAAAAAGTTGCTTTCCTAATGGAAAATGTGGAGGTGTTTATAGAATGCATTCTAAAAAGCTCTTTCAATTGAAGCTTATTTAATATACCTGGTTTGACTGGAATTAATTTTAGAGATTTGCCAAAAACCTGTGCATTTCTGATCTTCTACTTATATTGTCCTCACGATTACATTATCTCTTTTCTCTGCTTGATTCCTTTTGACTTCTTTTTTCTCAAACCTAGTTCACCAAGACTGTATCCTGAGGAATATACTTGATAGAAGTAGTATTTCCTTAATTATACTGAAAAATTTATCATCTGCTGCACCTTACACTTGTATTTCTCTTTCACAGATGGAAAATGCTGGCAGTTCTAGACACCCCATATTCAAACTCTTGTCCTCTTCATTTTCAATTTTCAGCTGACAATTCTACTGACAAAAAATTTTGTATATTAATCAGAAAGTGTGTGACTTTACATCTGTACTACATATATTTAATTTATTTTCTATTACTGTGATTCTCAAGGTAATCAGGTTCTTTCTATATTATTTCTAAGGACTGCTTGATGAAATTTCCTATATAGTGTCTTTGACAAACTTCATTATTATGTTTCTAATATCCATGCCAATATCACTAATGAAATTATTAAATAACAGTGATCTCTGAGCTGATCTTTGATTTGTTGGTATCCAATCTGATAGTTTTCTGCTTTAGTTTTTCCTTCTTGCATCCTGTCTCTTGCAAGCTGTCTATTCACCTTATAATTCCTCTTCATCATAATTTGTCTCTGGCCTTTTGCCCCATAAAAAAATGTAATATTTCCAGTGTCGTGTCACATTAAACTTTTGACTGAATCACCAAATCACAGAACTTTTAGGGTTGGAAGGGATCTCTGGAGATCATCTGGTCCAACACCTCTGCCAAAGCAGGTGACACAGGAACACCTCCAGGTGGGTTTTGAGGTCTCTAGAGGAGACTCCACAATCTCCCTGGGCAGCCTGTTCAGTGCTTTGCCACCCTCCATGTAAAGAGGTTCTTACTCATGTTGAAGTGGAATTTCTCATGTTTTAGTTTATGGCCTATATTTCCTATCCTGTCACTGGGCACCACTGAAAAGAGTCTGACACCTTCCTCTTGGCACTCACTTTTGAGATGTTTGTATGTATTGATGAAATCTGCTTTCAATCTTCTCTTCTCCAGACTACATAGGCCCAGGACCCAAAATCTTTCCTCATAAGAAAGATGCTCCAAACTCCTTATAAATGTTATGGCCCTCCAGTGAACTCCTTGTTTTTCTTAGACTGTGAAGACCAGAATTGATATGGCCTCCAGATATGGCCTCAGTAGGTCCAATTAGAGGGAGAAGATCACCTCCCTTGACCTGTTGGCCACACCCTTCCTGATGCACCCCACAAAACCATTGACCCCCCCTGGCCACAAGGGCACACTGCCAGCTCAATTTCATACTGAATTTCAAGTGGATTGTGTTTATTGTCTTTTTTTTTCCCCATGTAACTATGACTTTATGGAAGAATGCTGTGATATTAATCTCTCATAATTCACATTTTCAAACTTGCGTTACACATTTTCCCAATTTCTGTATTCCTCTGTGTATTATCATTTTCTTCAAAGTCTTCTCAACAATCCAGGAGTTTAAGTCCTACTAAGACCAAACATACAGACATCTAATGGCTCAGATCATAATTTTTTTGATTGAAAGAGAAGATACAATGTTTTCAGTGTCTCCATCTCGTATCTCTGCTCTGCTCCTCAGCAATCTCAGTGCTTGCAAGTGACTTGCTTTTGCTATTGGTGTGATCCTTTCACTTGGCAACATCTTATTTTGGTACTTTTTTCCCCTAGGACATGGGTTTTTTTTTTCCCTGCAGGATCAGTCTCCCCTTCCCTCCGAAGAATTTTGCTTTGTTTCGTAGCTTCCACTTTTAAAACCATGGAACATAGAAACTGATAAAAAAAGAAATAAGAAAAGTCCATCCCTCTGCAATACATACACTTGATAATATCATTTATTGTTATTTAATGTTATAAAGTAACACGTATCTTCAGGAAACTCCAAGCATCCCTGAAAACTCAAGATCTGTTACTCCACACCCTCAAAGATTTTAGTTATCATTTTATCTTTTAAGTTTCAACACTTTGGATTTGGCTTTATTTTAATTTGTTTGTGTTCTCAATTAAAAGTTTATTTTCAACGATTAGCCCTTCAACTCTGTACTGCCCCTAAAATAAAGACTGTTGGCTTTTGTTCCTTTGGTTTGCTCAAGAAACATGTAAACTCTTTTCCCTGTGAATATCTGGGCAATTATTGAAAACATTTCTCAATATGAAGCTTAAATGAAAGAAATATTAAGTTTAAAAGCCATTTTTAAAGCTTATTGGGGAAATCTCTCCAGCTTTTCCCAGAGTTTTCCAGACAGACTTCTTTTCCTTCCATACTATTGAGTGTTTTGGGTCCGCCCATTTCTCCTATTCTGAGCAACCAGATTATTGTGGAATTCCTTTCTTTTTATTATTTGCTACTTAGATCAATCATCTTCTCTTGTACTACTGATCTTAAGCGAGCAAGAAAGTTTTAACGTGATAGAGCTTATTTGGTTTTAGAACATTGTTGGATAGCTGTGCTCACAAAATAAAAGAGCACTCACAACGATATGAATTAACTGTTCATTTTGATGTAGTTATATAAAGTGTTCTTAATGTAGGTCAGGTGTATTATGAAGTGATATATTAATACGACTTCTCTGTTACAGAAACCTATGCTTGGAAGCCAAGAAAGCTGCTTTAAATTTTTATCAAGGTTAAAAAGAAAAAGTAAAGAATTAAAAGCTGTTCTGTAGCAGTCTGTGAAACATGAAGTTTATATGCTGGTAGGACACGACTGCCAAATATGATGATTCTTTTATATGCCTCATCCATTCAACCAGCCAGGTGCTTGCAACTTGAATTTTAAAAACAACAAATAATGATGAGGATAAGAAGTTTTCCAAATATTAGTTTCAGCAGTATGGTGGAAGACAGATGAAAAAGATGAAAATTTGTGGTAAAAATCTCATCTAAGTAGATATATATGACATTAATTATGAATAAGAAAACCACTGCAAATAGTCTTTTAGTTTCAAGCTGCTGGATGACTGAACTCTTTATCTTTCAACTTGATTACTTGCATGCTAATACTTTTATTTGTTGTTTGCTTAAATAAAGAATGAGCTTTCTGTCAAGGTGTGTGAACATTTTGAAGAGGCAGAAGCAGTTTGGAGAAGCCAAGTGTGACTAGGAGGTGACGAGCCAAACTCTTGAACTGCTCCACTAGAGCAAGAGCAGAAAGGCTCAAAACAGACAACAGCTCTATCTCCAGCTTCCTCTGTCATTCACATCTGACATGTAAAAGATTCTCTGTGGGAAATTCAGCTTCCCATTGAGATGATGGGCTGGCCCTGTACATGATGTTCAGGGTTACTTAAGCAGACTTCCAAGATATGCTGAAGATAAGATTTATGAATGTTCATAGGAGAGGTGATGATGACAGCAATAGAAGTAATAAGAAGAAAAAATAAATTTTGGGAAAAAATCATACCTTAGTGAAATGAACATTTTTAGTTGTCTCAAACTCAGCGATTAGAGACTAAGTAAGCTCTGGAAAAAAATTATGTCTATCTATACATGGGCTAGAAATACCTATGACTGTTTGAGGTTTTGGGAAGTTATTTTTTTGGTTTTTGTACTTTATAACTACGTAGGAAGTGCTTATTTTGTAAGAATATTAGGAATATCAATGTACATTTAATGTAGGATGTCACTAGCCTTACTAGACATTTTGAACAAATGAAGCAATGGATTCTGTACTCTATATAAATTGCTTTCTGTATTGTTATATAGTCTTTCTTTAGAGCAGTCTTTTGTGGTGAACTTCTGGAGCTTTCAAATTTTTTTTGGAGGTCTAAGTATTAGGCATATAAACAAAGGAGGAATTGGTTCACTTCCTAAGATGATGAGATTAGTCAAAATATTCAGTGGTTCATTGAACATCTCATAGGCTTTCTTGAGTTTTGTTTTTAACGTGAGTGCCATAGGTCTTTAGTTGCTTCCTGAAACAAGGATTAGATCAATCTCTTTTCCTATAATTCCTGAATAAAAAACATTCCCAAAAATATAATGCTCAGCTGGCTGCTGACTTACCTTGGTATCCTAATTGCCTCATGGGGTGTTGTCTGGTATCTTCTAAGAGTTCATGAAATTTATTAGGATACAGAAGTTCTTTATGGTGCACATGGACCTTTAACTTTGTTGTAGAATAACCCTTATACCTGCCATTCAAAAAAACCAAGAAATTAAAACTCCAACTGAAAACACTCAGGAACACAAGTCTGTACTTTAGGAATGAAAAGGGGCTGGGAAAAGTGCTGTTAAAAGCTTTTAATTATTCAGGAGTCTTTCTAATTGTTCTGGCAGGAGAACTTTTGGCAATTCTGTGCTAGTATTCATAAATATTATTCAAAGAAAATAAATGGGAACATTAAAATTATTCCTATTTTTATATTAGGAAAAAGCGAAGTGAGAAATAACCTTGTGGAGTAGCTTTCAAATTCTACTTGAACAAGGAAAGGGAAAACATCCCCACCAACCTTGAATCTAGGTATCGTCTGCTTCCTTTAAAATCTAAGATTATTATCCATTAAGAATAAAGAAAAACACACAAAATGCAAATAAAAAAGCATGTAGCATGTTGATCTGCTGAAAGCAAGGCTTTAAAGTGCTTTTATTTATAATATGTTTCAATGTAATTTATAAGTTAATGAATATTGGCAATGTTTGTTTTATGTTATAACGAGTCCCTTTACTGGTTCTCCTTAAGCATTTTGACAACACAATAATTTATCTGTTTTTTCTTTCACAGTTGAAAACAAAACAAAAGCAATACTTGACATAAAGTCCTGTGGTAATTACTTTCTTCTAATTCCTTTTTTCAGTCCAGTACTTCCATTTCAATAAAGATGACATCATTAGGCCATTACTTTAATTTTAATATTCAATATCTTATCAAATGAAAAGTCGGTAGAGTTTTCCCAAGGGCAATAATTCTATAGAGTACATGTGCATGAAGTTCAGACACACTTTCAAGCATCAAGCAATGAAAGACTACAATTAGAAATTAATATATATATGGCTAAAAAGGGAGGTTTTCTTTGCTGTTTTTTTTTTTTTTCTGTATGCACAGTTCATGTTTATGAAAGATTTTTAAACAAATATTATCAGCACATTGAAGAAAAAAATGAAAAGAAGGAAGTTGCTGTTACTCTAGTTCTTTGGGGCTAAATACCCCAAATACATCTTTTTAATACAAATGGGTTTTTTAATAACCAGATTTTAGAAGCTGAGGGTATGAGAAGCTGATGATGTACACTGTGGAAACATGGGCTTCTTTACAAAGCCATCTTCACTTCTTCCACTGTATTTATTTTTGTATTTTAATACAAATGGGTTAGGATTTTCTATGAGTGAAATTCATGGCTGGGGAATCGATCTTCAGGGGAATACTGGATGCAAAAGACAGGGCCATCTCTGTTAATTAGAAGGAAGCAGGTGGATATTGTAACTGTAGGTCAAAAAGTATCACAAATGATCCCCGGAGAAAACCTTTTAAATGAAGGATGGGGAAAAAAGTAAAACAAAACATTCTTTATGGTCTTTCTCATTTAGATTTGGTTGTTGGAACACTAATGGAAAATACATACATCACTACATGAGTAGTGCCATGAGACTTCTAAAATACCCATGTTTAGTGAGAGGAGTTGATTACAAAGAGACTGAAACAAATATGCATTTTCTATTTTGAGCTGAGTCTTCTGTTTTACTTCAACATGAATTCCAGTATTTGACATCTCTCCATTGGAAACAGCAGAAGTTGCTCTTATTTCAAAGAAGTTCCTTGCTGCCTGTTGCCTTTCAGGTGTTGATCAAGGTTCACTAAATTCTTGTATGTTGCATATGTTCTCTGACTGAAGATGTCTTATCTGATGATTTATTACTTTTAACACTTCTCAGTGCAACACCTATCACACTTCTCTTAATTAATTTAATCTGATGACATTTGTCAGATATAGGAAAATAACACCATATCTAATCAGGTAAATAAGAAACACTTTTTATTTTTAGTAATTTCTGTTCCCTTTCTAACTCTCATTTGCCAACCACAACAGAAATCATCTCACCAAACCTCAGACTTGATAAATTGATTGTTTAATCTTAGCTCCATCTAGAGACAATGAAAAGAGATAGAAATGTTTCAGAGCAATTTCTTCTGCCAGTACAGGAAGATCCTGTTAAGCTACATAGGTATGTTGTAGGCCAGCCCTGGCTGGCTGCCAAACCTACATCCAGCTGCTGTCTTAAATAGGACTGGGGAGAAAATAAGATGCAAAAAATTGGGATAAGGATAGGAAGATCACTTACCAATTACTGTCATGGGCAAAGTAGTCTCAAATTTGGGAAATTAAATTTAATTTTTTGTCACTTAAAAAAGATTTGGATAGCAGCAAGCAAAGAACAACATTTCCACCCCATTCATTCCCAACTCCTCTATTTCCAGTCCCACCCCAACTGACATATTATTAGCCATCAGTAACAGCTCTTGCCCACCACTTCATCCTCAAGGCTTCCCCGCTGTAGCATGGGGTTCTCAGGAAGGAGAAGTCACTCAGGTGTAGAGTGCTCTCTGGTGTAGAGTGCTCCATGTGTATGGATATCTACTCCACCATGGACTTCCCCACAGGCTGCAGGTATGTCCTCACCCTCTTCCTGCTCTGACCTTGGTGTCTGCAGGGTTGTTTTTCTGCAGGGTTGTTTTCTACACTTTTTGTTCCATCCTCCCTCTGTAAAATGTGCTTTAAACCCTTTCCTGAGTACATTTTCCCTGAGGTGTCCCCACGTCAGCTGAGAGCTGCAGTGGGTGGGTTGGATCTGGCTGGAGCCATCTGTGTCTGGCTCAGGGCAGCCCTGACCTCTCCTCACAGAGCCCCTCTGCAGCCCCTGCTGCCAGCAGCGTGCCAGTTACACCCCATACAACACAGTATCTTGGTGGTTAAATACAGGTAACAGGAAAAAAATCCTCAGAGATGGAATGCTTAAAAAGGTAGGAGATAGGCCAAACTGAGATAGGAGGAGAGTTTAAAGGACCATAGAAATATACTTGCATGTGTATAGCACATGCAAAGCCCCATGTGGAACTGATTTAACCCAGTTTAGAAGTTTTGGCCAATATGTTTATTTTGCATGTAGGTGATTGTTCATATTCTCTTCAAATGTGCATTTTCTTTTTTTTATTATTATTTATTCATTTAAATATTACTATTACTGTAGATTATAAATAGTCAGTTTAAGGAGCTTAACGGTCAGTTTTAAAAGCTCAGAATTCAGTTTGTAAGGTCCAGAACATAGACTTTAGACCAAATTTTAGTATAGAGACTTGATTTATTTGGCTGTCAAATGAATATACTAGGAAGAAATTCTTTACTGTGAGGTTGATGAGGCAATGAAACATGTTGCCCATAGTAGTCGAAGGGATCAAGGTCAGGTTGGATGGGGCTTTGAGGAACAGGATCTAGTGAAAGGTGCCCCTGGCGACAGCAAGGAGGTTGGAACTATAACACAGAATCATACAATTGCTAAGGTTGAAAAAGACCTCTGGGATAATTGACTCCCAACTATTAGCACCACTGTGTTGATCACTAAAGTATCCCCAAGCACCTCAGTCACACATTTTTGAACACTTTTTTCCTAATAACTAATCTAAAAGTATTCTGGTGCAACTTGAGGACATCATCTGGTCTTCAAGGTCCCTTTCAACCCAAATAATTCTTTCACTCTGTGACTCTATGATCTCTGCAGATGAGTAAATCTGGTGCCACTAAAACTGTTTCTTCAAATGGAATGGAAAAACATATAAATCAACATCAGAAAGGGATTTAAAATATATTACATGATTTCTTGACCTTTTTAGAGTTTCTGATATAAGCACAATGTTAAAAATCACAAAGTTGGTGACTAATGAACATTCAAAGTTATGGTATAACCTGTTGCCTGTTTAAGAAGACCTGCACTAATATATGATTCTCTAGTTTCCTCACATCCTCAAGAAGGATGTTTCTAATATAAAGCCATCTTAAAACACAAATTCAGCTAAAATAGTTAAAATAACTTAAAAAAGAATGGGAAAGAAGAAACTCCTGGTGATATCCTCCACTTGATGATTAAAACAAATCTTGAAAAAATTCTTAATTATTTAGAAATATTTCTTACTCTTTTTGGACTGTATTATCCTCATAAAATATCTCCAACTAATTCTCATGTTAATATCAGAACTGATAATTAATATTTTATACAATCCTTCATTAATGTTATGGAAAATGTCTTGAATAAATAATAAATTCCTTGGTTTGGTGGTCATATATTTGCTCTGGAAGACTGGTGATGCCAGCTCAAGGTATAAAAGGTTCTGATATATCTCTCTTTTTTTATTCATCTCTTCCATCATTAAAAGCAGCATAGAAGCATAAATAACAATTGTAGGACTGGATGGTTCAGGGAATTATTAATCAGGATCAGAGGTGGTTCTTGCTTTCCTACTGATAGAAATCTATCCTGACTTGCTACCAAAGGTTGTGACTATATAACAATTCAGTGGAATATGCATATTTGTTACACACTTTTGATCTCAGCCTATGGCACAGCCCTCACATATAAAATCATTCCATTGCTAGTAATATCAATAAAGTTGTCACGGACTGAATGGTATAGACACAGAATTGATGTTTTTAGCCCTCCATCTCACAGGACAGTGTGGGAACCTTATGCTGCAATTTCCCATGGTGCAAATAAAGAATAATTCTTTTCTGAGGATGGCAGGAAAATGTTTTCATGAGAGTGAAAATTCAGCTGTGTTAAAGTGAAGAAGGGCAGTAGGTTGGAGGGAGCTCTGACAGCAGAGGGTAGTACAATAGCATTACAAACATGTCAGACTTGAAAGGATCTACATTAATGAGTCAATCTCAAGCAAGACACCTCCTTTGGGAAGACTCTTTGGAAGAGGAGTGCAGTTATCAGTCTAGCTATGTCACGTCTCATTTATAGATCTTGTTTTTAAGCACCTGACGTGATAAAAATGTCCTGATTAACTTTATTTTCTACTTTCAGCATGCATTTATTATAGCTGATTTACTCCATTCAGCTTAATATATCTGCTCTTAACTAAATTCTTGATTTTGCAACTGAGACTACCTACAATGCAGAATTTTGCTGAATGCTTTCTGAAAGTTTGTGTAATATGCATATCTCCTTTGTCTAAGTTGACAGCCATATCCTCTTAGAATTCCAATGAGTTAGTGAGTCTTTGCCTCCCTTGTTTCTCCTTAGGCCATTTTAAAATAATGGCATTATGTTGGCTGCTCTCCAGCCATCTCTGATTTCACTTGATCTATTTTGAAGAGCAGAAGTACATAAAAATGTCTGCCAAAACTTCTTCAATTTCTCTGCTTATTTCCTTAACCCTTTTGGACATATGCTATTTGGTCATGGCCCAATCAATTTTAGAAGCCATTTCACCTTATAATAACCATATTTAACACATTCTGTACATATCCTAATTCCTAATCATCCATCTCCAGAAATATGATTTCAAATATAATGAAATACCTACTCTGATATAAGGTATATAAGGCCTTATATAACCATTATATATTGTATTCTCTATCCCCTTATACTCTTCCTAGGAGATAATTTTCAAGATGAAAGTTTCTTTCAAGAATAAGGATGTATCCAGAGCTCATGACCGTGCTAGTGAATTGGTTTTCATTCAGAGTTTCAATTAATTTTGTATTTCTTTCCTGCTGTAGGGAGGAAGCAGTCTGCAATTGAATTTCAGCTGATAGTTATTTTCTTCTTTATGACCATTTGCCAACCAAGGGACATAGTTCTCAACAACATGCAATCTGAAGGTTTGCAGCACTGTCAGGGAAGCAAGAACTTTGCTTCTCTGCATAGACACGTCACAATCATCATGATTTTCTCTTGAAAGGACCTCAAGAAGTTAGGCAGTCTGTCCTCCTCCCCCAGAGAAAAATTGTGTTTTCTACTCTTACTCCTTCAGTTATGGAGGTCCCATAACCACCTTGAGCAGTCTCTTCAATGCTTATTTAAAATTTAGGTTTTCAACCTTTACTTGGCCTGCAAAACCTTGATTTTTTAAAATATAATTCTTAGAAACAAGATTAAAAAATAACGTATGTTACTGCACACATTACAGGAATTGAAAAACCTCTTAATGTTTCTGCGTGTGAGACACAGATTATGCCTAACAAAAGTTTAGAGACAGAGCCTGGGGCTGATCCTAAACACTTACAAGATCTATTTGATGTGACTTGTCCCACTGAAATCAAGATGACAGCTGATTATAAATACTTTATGTTGTCATCTACCAATGTATTTTAGCTGCAAAAGCTTTTAGTATTAAGCAGTATGCAAATTCTGAAGTACTTTTATGAATGCAATGCTGATCCTAGCTGGATCATTTGCAGGAAGTGAAACGAGAGCCTTTGAATTTAATAGAAAAGGCTGTTACTATCTGAGTCACATTCGCAGTTATATCCACTTGAAAGCATTATCAGATTAGGAAATCTCTGTACATGTCTTCTTTTCCTGATCACTGGAAAAAGGCAAAATTATGTTGACATGACTGCTTCAGCCTAAGGCTAGATATTGAAAAAAACTAAATCAATAAAATTCTATGGTCCAGACATGAGTCGGTATCATTTAATGGCCTGTGTCAAATAATGATCCAAAGTGAAACATCAGAGTCATGGAATCTTACACTTAGACAAGGATTCACTTCAGTTACTTCCCTGACACCACAGGCCAAGACTGAACACTCGTGCATGTACAACAATGCTGACTCATTACTCTGCTCCAACCTTTGTGGTTATTTTTTGAAGAACTTCTGCTTGGGCTCAATTAGGCAAAATGAAGATTTTTGGCATTTAAAAGTTAAAGAGGGGAATTCAAATACTGATTGTGGAGACCCACTTTTCCACTTCTTCTTCTTCACACTTGAGTGTATTGGTCATGCATAAGAAGATATGCTGAGTGATATATACTAAATTCTTCTTTTACTTTTTCACTGAAAAGCATTCTTTTTCTAATTTTTACCTTGTTTTTACTTGTTCATGTCTTTTGTTAAGTCCCAGAGAAGAGGACCACAGCTGCATGCTCTTTTGTCCTATGTTGTGCCTATTATAACTTTAACTGTATAGGTCTGTACAACTGACCTTTGCAAATCCATTGATTTGCATTGACTGAACTGCAAATCCAAAAATTTGCAATTGCAAATTGCAGCCTCAGTCATTGTTATGCTTCCAAATTATATGCTGGCAATCAGTTGTCATACTTTAAGAAAAACGCTTCCAGGACAACAGAGCCCTATGAGAGCTCACAGGAGGGCTAGACATATTGTCATTTGTTACATTAAAATTTTAACAAGTGTGTCTCAAATACAAGGGTATCAGCCCAAACGTACCAAGAAATTTATACAATCACACACACCATGTGACTGCACTCAAGATGATCTGTTCCATAATCTTCCCTGGCACTGAGGTCACACTGTCAGGCCTGTAGTTCCCCAGATCCTCCTTGCAATACTTTTTGTGGATGAACATCATATTTGCTAACCTCCAGTCGACTTGAACCTCCCTGCTTAGTCAGGAACGCTGATAAATATTTGGAAGTGGCTTGGTGAGCACTTCCACCAGACCCCTCAGTACTCTTGGGTGGATCCCATCGGACCCCATAGACTTACTTGTGTCTAAGTAGTAGCTCACTGACCTTTTGCCCACTAATGTGGGGAATTCATTCTGTTTCTCATCCCTGTTTTCCAGCTAGGGGGCTGAGTACCTGGAGAACAACTGGTCATACTATTACAGACTGAGGCACAGAAGACATTAAGTCCTTCTGCGTTTTCCTCATCCTTTGTCACTCTGTCTCTCTCTGAATCCAGTAAAGGATAGAGGTCCTCGTTAACCCTCCTTTTCTTGCTGATGTCTTTATAGAAACATTTTTATTGTCTTTCATGGCAGAGCCAGATTAAGTTCTACTTGGGCATTGGTCCTTCTAGTTATTTTCTCCCTGCATAACCTCACAACATTCTTCTGAGCTGCCTGCTCATTCTTCCAAAGATCATAAACTTACTTTTTTCCCCCGAGTTCCAGCCAAAGCTCTCTGTTCAGCCAGGCTGGTGTATCTCACTGACTCATTTTTTGGGACATGGCAATGGCCTGCNCTCTCTCTGAATCCAGTAAAGGATAGAGTTCCTCGTTAACCCTCCTTTTCTTGCTGATGTCTTTATAGAAACATTTTTATTGTCTTTCATGGCAGAGCCAGATTAAGTTCTACTTGGGCATTGGTCCTTCTAGTTATTTTCTCCCTGCATAACCTCACAACATTCTTCTGAGCTGCCTGCTCATTCTTCCAAAGATCATAAACTTACTTTTTTCCCCCGAGTTCCAGCCAAAGCTCTCTGTTCAGCCAGGCTGGTGTATCTCACTGACTCATTTTTTGGGACATGGCAATGGCCTGCTCTTCCACCTTCTGGATTTTCTTCTTGAAGAATGCCCATCCGTCCTGCGCTCCCTTGCCCTTCAGGACTGTTTTCCAGGGGCTCTGCTGACCAGGTTCCTAAACAAGCCAAAGGTTGCCCTTCAGAAGTCCAAGGTGGCAGTGCTGCTGACTCCTCTCCTTACTTCCCTGAGAACTGAAAAGTCTATAATTTCATTAATGGTATGCCCAAGATGTCCCCTATCCATCCAAGATCACCACTTAGGACTAAGAAGTTGCTGCTTAATTTTATAGACAGTGTGTCTATAAAATGCTTCTTTGTTCTTTGCTGGGGTCATCAACAACACCTGTTTGGTCAAGGGCCTAGGACCTTCAAGGCTGGTAAGGAACAGAGTAATTGGCCTGGCAGACAGGAATCTTGAGACTGTGTGTAGAAGTAGAAATATGTTTTTTTTTATTTTTCTACTCGGTTCACAGGATCTTCGGGCCTAATAGTGGGAGGACAGGAAATGAAGGGTGACCAACTTTGTCACCCTGAATGGCTGCTCACTTTATAAACTAGTGTAAGTTATACTAACCACATTACCAGGGCTGTGGAGCAGGGTTACCTATGGCCTCTCCTTGGGCTGATGAAATTAATTTTCTTCAGGAAGAAGACAAACACAGCAAATTATCATCCTCAGATTTTTGCCAGGAGGAATCTTATGCTTAAGCTAATGATTTTTTCATACTCATTTGGATTACACTGTGATAATTTTTATGCTTTTTAGATAGTAGTATTTGCTTATTTGTTATTTTCTTCATTGGCTTGCAATTCAATATCACATCTGAATTTACTATGTGTATTCTGCTTTAAATGTATTGGATATTTGTTCTTTGTTGTCTTTCTTCTCTCTGTAACATGTTTTATTTGATCACCAAAAATCGGACTATCAAAGGATAGTCTTGAACCACTGGATGTTGTGGACTGATAATTGCTGCTCTCTTCTTAATATGAAATAATTGGTCAGAGTCATACAGAATATAAAGATTTTGCCAGCAAATTTGGCAGTGGTTAGTAATATTTGAATGTCTTCCCTATTTACAGTACACTGAGACATAAATCAGATTTTGTAGTGGTTGTAAATAATTGATACCAATCTAAACAGTGGCATGCAGTAAAGTGTTTTTTTGGTTTTTTGTTTTTTTTTCCTGAAATAATAAATATACGACCATCTTCATCAGAATCTGGAAATCATTTTGGAACTAACTTACTGAGAATGTTGCAATAGCCTGGATAAGCTGCTATTTCTTAAGAAAAAAACCAAAGTAACCCAACCATGAGAAGAGTTTGAAGGTTGTTGGGACAAGGTGGTAGAAAGACAAAATAAAGAGTAGTAGTGGGCATTACTTCTGTCTTATTCACTAATCTCAAAAATGATCCAAATATCTCATGAGAGACTCAGTATATTATTGTGACCAAGAGCCTATGCACTTTTTTTACTACCTTCACTGAATGAGGAAATCTGACAAAATTTTTTATATAAATCACATTTACGTCATAAAACATCAAATCTACTCCTTCAACACTTGTGTTGAAAATACTGAAAGGATTATGTCTGAAGGAGGACTTCAGACTTCTGCAACTTCAGCAGTTATTTAACAGCATTGTGTACTTTATCCTGTCTCTAACTCCTGCTAAGATGTGCATTTGATTTCTTCCTATTAGGCTCATGAACAGTATAGGAAAAATGTCAAATTTACAACAATAAGATTAATTTAGTTGGGTACACAATCATTCATCTTAATTATGTCTGACACCTTCACCATTATAAAATTAGTTTCTCAGAAGAAGAACTCACATTCTGTCTCCTTTAGGAATCCTTCATTGAAGGAGACTAGTTATTTCAGATGTCTGAGGAAGCTGATAGTATAGTCGAAGCATTGGGGAAAAAAAAGGGAATATTCATGAAGAGCAGGGAAATACTACGCTGTCATGCCTGATAACAATAACTCCTAACCAAACTGCTTTTCTGGAGGGTAGTAGACTATAGTATGTAAGATTCTGAAGCAGGAGATGTATAAAATTTAACAAAAGGCGATGCTTTTACACCTTTTGCATTCATTGAAGTAAATGATAGCTTGTCAGTGAGCTCAGTGAAAAATTATGTTAGATATTTTTTTTATTTTATGAGGTATATTTTATTTGTATTATGCAAGGAGAAAATAATGAAACCACTAAAAACACCACTCTAAGTATCTTGATCACCTGCATAGAATACCAGTTGTAACCAAATTAAGACACATTACTATGTGCAAAATATGAAATTGAATCCCTTTTTACCTAGATAAACAAATAATGAAATAAAGCTATTATTATTAAAACCATTATTATTATTTAATGTAGAATTGTCAAATTGTAGCACTTACACAATGAATATTTCACTATTCTCAAAAGGATAAGTAAAACTGCTAAGTCAGATGCCATATCAGATGAGGCACTAAATACAACCTCTCTCTTTTCCCCTCAAAGACAGTAATTCAGGAGGATGGAAGATCTTAATTTTACATTTTGATAATTTGTGGAGGATAGAAGATCTAGTACAAATTTGAATGTTAATAAATGATGTTATACAGCCACATATGTAGTATTTCTAATCATTAGACTACAAAGTCTCTGTAAATATATTGCCTCCCTCAAAACATTTTCAACAAAAAGCAACATTCAGAAGACGACTAGAACTAGGGAATAAAAACATTACCTGTATTTTACTGTTCCTATCTCAGAGGTGATAATTATTAAACCTTTTTCTTACAAACTACAAGAAAAATATCTCCTGCTTTTATCTTTCTCTGCCTAATATTTCTGCAGAATGAAAGTTTCTTCTAAGTAATTTATTCAGGAAGACAAGTGTAAATGATCTGCAAACAATTTTGGTTATTGAAAGATGGAGTGGTTCTGAAATGACAGAAAGTTGAAGCTGAATATGCCTCAGTATGCCATCAGTAGATTAACTGTTTTTCATTCTGTCCTTTACCTCCATGCTTTTCGAGGCAGAGACCTTCCATTGACATGTAAACAAAGTAAAGTTTCTTGGCTTGGTTTGAGGAAAAGCCTTTATGGTAGTCTTGAGAATGATGATGATGATGATGATGAGGAGGAAGAGGATGAAGATGAGAATGATGACAAGGATGATGATAATGAGGAAGAGGAGGAGGACGATGGAGGATGATGATGATGAGGAGGATGAGGATGATGAGGAGGA